>CM027824.1:9362728-9850303 GCA_016097485.1 Eucalyptus sideroxylon x Eucalyptus melliodora
CTTCAAAATGAAGCCAGGAGAATCTATCACTGATTTGTTTAGTCATTTTACTGAAATTGTAAACGGTCTAGAATATCAAGGACAACCAATCCTAGGACTAATGAAGGTCAACAAATTGCTGCGTGGACTCTCCAAGGACCGAACTCATGTAAAGACTTCAATAAGGGAAACACAAAGGAGACGAATTGGTTGGCACACTTCATTCCTATGAATTGGAGCAAATCAACAAGGAAGAAGATCCTAAAGGTAAGAATTCAATTGCTTTGAGATCTAACGATGATTCTGATGTTACAGATTCTGAAGATGATATGGATGAAGAAGAGTTAGCTCTTATGATAAAGAGGTTCGGGAAACTGAACAAAAAGGGAAGAAGATTCAATTGGAAGAAACAAAGCACTCAAAAGTTTCAAAACAAATCAACTGAGGATGATGAAGCCAATAAAGATGTGATTTGTTTTGAATGCAAGAAAAAAGGACACATTAGACCCAACTGTCCTATGTTGAAGTAAAAGAAATGAAAAGCTGAGAAATACAAGAAGGCTCTCAAGGCAGAGAAACGGAGTGATACTGAGTGTGAAGAAAGTGATGAAGATTATGCCAACATTTGTCTAATGGCAAAATCAAAATTAGACTTTGACTCTGAAATAGATACAGACTTAGACTCAGACAGCGAAATCGAGGTAAGCAATCAAAAAATTTCTACTAAAGTCTCGAAATACATTGATGAGCTTTGTCTTAGTCTCAAAACCTCTCTTAAGAGGATTTCCAAGCTAAAAAAAGGAGAATTCTACACTAAAGCAACAAGAAAATTCTTGGAAAGAAAAGTTTGAAAATTTAGATAAAAGTTTTGTTAGTTTAAAAAAAAATGCAATTTCTCTTTCAAAAGAAAATGCATTTTTGAAAAATGACATTTCAAATATTTCAAAAAGATTTTCAATCGAATCTGAAATGCTAGAAAAGATTTTTTCGGTACAAAAACCTTATTTCAACAAGTCAGGCTTGGGAATGACTTCAGAAACTATTCCTCTAATTGATTTTCCAAAAGTGAAGGAACGAATCAAACAAAGACCTACAAAAACTTTTTACAAAAATCATTTTCAAAAAATCTTCGTAAAATTATTGGCCGAAGTGCTCTCAAATGTTCAAAGTGCAATAGCTTAGAACACTTTGGGAAAGAATGTCCTATGGTTTGGAGACTTGTTAAGAAGGAATTGGCAAAGACTGCATATTGCACTAACTCCTTTGTACCCAAGAAAATGTGGGTACCAAAGAAAGCTTGAGTTTCTTTTTTAATTGCATGTCACTATTAAGAAAAATGTTAAATGGTATTTAGATAGTGGTTGTTCAAGGCATATGACTAGAGATTCAAGTTGTTTTATAAAACTTGTGCAAATAAATGGTGAAAAAGTTTCTTTTGGTGGAAATCACAAATGAAGAATTGTTGGGTGTGGAACTATAAAAATTGGAAGTCTCACAATCAACAATGTCTCATTGGTGGAAAGACTTAATTACAATTTGCTCATCATTAGCCAATTGTGCGACACTAGATTCAAAATCAATTTCCAAGAAGGAGTATGTTCAGGAACTAGTAAATATTATTCTCAATCTTTTACTGGACGAAGACGTGGGAACATCTATCTTCTGGATATAAAATCAGAAAAATCTCAATGTCTAATTTCAATTCAAGATGAAGCAAATCTTTGGTATCGAAAGCTTGGCCATGTCAACATAAAGCAAATTGCCAAGATCTCTTCTAAGAACCTTGTTCGTGGGTTGCCCAACCTGAAGTTTCAAAATTTTGACTTATGCACACCATGTGTGTTAGGAAAACAAGTTATAAGTTCTTTTAAACCTATAACTCAGGTTTCTACTAATCGTGTTTTACAACTTTTGCATATGGATCTCTTTCGACCAACCAGAACTAAAAGCATTGATGGAAAGAGATATTATCTAGTAATTGTGGATAATTATTCACGATTCACTTAGATTTACTTTTTAACAAGTAAGTCTAAAACATTTTCTTACTTTTCAAAGTTTGCTAAGGAAGTTCAGAATGAGAAATAATATGTTATTTCAAGTATACGGACAGACTATGGAGGTGAGTTTGAAAATCAAAATTTTGCAAAATTCTGTGATGAATAAGGTTTTCAGCATGTTTTCTCCTCTCCATACACTTCAGAACATAATGGAGTTGTGGAAAGAAAGAATAGATCTTTGTAAGAAATGACAATAACTCTTTTAATAGAAAGTTATATTTATTCTCGTTTTTAGGCTGAAGTAGTTTCTACAAAATGTTATATTATTAATAGAGTATTTTTAAGGTCTATTATGGAGAAAAAAATTTATGAGTTATTCAAAGGAAAGAAGCCAATTGTTTCTTATTTTCATGTGTTTGGTTGTAAATGTTTTGTTTTGAAAAATATAAATGATCGATCTGGTAAGCTTGAAAAAAAATAAGACAAAGAAATTTTTCTTAGCTACTTAACCTCAAGTAGAGCTTACAGAGTATTCAACATAAAGACTCAGTCTATAGAAGAATCTATGAATGTCAAATTTCAAGATTCTTTGCAAAATCAACTGAATTAGACTTAACCTGAATAATATGAACCTGAACCAGACTTTACAAAGTCTATCTCCCCCGAAGCAGCTTAGACCTCTGAAAATCAAGAATGGACGGAAATTGAAAAATCAACTAAAGCAAAAGATCAGTAAATTGCCAGACCAACAAGTAACTGGAAGCACAAGTCTAGTCATTCCAAAGAACTCATCATTAGTGACATTGATGAAGGAATTTGCATCATATCCAAAAATCAAGAAAAGTCTAGCGCCGTAGCACTTATTTCTAAAATAGAACCCAAAAGTATAAAAGAAACTTTAGCTGATGAAAACTAGATTAAAGCAATGCAAGAAGAACTCAGACAGTTTAGCATTAACGATGTATGGGAATTAACTCCTAAACCAAAAGGTAAATCTATTATTGGAGCTAAATGGGTTTTCAGAAACAAGTTAGACGAAAAAAGAGAAGTGGTCAAGAACAAAGCAAGACTCATGGCCAAATGATATACGCAAGAAGAAGTGATAAACTATGATAAAACCTACGCACCAGTAGCTAGGTTAGAAGCAATTAGATTATTACTTACTTTTGCCTATTATAAAAATTTCAGGTTATTCTAAATGGACGTCAAGAGTGCATTTCTAAATGGATTTATCCAGGAAGAAGTCTATATGGAACAACCTCCCGGATTTGAAGATCTAAAGAAACAGACTCAGCATTCAAATTGAAAAATACTCTATATGGATTAAAGCAAGCACCTCGAGCATGGTATAACAGGTTAAGTAAGTTTCTAACTCAAAACGGTTTTGTCAAAGGAAAAGTGGATATTATATTGTTTATTAAAAGAGAAGGTAAAAATTTTCTAGTTGTTCAAATCTATGTTAATGATATTATATTTGGATCACCTAACGAAAACCCGTGCAAGAAGTTTTCTAAGTCTATGCAGGATGAATTTGAGATGAACATGATGGGTGAACTATCTTTCTTTCTCAGATTACAAGTGAAACAATTGAATGAATGAATTTTCATTCATCAAGAAAAATATGCAAAAGAACTCGTTAAAAAGTTCGAATTGGAGAATTGCAAAAAAAATGAAATACTAATGTCAAGTTTTTCGAAGTTGGACAAAGATGAAAGAGGAAAAAAAGTTGACCAAAAGCTCTACAGGAGTATTGTTGGTTCACTTCTTTATCTTACTACTTCTAAACCTGACATTTTTTTTAGTGTTTGTATTTGTGCAAGATTTCAATCTAATCCCAAAGAATCTCATCTAAGTGCCGTAAAACGCATCATCAAATACATTGCAACTTCTTCAAAGTTAGGTATGTGGTTTCTCAAAGAAAGAGACTTTACCCTCATTGGATATTCAGACGCGGATTTAGTAGGTTGCAGAGTTGATAGAAAGAGTACCTCTGGTACATGTCAATTGCCAAGAAACAGGATGGTATCATGGTTCTCAAGGAAGCAAAGTACTGTAGCTCTTTCAACAGCAGAAGTAGAGTATGTGGCTCTTGGAAGTTGCCGTTCTCAAATCTTATGGATAAAACAACAACTGAGAGACTTTGGAATCGAAGACTCATGCACCAAGATCAAATGTCACAACACCAGCGCAATCAATCTAACAAAGAATCAAATTCTTCATTCAAGAGCAAAACACATAGAGATTCAACATCATTTCATTAGAGATCATGTTTAGAATGGAGAAGTGATAATACAGTCCATTGATTGAAAGAATCAACTGGCGGACATATTTACAAAGCCATTGGAGAAAAACCTATTTGAGTCTATTCGCACCAGATTGAACATCACATCTATTATCCATTAAAGTCTGAAGGAGCTCAGACTCAGAAGTAAAGTCTTAAGGTGCTCAGACTCAGAAGACCAAGAGTTACAACTGTAAGTTGTTTCGGTACTAGTAATTTAATTTTTGGTTACTTACAACTGTAAGACTTGAAAATGTACGGTTACTTATTAATCGCTAATTGATTGAAATTATTTTTTCAAGTTTTGAAGTTGTAGCATTTATTCTTTTTCAAAAACGTTATCAATTTTGAAAAAGATAATTATTTATTTTCAAAAGGGAAGTTATTCATTTTCAAAAAGGTATTTTTATTTTTCCTTTTATGACAATTCGTTTACTTCGCTTCACTTACTTTATATACTGTTGAAATCCGTCTTCTTCGTTTTCACCCTCAAACCCTAAAATATTGAACTCCTACTTGCTCTTACTTTCACTATTGTTTAATCCAAAAAGTTTTCATCTTTTCAAGCAAGTTTGTGAATTTCTCCCTTGAAGTGACAATATCTTCAAGAAAGTCATCGAGAATCACAAGCAGGGGACTACAACACATGTGTGAGGGTCCTACACATTTCGACTTAACCGAAGAAGAAGACTCTTCTCCACCAGAGCGACCAAGTCAGCAACAACCTTCTCAGTAGGGTCAGTCTTCTCCACCAACTCAACCAGAAGAAGAAATTTTGGAAGAAGTTGAACCCGTAAGAACGTTAACTCATAAGGTTGCTTTCAAGCTTTATTCTAGTTTGGAAAGAGGAGGAACTACCATGTCCTTAATTGATGAATACCTAAAAGAGAGAGGCTATAAGAATGAAACTTTTTTTTCTGTGCGGTATGGAGAAAATGGGTATTGCAGAAAATGGATCGGTTGAGAAAGCCTTTGCTAATTTCCCTTGTGACCCGCGCTTTGGCACTACTAATCAACCTCAAGGACAGGATGACGACGACCAAATGTTTACCCATTTTCAGCCTAAAAAAGGAGTTGCTGCAAATGTTGTTAGTGATGGTTCTAGTCCTTTCAGATCAAAAAATTACAAGAGGGTTTATTCGAATCTAATGAAGAGAGGGGTTATGAACCCTTGGAGTGTCGATTTCGATTTCCTTGATTTAATGAAAGTAAATATGCGAGAGAGGTTTGCTTTACTGCAATTTGAGTGCTTTTGTTCTGAATCTACTGCTTCTTATCCAGAACTCATAGCTTACTTTTATTTGAACTTATCTTTCTTGGATGCAAACGGTTTCTCTTTCACAGTGAGGGAGAAGGAGTTTTTGGTGGATATGGACACTTTGACTGACGTAATTAGGGTGGAAAAAGCGAGTTTCCAACCAATTAGCATGTCCGTTGCTCATGCTGCTCTATCATTGGTGAAAGATTGGGATGCTAAAGGCAAGATATCCTACTCTAGGATGAATGCCTCCAACATCTTGCTGCATAAGATCGTAATCAACTGCATCCGTCCAAAGTCGACATTTAAGACCGATGTCTCTCGGTTTGAAGCAAAATTGATGCATGCCATTAATATCGGCTACAAATTCTCTCTACCTCACACCATCATGTTTCATATGTACAAGACAGTGGTGAAAGATAAGGGACAACTTTCTTATTCTGCTTTTATCACGTGCCTTTTTAGATATTTTAAAATTTACATCCCTGCACCATTATGTTTGACAAACATTTCTCTAATGGTAATTGGATTTAAAATGGTCACAAAGATGCATTTGAAAGAGCTTAACAAGGTGTTAGAGCGTATGAGGGAGAAGTCTCCCGTCAAGCAAAACAAGACTCTGCTGCAGCCAAAAAAGAAAGGCAATGAGCCCATGGATGCTCCAGTAAAGAAGAAGAGAACTCTCATCTTGCAAGATGAAGAGGGTGATGATGAAATGACTCTTTCAGCCTTAAGAAACTTGAAGAGTTTTGTTAGCTTTCAAGAGACAAGAGAAGAGCTAGAAGAAGGAGAAAAATAGAGAGAAGAGATAGAGAAGGAAGATGAAAAACATAAAAGGACAGAGGAAGAAAGAAGAGAAGAGGAAGAAGAAGAGAGAATAAGAGAGAGACTAAAGTCAAGAAGACTCTCTTGAGCCAACTTTGACTGTATCCTTAACAAGTGACTCTGAGATGGCTGAAATTGGAACTACTGGAGCACATGATGCAGACAAACATTACTCTAAAGTTGAAGCTACACTAGAAGAAGATTTGTCTACTTCTCCTAAAAGCAAACAAACAGAGGGAGCTGTTGAGCAAAAATGTACTTCTTCACCTATCTTTACTAGTGATGTGAGTCACTCCACTGCAAATCCAAATGATGTGTATGCCTCTCATTATCTAGAAGCATCCACTCATAGTCATGGTGGACAATTTGCTGAAGATCCCTCCATTCTCAAAACTCCTGGAATCGACTCGGCTGGACCTAGTGCTGCAATAGCTCAAACAACAGACTTTTCGAGACTGCTAGAGATTCTATTGGAAGTAAGGAAACAACAATATGCTTTAGGGTATGAGATACAAGATCTTAAGAACGCTTTCATGGCCACTTTAGTGTCTTTGCACGATTAGTTAAACGCCTTGAAGAATCAATTGCAGACTACTGTGTAGGGTGAAGATTTCCAGTCACTGAAGCAAAGTTTTGCAAGGCTTGAGAAAACAGTGAATCCTATGGGAGAGTTCAAGCTTGTTCGCCTTCCAAAACAACCATGATTCTGATTCTATTTTCAATAAATCTTTTTATTTGCTCTCCACTTTTTACTATTGACAGAAATGGGGAGAAGTTTGATGCATATTTGTTTTGACTTTTGGTTTGGATTTTTGGACTTATCTTTTGTTTGGTTGTGATTTGGATTGGTTGATTTGATCTCTTGATGCTTGCAGTAACTTAGGCCATGTTAATGATTATGGAAATGATAGTTGTTTTGCAGTTGTCTTGCAGGATTAACATGTTTTCTGTGATTGCAAAATTGTTGCTATCTATATCCTAATCTACTAATCTTTTAGGAGATATATTGTTTTGCTTAAATATTGTTTTGCAAGACAAAAGTGTTCAAATCTGTAGGAAAGTTTTGTCACCATAAAAAATGAGGAGATTGTTGGAGAAAACTTCCTTATTTGTTTTGAAGTTGGCAAAACATTTCCATCGGTCTAGTCTAAAGACTTGCAGACTCTATCGTCAAAGTTTGAAGACCTCTAGACTCCAGATTTAAAATCTACCCTTGTTGATAACCTCTAGACCGACGAAGAAAAGATTTATCCGAGGAAGAAGATTTATCCATATAAGAGTATATCTTTAAGGATTTGGTTCGTACGGTTGAAGAAAATCTCACGGCTGGAGATAGCATCTTGTGATCAATTATCCTTATCAAAATTAATTAGAATAGTTAGATCTATTGATTGGTGAAGTATACTTGGAAGGTTCTACTTATGGAAACCTAAATCCTGATTATATGGGTGAGTAGGATTGGTGGGCTATCATCACATTTCTTAAATAACTTGAGATCTCTCTAATTGATTATATCCAATGGGTAGATTGGAATAATTCCTTTGGAATGTGCCAACGGTTATAATGGCATGGAGGAATATATAAAGAAGACGCTTAAGTTATTCGAGTGTGTGTGTGAAAGAAAATTTCTAAACTCTGAAGCTCCTAGTTCTTTGCTGATTCAATCGCTGAGTTTAAGTTGTACTCAAAAGAGAGATTAAATACTTGTGAGACCATGAAGAAGTGTAGTAGAGTTTTTACACTATGGAATTAAGGACGTGAGACTGTAAAAATCTCTTTTGGTTCATAGTGAAATCCAACCAGTGAGCTGTCAATACTAGTGAGCTGTCAATGCGGAAGAGTGGACGTAGGCTTGGTCTAAGTCGAACCACTATAAACTTTGCGTTTCAATTCTCTTTCTCTAAACTTTTTATTTTAATTCATAGTCTTATATAACTGTTTACAGTCTTTTACATCTTCAGTTTACTATTCTCATAAAAGTCGAATTAAGTTGTTAAGTCTTGCAAAAACTTCTTTAACACCTATTCACCCCACTCTAGGTGTTCTTACTAACCCTACCAATCTTCACGTAGCTCTCATATCATACTATGATGTAAGCTTCTTATAATCTCAAAGTCTGAAAGTCCACGCATGAAGATTTTGATTTCATCTTACGCTTCCTTCTAGGCTATTGTCTGCACAAAGACAACATCAATGAGGAGATTCTTTCATAGCACTGGGAATACTGCATTCATAAGTAACACTTCCATAATGCTGCACCAATTCATTAGCAAGCATAGCAAAACCCAGAAAGACCAAGTGATGATAGACTTACTATGGGAGAGGCACAAGACCTTGGTCCAAGGTCATTAGATTTCACAAGATGGAGATAGTCACAAGACAAGCAACCACAATGAGGAAAATCGCATAACTACATAATGATCAAAGTGAGTGGTACCCAGTATAAAGCGAAACAGAAACAAAGCGAAACATTTTCAAATAATTTCATAATGAAAGACTCAAAGAGATAATTACAAGACTATAATTTTGCTAAATCGATCAAAGTGTTCTTTTTTTTTCTTCAAACTTTAACTCTTCAAGGAAGGTACTTAATGGGAACATGGCAAGATGTTGCTTGCTCCATCAAACATTGCAAGATCTTGCCCTACTCCATCACGATTGTGGGGGCTTGCATTGACTGCCTTCAATGAGGGAGTTGGTTTTCTCTATGCTCTATCAATGCAGGAATGGGACCTTGAAGTTGCTCAATCGAATTTGTGAAGTCACATTGAGGATAGCTTTTTTGAGTTTCTACAATCTCTTACTTAAATCTCACTTCAATAACCTTCTTAGACATTCGAAACCAAAAACATAGCAAAACTTTTACATCCTTCTCAAATTATGCATTGAATTGGTTTTTACGTGTTGGCAGCTCCTTATTTTGCTAATTCTCCATACTGAGTTAATCTTTGGTAAATGTCGGTGCCCACACTTGTTCAACACTGATTCGACCACATCCCCAAAACCATGACTACCCACAAACACGAAAACCATCGATCACTCGAGCTCAAGCTCCGACCTTTCCACATGCAAACACAAAAACAAGACAAAACAAAGAAAACCTAGATAAAGATACCCACAAACACACGTACACACACACAGCTTACGAAGAAAAGGTCGGGGAGGACTTGATCAAGAAGTAGGGAGAGATCGGAGAAGTGGGCGAGGTTGAGGACTGCCGTCAATGGAACAACAGCAGTGTCACAATGGCAACCCCCTAGTAGTTTGTCGTTGGGAGGCAGCACGTGCAATGGCAAGAGCCAACAACATTGTTAAACGAAGCAGCAGCAGCGTTGAGTGCGGCATTGAGGACGGTGAGTAGTGTGGGGTTGTCGGTGACTCGAGGGTGGAGCATAGTAGAGGAAATAGAAAGAAGGGAAAGTGAAGAAAAGAAGAAAAGTTAGGGTGGAGTGACGTAGAGGAAGTATAAGGGATGTGGAGAAGAGAAGAAAAATTAGGTTTTATGAAGGGTAATCCCGATTTTGATTCCGGGAAAAATGGAACTGAGAATTGGAACTAACCTCCCAAGAATCGAGAATCGAGCTGGACCCACCGATTCGATTCTTCGCTTCCTGGTTCTACTCGGGAACTATGCTCACCCGTAGGTTACTCACAATAGAGAGAAATAGAAATGCAATAGAATATCCATAAGATACCAAACGTTAATTGTGTACTTTGAGTTAACGCCAAAACGACCAAAAGCAATCAAGCAATTTGAAAGGGATTGACATGGCTATGCACGATCTTTGTTTTTGTGCACTTGTTCACGCCATCGTCGCTATTAGTAATGTTTTTGAGTCATTTGTGTTGACATCTAAATTTACCATCTTATTTAGAATTTTATCACATAGAAATTTAGGGATTAATTTTAACCCCTAACAAAAATAGTTTCCATTAAATTGCATGGCATATAGACATTATAAGCATTTGCATTAATAGAAATAGAGACCTTTTTGTAAAAAGAAAAAAGAAGGAAAGCAGAAAGAGAAAAAGGAAAAAAGAAAATTTATTTAAAACAACTGTTTTTTGTTTAAAAAAAGAAGAAGGAAAAGAAAAGAGAGGAAGATAAAGAAAGGCGAGATCAAACCGGGTCTAAGTCGGCCCACCCTGCTTTCTTTTCCTCTTCTTCTATTTCTTTTTGCTTGGGCCTAGCCCGACGTCCTTCTTTACTACTTTCCTTCTTCTTCCCCTCATGCTAAGCCTCGCAGTAAAGTTGGTGGTTGAGGGCAGACCGACAACAACAGATGGCGGTGGTAGAAGCCAGGCACGCTGGTCACTAGCCATCAAAAGGGGGCGGGGACGTTCTAGTTTTAGGGGGCTTTTTGGGAGAGGCTGGGTGTGGGCCATTTGGAGAGCTTGGCTAGAGAAAATGGGAGGAGAGATATGAGGGGGAAAGCAATCGAGAGAGCGAGAGCCAAGGAGAAAGAAGTCCTCCAGCCGTTTGGCCATGCCCAAAGCTCGCTCGACGGGTCCTGGACGCACCACCGACGACCCTCACCATGCCCCATTTCCGCCCCTAGTTTCGGGTTTGCGAACCAAACCACTATGCCTATTTCGTGTGAGTCTCCACCCTCATTCATGATGTATCTTGCTATTGTTGGATCATTATCTGCTCATTATCATCCATCTCGGTCCTCATTCGAAATTCCATTGTGCTCTTGTTCGTTTCTCAGATAGCGTTTGCCACGTGTTTGACGAAATGCCTCAATTGCTCAAAGTCGAGATTGACGTATCCTTGCTTCTCTGCTCATGAATCGTGCTTATTTTGATCATGTTGGTGGTGTTTTTATATCGTTTTCGCATAAGAATTGTGTAATGTCGAGTGGGTGTAGTTTTTCTTGGTTTTGGTAAGTGGACTAATGGCTGCCATAGTTCGTGGCCATCGGCGGTCGATGCCGGTAGGGATGGACGAACGGCAGACAACGTGGCTCGGCAGTGGAAGGTCGTTGTTCATTCCGGGCCGTATCATTGTTTGGGTGAGTTTCGGTGAGGCCATGTTTTGGGAAAGAAGGAGCTTCGGGCGTGCAGAAGGGACGTGGGGAAGAAGATAAGAGAAGTGGAGGAAAGTCAAAAGAAAAGAAAAGAAAAAGAAATAAAAAAAGGAGTAATGAAAATAAATGAGAAAAGACAAAAGTAAAGACAGGACAGTGGATGGAGACATTCGGTGAAGAAGGCATGAAGAAGAAGGAGCGCAAGGGAATGGAACAAACAGGGAAAAGGCAAAAAGAGGAAAAAAATAGAAAATTTTTAATATATATAAAGTTTCTTTTTGTAATCCGACCGGGTCAAAGCCGAGTTTGGGCCGGGTCAACGAGTCAGACCAGGTTAACGGTCCGAACCCGCCTCCTCGAATAATAGTGGGTGTGTTATTAAAATATTTCATCACATATAATTAGAAGTCCTTATTAATCTCCCATCTAGTAGGAAAATCGTTCTCCAAAAACGTGACATCTCGTGACTTAATTTCAGTCATACTTCTATCAGCTTGTTTACTTATAAACATGTACTATTTGAATCCATTACCTTTACCAAAAAAAAAAAAAAAACGTATTATTTGAAGTGTTCATAATATTTTATAAAGATATATTTCTTTCCTCTATGACCTAATTTGCCATATTTATGTGAATAATCATGAACATAAGTTACATATCTTCATAGATGTAGATTACTTAAGTTTGGTTTCTTATCAGTCTACAATTCATAAATGATGGAAGTGATTGATTTTGAGAGCACTTGGTTAATTACATAGGCAGCAATCAATAACGCATCTCCCTAATAGAAGATAAGTAAATTTGTTTGCGTTATCATAAACTTAATCATTTTTAATAGGGTTTTATTCATTCTTTTAACTACCCCATTTTGTTGTGGAGTACCAAAAATAGTCAATTGTCGTACAATTCCCTTTTCATTACAAAAAGCCTTGAATTGCTCAAATAAATAATTAGGTCCGCAATCAATTCTCAATGCCTTTATTATTTTGTTCAACTGATTCTCTACCATTGCTATATATCGTTTAAAGCAGTTTATTGCTTCTAACTTATGGGAGAGCAAAAAGATATGACCGAAACACATTAAGTCATTTATAAAAATGATGAAATATGAAGCTCCATGCCTCACCCTTACGTTCAAAGGACCACAAATGTCAGAATGTGTGGAAATTCGGCTCTAGTTGCTTTACCGAATGGTTTTCTAGTTGCTTTTGCCATTAGACAATGTTCACATACTAGTAGATTAACATTAGGGAGTGACCCAAAAAGACCTTCTCTAGCTAATATTTGCATTATTTGTAATCAAATGTGATCTAATCTAGCATGCCAAGTACTTGTATCAATCTCAACATGACTAGAAGATCCAATTAAAGAAAAACAACCATCGACATTAATATTGTACTCATCATAGTTAATGTCTAATACCATTAAACCATTCAATCATGGCCTGAACTATAACTTATGAAGCTCCATGCCTCGCCCTAAACTTATATTAATGAGGAACAATATTGGACATTTTTACATATTGAGGGATTAAATTGAACATAACCTATGACATCATGATTTTCGAGTCTGATTTCAATGAGATGAAATGGGCTTTTAATCAACGTGCTTATGGCCTTATTCTCTTAGAGGGTCTCTCATGAGATAACTAGCATATTGGGTGAAATCATTAAGGAATTTTAACGCAATAGACTTGAGAATTCGACTAGGAATCAATTGCTCGACCATGTTGATCTGCAAGGGTCATTACGGCACTGTTAGAAATCGATCAGAGATCGAAGATAGGTAGATTCGATTGAAATATGTGATTAGAGTGTGGGCAATTCTACCCGGTTGCAAAATATTCGTCGATCAGCACTAGACTGATTTTTCTATCTTTTTGGTACCCGATGCCTGTAATTAATGCCTCGAGATTTTCACAACAATCGAAAGTCGCCAATGTGTCGAACATGTACAATGTGACTCGAGATGAATCAATCACGGGTAATTGTACCAAAAATTCCTAAAAGTTACTCGGTAGATTAGGTCACGCTAAAAGTGCATCGGATTGAAATTAACCGTGAACTTGAACCCGATTTCAGATTTCGAAAGTTTTGTCATGTCACGACCTATTTTAGGAATGTCAACTCATCCTCGGAAGAATTTTCAGAGATTCTGAGATTTTTACGGAAAATTGATTCGGATGCCGCAGAAAATTAACGGAAATTCGTATGGCCGAATTTAATGGATTTTTGACTTTCAAGCCGTGCTATTTGTCGAGGGGCACTTGTAGAAATTTTATGGGCTTTTTCTTCGAGGAAATTGGACATCAATTGGGAAATTTCATGAAGACACTAAAGCTGAACTTAGTGAAATTCGAACCTATAGTTGAGGGTTGAATTTTGGGCAATAAATTAAGCAAATAAGGATATTCAAAGCAAGAAGGTAATAAGAGGAAACATTGGATATTTATGCAAGCCAAAGAGGGGACCAAGCATTCAATTCTTTGGATAAGCTTGTTGGCTCTTTTCAATCTTCTTGAACAAGATTGCCAGCTGCTCATCCATCGCCATCTCTCTCTCCCGTGCGCGCTCTCACGTTCGGTTTCTCCTCCGCAGCTCCTTGTTCATTTTCCTTTCCTTCGGTTTTCACTTCTTTCATTTCCCTTTCGCCGTTTTCATTGAAGACGCTCCCCTTTGGATTCAACGCCACCAAAGCCACTCATCCCCTGCACTGAAAACTCTCCCACTCACACAAGCCCATACCCCCTCTGAATTCTCCTCTGCAGTTTTGTTGACCCTATTTATTCAATGCCTGCACCACCATTCGCATTTGTCTTCCACCCACCGTTTCTCCTCAACACCACACGCCCGAAGCCACCTCAACTTTGGTCAAAGCTTCTCTCGTTGGCTTTGATTGTTGACTCCACCTGCAGCGCCACGTCCGAGCCTCCATCTCCTTCAATCCACGCCCAGCAAATGCTGAGTTTGCTGCCTTCTCCTCCATGCAACCACGAATTGAGTCACTCCTTTGTTGGCCTGTCTCCACAAGCCCAGCCTCAGCGTTGATCCCACGTTCGTCCAGCAACGATCTAAGATTCCCCAGCAGCAATAGCGTCCGCGTGTTCCTCCATCAACCGAAGTCTTCGCTCGACGCCAGCTACTTCGATCTTGCCGCGTTGTCTCCCATCTTCGCTCGTGGATCAGCCCACATCAACAGCCCATCTTCAAGCCAGCAAATCCCGAAGGCCTGCAACTCTGTTTCTGCTTCGGTTGGCAGCGCTCAGTCCAATGGATTTCACGACCCAACAGTTGGGCCCGTCCACGATTTCAGCTAGCAGCCCATCTCGAGTTTAGCAGCCCTCATGGATCAAGCTTAGCCTGTGTCTTCAGCCCATGCGAGTTTTGGTCGAACTCCTTGAAGTCAACCCAAGAAACCAGCGAAGCCTGTTTAGTTTGGCCCAATTCAATAGCCCAAGCCCGAGAGGTCAGCTCGCTTCAAGCCCAGCCCATTTCAAAAACAAATCTCATATTTGGGCTGAGATTCGTTGGGCCCATTTTGGGCCTGGTCCAAGTCCGCCAACACCGCCGAAAATTTGGATTTTGGCCGCCATCGCGCCGTCATTGCGGTGAACTAGTTTCCGCAATTAACCGGTGAGTTTATACTTTAAACTTTGCTTAGTAGGCTAATGACGTTTAAGGGGTGTTTAGATTTATTTTATTAGGAATTAGGTGGTTAGTTAGATTAAATTAGAAATGTAATTATTTAATTAAGCATGTTAGGTGGTTAGCATGGTTTAGCTAAGGCCTAAATAAATTGTAACTATTTATCTAGAAGGGTTCGGGAATTTCTCCAAGTCCGTATTGGTTATTAATTTAATGATTCTGGCCTAGGTTAGTATTTTTAGAATTTAAATTGATTTATTTAATTAATTTCAGTAATTATTTAATTATTAATTATTTTTCTAGAAATTAGGCCGAGATTGTTTGTGACCGGAATTTCGTGTTGATTGCGATGGTGTTGTTAAATTTTGCAATTGAGTTAAATTATGCAAATTGAATGCTGATTGGATCTTTGGTATTTAATTCCAAAAATTGTGAATTTCCAATATTTATTCAGAAAATCTCAAGTGTCAAGTTTTGACACCAAAAATAGTTTTTAGTACTATATAAAATAGTGAGATTTCAAAAAGGAAGAATATCGATTTTTCTGGATCAAGTTGACCGTGTACCCACACACGATTAATTTCATGTGAATTTCTATACGAAGAAAAATGTCAGTCTCACCATTTTAATTGAAGCATTTGAGTATAATGCACGGTGCCCTAGGCCATAGTTGAGTGTTCGTGTGATGGTTAAGAGAAATCGTTCTAGGCTGTTAAGCTGGACGTTATCCCTATTTGGGATGTCCCTTGGATAACGGGAAACCGGTCGCAATAAATTCTGGACCCTATGCTCCTTCGGGAAAGTCATTTAAAATAGACATGCCGTGCTCAGTGGGGTGAGACGAAGCCTGGCAATGCCAGAAGACCGCCGAATAGAGAGTAGGCCGTGCTATATGCCGAGATCTAAAGTAAGAACGCATGATTAATTGAGTGTGGCGTTTTAGTTATTGGAGCTTATTTGTTGCTCATGCTCTCATGTTGTCTGTGATATAAATTGTACTGACCTGCAGGGTGGATCTAAGATAAGGTAAGTCTCCTTGATTGTGTGATTGTGTGATTAGGACACTCCTAGGCGAATTTCCCTCCGAATCGGGGTTTAGAGCTTAGACTCGCTAAGATTTTATCTCACTCCGTTGTGGGACAACATTTTCAAGGTTGTCGAGTGGAGGACCTGGAGTTGAGAGGAGGTGATCGGAAGCGTAGATTAGTTAGGACCGCTTCTTTTTGAAAGGCCAGTCTTTTGTAGTCTTTTGGCTATAGACTTTTGTACATGACTTAGTGTATATATAAAAGCATGTTTGTTTGTGAATCTATTATCCTGCTTTTCTATCATGAGATGATTACTATCAGGAGATTTCTTTTCGCTTCCACATGTGCAATAAAATGGAAAGAGTTGGCGACTCGTCCTAGGAAGTCGCAAATTATTATCGACCAAATAGGGATGGGCACGCGCTCAGGGTTTGGGGCGTGACATAACTAAAAGTGTAAGGACCATATTGACCAAATTGAAAGTTCAGAAATTACATTACACATTAGATTATAGTTTAGGATTCACATTGAATAAATTAAAAGTTCAAAAATTATATTACACATTGGGACAAAATTTAGAGAAAATTGGTCATTTTTCCTTTAATAAATTGGTATTATAATATTCTTAAAATATCATTAATGTTATATACAGCTGTCATTTGTCAAATGATAAGAAAAACATTGCAGAGAAGGGCAACAAAATGCCTAACTAGACATAACCAATTTTATATTCTTCTCATCTTGACATCAAGTTGCAAGTAGCATTAGGCGTCCATAGTTTCATTATATAAAATTAATATAGTGATATGACATATTGTATGATGATATAAACATAAATGGAACTCGTATTCAACCCCCCATTAAAGAATTTTATGTCCACAATCAACAATCTCTAATATAAGTGCTGGAAAAGGAAATGATTGCATAACCAAATAAATAGAGGAAGAGAATGAATCATTCACTTAATTTACGTGGTTTAGATGGTGATACCTACTTCACATGGGAGAATAACAAAGGGTTCTAATCAAGCAATGTAACCAAAATTACAACCACAGTCGAGTCACTTAATTAGATGTTCTTGATGTTTTCCACCCCTAACTACATCAAATAACTCACATATTGTGTAGTCTTGTCCATTTTCTCCCAAAAATAATATCTCTCTCATAAAGGAATCCACAAATCTTCACACCAAAATTTTTTTCCTTGAACACAGTCGCTTGAATGCAATTCTTGAAAAACTTCCAGTGTAAAATCCAGATCGGATGTCTGAATGTCTCGCCACTTGGAAAACTCGCAGTACACATAAAAAATTGCTTAGATTTGTGCCCTGTTCCTCAACCAATAAGGCATACTTAACAAACTCTGGGGAATATGGATATTCATCCCACCGCCGAAAGCATCTTAAAGTTTGGATCGCTCAAGAAGGCCATGCCAAGTGGGAACGGGAAACAAAGTCCATGGACTTTTCTTCTTCCTTTTTTTCTGATTCTTTTTGTTTCTTTCCACATTCACGTGGTCGGGCTCTGAACATTTTTATCCTGTCGGGCTTCGTTCAACAGATTCGAACTCATGACATATTATAACAAAAAGTAAAAAAAGGGGCATTTGACAAATTAATTTCCTAAACCAAACGTAGTCACCCTTGACGGATGAGAAATTTATACATTAGATGATGTTGGAGTGGAAATTTACGCATTGGATCGAATCTTGCCAGTTTTGTCTGGAGTGTTATTGTCTGCACTGGAGTCGGACTACTCCTCGAGTTGACCGCAACCAGCAAAGCCATGACGTCATTTCCCTTCTTGCTGCCCAAGCATCTCTCGGCTTTATCTTCTTTTTGAGTTCCATGCATCTAGAGAACGACAAATGCCTCAAGACATAGGATAAACAAAAGCAAACAACGCAAATTAAAGAAGGACAATAATGCAGCGAGAAGACGTAACTAACCAGAAATCTTCCCCACCTCACAAGTCACATCCCAACACAAGTGATAATCAACCACGAAACCTTCGAAGCACTCGCTTGAGCCCGGGAGATATTCGGCTACATCGCCATGGCCTATGCCGAGCTCGTGCTCGTCCCAACCCCCGTCACAGGCCATCTCGTATCGATGGTCGAGATGGCCAAGCTCCTTGTCGACCGCGACCCCCGCCTCTCTATCACCATCCTCATCATGAAGCTTCCCATCGACTCCGAAGTCGACTCTTACACAAGCTCATTTGCCGCCTCCATGGCTGCCGCCCGCATCCGCTTCATCCACCTCCCTCATGTGAACTTAGACACCAAGATCTCCTCGGGCAGTTCCCTCACCGACTTCATGGAAAGCTACAAGCCGCACATCAAGCGGGCCGTCGCCGACCTCACCAACTCGGCCGCCTCAACCTGGCGGCTTGCGGGATTCGTGATCGACATGTTCTGCACCACCATGATCGAGCTGGCAGACGAAATTGGAGTCCCGTCCTATGTCTACTTCACGTCGAGCGCCGCGTTCCTTGGGCTAATGCTGCACCTACAGTCGCTCCAAGACGAGCAACACGTGGACATAACTGAATTCAAGAACTCAGTCGCTGAGCTGGGCTTCCCAAGTTTCGTGCATCCGTTGCCAGCCAAGGTCTTACCGTCCGTGGCTCTGTTTAAAGAGGAGGTCCAACCATTCCTGGAGCACGCCAAGAGGATTAGAGCGATCAAGGGAATTATCATCAACACGTTCGACGAGCTCGAACCACATGCCCTGGGGTCCTTGGCGGGCCTCGGGGCGCCGATGGTGTACCCCGTGGGGCCCATATTGAATTTGGAGGGGGAGACTAAAACGAAGGCTGATGGTGGCGGCCGAGGCGACGATATCATGGAGTGGCTCAACGAGCAACCGCCTTCGTCAGTGGTTTTCTTATGCTTCGGAAGTAGGGGAAGCTTCCGCGAGGACCAGGTTAAGGAGATTGCCTACGCGCTGGAGCGGAGTGGGCACCGCTTCCTATGGTCCGTACGACAGCCGCCATCGAAGGGCAAGTATGATCTACCACGAGACTACACGGACCCCGTGGAGGTCTTGCCAGAGGGGTTCCTTGACCGGACGGCCAGCGTTGGGAAAGTGATTGGGTGGGCCCCACAGGCTGCAGTTCTTGCCCACCCAGCGATTGGGGGGTTCGTTTCGCACTGCGGATGGAACTCCACCCTGGAGAGCATTTGGTTCGGTGTGGCGGTGGCCACGTGGCCCCTCTATGCAGAGCAACAATTTAGTGCGTTCGAGCTGGTGGTGGAGCTAGGCCTTGCGGTGGAGATCAAGATGGATTACAGGAGGGATTTCAGGATGGAAAGCGACTTTATCGTGACGGTGGATGAAATAGAGGGTGGAATAAAGAAGTTAATGGAGGACGTCGGCAGTGAGAGGCGGAAGAAGGTGAAAGAATTGAGTGAGAAGAGTAGAAAGGTATTGACTGAGGGTGGCTCTTCTTATTTGGCTTTGGATCGTTTGATCGAGGACATCTTGAATAATATGCCTTGATTAAGATGACTCCAGTAGTTGGAATCTTTAGCATTTCGGGTGTATCCACGTTGAATCAAAAAGATGTTGACTTTCATTGTATTAGATCACTTTGTACTTATAAAAGTGAGCTTACCGTGGAAATCTAGCACAGGCCGTCAATGTAAAACTAATTTTTACGAGCGGTCCTATAGACTCTCTATCTCATGATTAAATAAGAGGCTAGTTAAAATCCTGAAATTTAGGTCTGATAAGACTGTTCGTATAAAGTTTAATTTACTTTAAACAGTGTATGCTCCAATAATTCATTTTAAAAGCCGTGATTGCTGTGAGTGGTTGAGATTTTTGTTGCATCTCTTAGACTCGGAGTGCATGAATGGTGCGAAAGTTCTTGTGTGAAAGATTCGCCCAACCATTACATCGTGGACCGTTGAATCTGTCTGGTTGCATTGGTATGTGGATGAAACTATTCCCCTTGTCCCTTTCTTCCTGGTGTATGGAGCACGTCACCTTGATGCCTCCGAATGACCTGACTTACATGTCAACGACGGAGACAGCCAAGGTCCCTGCCAGCTAAGACGATCGGCTCTCTGTCACCGTCATCATCATGAATTTCCCGTTCGGCTCTGAGATTGACTCTCGGATTGAGCCGATCGCGCTGGGTCCATCGCTGCCCGGGTGCGCTTCCTCCACCTACCCGAGGACAGCACTGTTCAGGAAACGTCCGCAATGAGCGTCCTCATTCACTTCGTCTGTAACCAATTTTACATTCTGCTCGTCTTAGATCGAGATGACCCATGCCGAGCTCATGTTCGTCCCATCCCCTGGCATGGGCCATCTAGTATCGATGGTTGAGATGGCCAAGCTCCTCGTCGATCGCGACCTGCGCCTCTCTATCACTGTCAACAACTTTAATGGTGCAAACTGCAATTTCAATACAAATCTTGTAGCCTGTTTCGGAAAGTTACCCAACACTTGGTAAATTCCAAAAGAAGTCCATGCACAAAGTAAATGTTTGCAATGATAACATTAGTAACATCTTTGACATGATATTAATGTTACCTTTACCCATAATGGAAATTTTTTATTTATTCCTAAAGTTGACTTTACAACTGCTCGTCTCGTCCAATTGCGAGAGTAACTCCTTTCAGCCAAACACATAATTGCTGCAACCAGTATCCAGGTACCATATGTTGGTGTCTATTGTGCTTGGGTCATCCTTTTCACATGCTAGCATCATATGTTCCTCAACATGGGTGGCATGTGCATGTTTTGTTGGCTCGTATGTTGCCTTTGCTTAACATTCGGATTTGTAATGTTCAAATTTATTGCACTTGCACTTGACTATTGATTTGTCATGTGTTCTATATTTTCCAGTGAAATTTAAATTTCCACCTCTATTTCAGCCTCCTCCACGGCCTCAACCGCTTTGAATGCCTCCTCAACTTGATGGAGTGACTCAACTCTACAATGCTTGCTCGGGATGTGAACCAATGGACTTTTGATTCATTGTCTGCTCATATGAGCACAACGAACCATCAATTACTCCAATTCTAGGTTTGACACATCTTGCTCTTCCTCAATCGCTGTGACGACATAGTCAAATCTTTCAATAAAAAACCTCAAGATTTTTTCTATGATTTGTACATCTTGGAGTTCTTCACCATTAACCCTTAATTGGTTAATGATGGTTTGAATGCAATCAAAATATGCGGAGATTGATTCAGAGTCATTCATGCATAAATATTCAAAATCGCCTCGAAGTGTTTAAAGTCACACTTGTTAGACAGGTTCATCGCCTTTGTAGGATTTTTGCAAAATAACCCCCATTCTTTTGCAGCCTCCTTACTTGATTTTTTTCAAATATCATTTCCTCCACAGCTTGAAAGATTGCATACAATGCTTTTTGATCTTTTTTTTCGGGATTCCATCAAAGAATCTTTCTCCTCCTTTCTTAAAGCCTCAAATGCTTCATACATTCCCCACTTTGGTGTAGCCGTTTTCTACCAAATTCCATAAATCTTACGATTTGAAGAGAACCTTAATTTGAACGGACCAGTTGTTAAGATTCTTTCCATGCAATTTTGGAAGTTACAATTGAAAGAAACTAGTAGATGCCATTTCTAGCTCAACTACCAAATGTTGGAACAAAAAAAAAATAATAATAATAATAATAATAATGGCAACTTTGGAAATTTAGAACGAGTGTACAAGCTGAAGGGAGAAATTTTTCTCAGAATACTTTCCGGTGGCTTCTTGTTTACAACACACCCTCACGTCCTATATGATAGCAAAACACCTAAACGACAATAAAGATGAAGACAAACGTCCCACGCACTTATTATCCTAAGAACAAAATGTCAACAACAAGAAAACACAATCATTAAATGAGCTAAAGACCGTGAAGTCTTCACTCCTTATCACGTTAAAACTTGACGCTTTTTGACCAAAAACCCAAATAAGAACTTCTCTTTTCCTTATGAAAGAATTTACTCCTTATTGGATGATAGAGGGTCTACCCAAATATAGCCCAACATAAATCATACTGATTTCCTTTTGTCTTCAATCTTCTTCTTCTGCCTACCATAAATCAAGACATCCTAAAAAGAATACTAATAACCAAATTCAGAGCTCAGTAACCAATGTGCTCAAATCTTCAACTATCAAATTTATATTATTCTAACATTTATTTGATCTAACTAACATGGCAGAATATTAACGAAAGCCTCACAAAATTGACTTATTTCTTTGTTGCAAATTGCAAGTATACACATAAAAAAACTGCTTGCCAGAAGCCATATTCTCCTAGAACATCCATTAAAATGCTGTCGTTGAATGTATTCTATAGTGGCACTGAATCCAAATGAGGATAGAGATAACATTTGCTATCCAAACCAAAGAAAAATTCCTTTGGACACATCGAACGATCGCGTCCGTTGCATGTGAAATTTCGTCTGGAGATACAACTCTTATCGGGGCATGTTATTGAAGATATCGTCAATCAAACGGCGGAGGGATGAGCATGAAGAACCGCCCTCATCCAAGGCCTTCCGGCTCTTCTCGCTCATCTCCTTTACCTTCTTCCTCTGTTCGCTATCCGGCTCCATCAAGCGCCGTATCCCTCTCTCTATCTCTTCAGCGGCGACCGTTGTCTCGCTCTTCATCCTTACATCTCTTCTATACTCCATCTTAATCTCAAAAGCGAGATCCAACTCCACCACCATCTCGAACAAGTTGAATTGTTGCTCCGCATATAGTGGCAATCCCGCAATCGGCACGCCAAACCATATGCTCTCCAGCGTGGAGTTCCAACCACAATGGGACACGAATCCCCCGACTGCCGGGTGGGCGAGGATGTCCACTTGCGGGGCCCACCCGATCACTTTCCCGATCTCGACCGTCCGATCGAGGAACCCTTCTGGTAGAATCTCCTTGGGATTAGCATAGTCACGGGGGGGTCCTACCTTGCCCTTGGGCGGCGGCTGGCGCAGGGACCACAGGAACCGGTGCCCACAACGCTCAAGCGCGGTGGCAAACTCTCTCACGGCATCCGCGTCGAAGCTACCCCGACTTCCAAAGCACAGGAACACAACAGACGAATCCGGTTGACTATCGAGCCACTTCATGGTCTCCGAACCATTGGACGGTCCTGTGCCACCGGTCGACCTTGTGAGGTTTAATATGGGTCCAACTGGATAAACCGGCGGGATGCTGTCATCGACCAAGGACTTCAACACATGCCTTTCGAGCTCAGCGAATGTATTCACGAACATGCCCTTGATTTCCCGGAACCTCCTAGCGTGGCCAATGTAAGCCGGGGCGGCCTCCTTTACCAGATATGCGGTGGGCAAGACCTTGGCAGGCAGTGGATTCGTGAAGTTTGGGAAGTCCAATTCGGTGTCGGAGTCCTTGAACTCGGTCGAGTTGATTCCGTGTTCATCCTGCAGCCTCTGGAGATGGAGCATCAGGCCCAGAAAGGCGGCCCCCGATGTGAAGAACACGTATGAGGGGACCCGGAGCTCGTTCGCCACGTCGATCATCGTTGTGCAGAACATGTCGACAACGAGCCCTGCGAGCCGAGGTGAGTCGGGGCCCGAGTCGGACTCAGTGAGTTGCCCGATAGCTTCTTTCACGTGAGGCTTGTAGCTCTCGATGCACAGATCGCGGATTTTGCTGGGGTTGGTCTCCGTGATCGGGTCGATGTCAGGAAGATGAACGAATTGGAAGCGGCCAGCCATTGAGTCGGCGAGTGATCGCGTCCGGTTGTCGATGCCGGAGTGAGACTCGTGCGGTGGCTTCATGATGAGGAGGGTGATGGACACGCGGGGGTCACGGTCGACCAGAAGCTTCGCCATCTCCACCGTCGACACCAGATGGCCCAAGCCCGGCGATGGAACGAACACGAGCTCCGCTCTGACCATGCTGATGATTCCGATGGATATGGAGGTCCTTTTCCTGGTTGGTGTCTTCTGATTAAAGTGGCTTCAGGCTTGGTCGTGGAGATGTTCGTGATGGAGGACGGTCCGCTTTACTTATACGAAATCACGACGTGTCGGCCGCGTGGTGGATAAACATTTCCTTCACGGCTATAATAGTTTATTGTATGTAGAAGCCGGTACGCAACTGGTGATTAAACTACCTGGTGAAGGTTTTACTCTCCCAAAAGTTCAAATCAAACCTTGATCATTTCTCGGTTTCGAGAAATCCTGATTGGCCTTTATGGCAATGATTCAGTTAGCGTCTGGCCGAGGACAACCCCGACTTTACTACGACTCGCGTCTCCTGATGCCTTAGAACGGGCCAACTCGAGTGAACGGGAGCTATTACTGAAAATCGAACGTTCTAATGGCTAGTGCGAAACACCTACGAGGTAATACCCTTAGGAGTTAGCAATTCTAGTGTTTGTTACTTCCATACAGTAGTATTCACAAAAGTAATATTGGCATCGATATACAAGTTCATTCTACAAAGTGATGTAATAGATTGATGAAATATTTAGACGTAATTTTTAATATATCTAATATTATTACTTGGAGATCAAGGAGGCATGATGGCGGAGCTGAGGTCATAGTGGTTGGAGCAGTTTTTGGTATGCACGGCAAGATCATGCCTTGGGGACCAAGAACTTTCTTCATCCTTGATTTGTTTTTCCTTATGGTGGTGGACACATCTCGTGATTTTTTATTATAAAGACGAAGGATGTGATGTGTCGGCTATCTTAGCCATTTTTACATTACAATTTTCTTCCTTGTTTGGCTAAATTTTAATTCACCTTAAAAAATAAAACATGGTTCTCATGAAAATTTTACTTGGACACATGGCAAAGCAATTTGGAAGCAATTATCAAGTTAATTAATATAAAAACAATACTTAAATTCCAAGGACTTCACTGAATAGTGAAACAAGACATTATTAAACTTGAACTTCATGCTTACTTTAAACATAAGAACAATTTACCAATATTGCATTTACATCGGAAAGGTGACCTATTTAGTGAAAATTGGCACAAACTCGGCAGTTTATCATTTTATCTAGGGATAAATGCATCAAAAGTTTGTCGTGAGAGTGCAATGGAGTTCTAAACTTAAAAAGTGCGTTCAAGTCCTAAAACTTGTTAAATTAGTATAATCAAATCATTCTAATAATTTCGTCTAATTTGAGTAACAAAAAATATTGACATGACTTTCTTAAGGTACATCATCCTGATGTGGCGCCATTAATATAGGAGCTGAGGTCATAGTGGTTGGAGCAGTTTTTGGTATGCACGGCAAGATCATGCCTTGGGGACCAAGAACTTTCTTCATCCTTCATTTGTTTTTCCTTATGGTGGAGGACACAGCTCGTGATTTTTTATTATAAAGACGAAGGGTGTGATGTGTCGGCTATCTTAACCATTTTGACATTACAACTTTCTTCGTTGGCGAAATTTTAATTCTCCTTAAAAAATAAAACATGGTTCTCATGAAAATTCTACTTGGACGCATGGCAAAGCAATTTGGAAGCCAGTATCAAGTTAATTAATATAAAAACAATACTTAAATTCCAAGGACTTCACTGAATAGTGAAACAAGACATTATTAAAAGCAAAAGAACGCTTTAAGTGCCATAACTTGCATAAAAAAAAAAATACTTAAGTGCCATAACTTATGAAAAGTACACTTAAGTGCCACATTTTAAGAAAAATGGAACCCGAGTGCTATCTCCGCGAAGTTGGCCGGAAATCATATATGGCATTAAAATATTAATATTTATCGCCGATGTGACTCACCAAAGAGCTAAGTCAGCTCGAATTCACCTCAAACGAGATCGTTTCGGGTGTTGGCCAAAATAGAACTCTTAAATCGACCAAAACAATGTCGTTTTGGCATAATTTAAATTTTAATAAAATATATAAAATATATAAATTAAATTTAAAAATAAATTTATTTAAAACATTTAAAAAATAAATTAAAAAGAATTAAAAACTTTAAAAATTAAAAAAAAATTAAAAATTTACAATAAAATTTAAAAATTTTACAAAGAAAATTAGAAAAATTGAAATTTTTTTAAAAGTTACAAAATATTTTAAAAAATTACAAACAATTTAAAAATTTACAAAAAATTTAAAAATTTTACAAAAAATTTAAAAATTTTACAAAAAATTTCAGCCCTTAGCTGCCTCCTTTTTCTAATTCTTTTAAAAAATTTGTAAATTTTTGTAAATTTTGTAAATTTTTTAATTTTTAAAAAATTTTAAATAAATTTATTTTTTAAAATTTAATTTAATTTAATTTTATATTAAATTTTTTACCACGTCGGCACCAAAACGATGTCGTTTTGGGTGTTGGTCAGAATAGAGCCCTCAAATCGGCCAAAACAACGTTGTTTTGGTATAATTTGAATTTTAATATAATATAAAACTTAATTAAATTAAATTTAAAACAAAATAATAATATAATTTATATTTATTTTAAAAAAATAGAGGAGGAGGAGAAGTAAGGCAGCCAGCGGTTGAGGGCGAGCCCTTGCCGCCGTCGCCTCCCCACGTCGCCGAAAGGTGGGGGAGGGTCGTCTAGGGCCGCCTCCCTTTTTAAAAAAAAAAATTAAAATTTTTTTAAGTTTTGTAAAATTTTTTAAAATTTTATAATTTTTTGTAATTTTTTTATTTTTGTAAAAAAAAATTTTAAGTTTTTTTTAAATTTTTAAATTTTTTAAAATTTTTTTGTTTTTTAAAGTTTTTTAAAGTTTTTAAATTTTTTTTTATTTTTTAAGTTTTTTAAAGTTTTTTAATTTTAATTTTTTAATTTTTTAATTTTAATTTTTAAAAAAATTATATTTTAAAAATTTTATATTTAATTTAAAACATTTAAAATTTTATTTTTTTGTAATCTTTTAGTATTTTCTCTATTTTTTTATTTTTAAATATTTAAAATAAATTTAATTTTAAATTAAATTAAATTAAATTTTATATTAAATCTTTTACCACATCAGCACCAAAACAATGCCGTTTTGCACTCGCTTTGTGGGAAAATTGACACGTCGAAATTTTGGCCGGATTTTGGTAGATTGGCATTCAAGCGATCCATTTTGCTTCCGATTTTGGCACTTAAATGTAACTTTTGTAAGTTATGGCATTTAAGTGTCCATTTTCTGCAAAGTTATGGCACTCCAGGAATCCGCATGTCCATTATTAAACTTGAACTTCATGCTTACTTTAAACATAAGAACAAGTTACCAATATTGCATTTACATCGGAAACGTGACCTATTTAGTGAAAATTAGGGGTCTAGGCACAAACTCGGCAATTTATCATCTTATCGAGGAATAAATGCATCAAAAGTTTGTTGTGAGAGTGCAATGGTGTTCTAAACTTAAAAAATTACTTTCAAGTCCTAGAACTTGTTAAATTAATATAATCAAACCATTCTATTAATTTCGTCTAATTTGAGTAGCAAAAAATATTGACATGACTTTCTTAAATTACATCATGCCAATGTCGCACCATTAATTTCCAAATTAGGAAGAACAAGAGTAAAAGATAAAAAAAAAAAAAAATTAGGAATGACTACACTAGAAGTCCTAAAAATGTTTATAAAAGTGCAATTAAGTTTTAAAATTTTCAAAAAATACAATCAAATTTTAAAATTTATCACGAAAGTGTAATTAAATCCTAGATGCAATTAAGTCATAAAATTTATCACGAAAGTATAATCGAATCCTAAAATTTTAAAAAAGTGTAATCAATGAAAGGTCATAATTGAATTAATTTGACAAGTTTTAAGACATGACTCATTTGCACTTTCATGATAGGTTTTAGCACTTAATTATACTTTCTAAATATTTAAGTACTTAATTGCACTTTTTTGACAAATTTAAGAACTTCTAATGCACTTATCAAAAAATTTTAAAAAATAATAATTAAGGATAAAAGGAATAAGAACTGCAAAAATCTAAACTAGAAAAAAGAAAGAAAGAAGGAAGAAAGAGGCAAGCATGATTAATATTGCGATCCCCATATTGCTAAATTGATCCTTCGCCTTCAACATTTGGGCGAGAAGATCCTCCACCTTCTCGGACAAAATCATCTCCGACGAATATTGCTAAATTGATTCGAACATCTCCTTGTCTTTCAACATGGCAAGGTCCCTTCCACGAATCCCACCTCACCAACCATCGGTCGAAGGGTCGAACATCTCCTTGTCTTTCAACATGGTAGGTACCAAATATGTTTCTGTTCTTTAAGTTGATGGGGAATGCTGCTTCGCCGACCATCCATATGCTTTTGCTTTTGACAAGTTATGAGTACACTGCCGCGACCATCGATGACCCTCCTGTCTAATGCATCATCATTCATAGGAGTATGGCAAGCTATTTCTTTCTCGGTCGCCATAAGGGCAGATTCGAGATCAGGGAATGCATCTTTGGTCTAGCCTCTAACATCCGGAGTAACTGGGCATTCAGCATGACTTGTCATCCAACTTCTACACAAAACCCGTACGTCGACACCCTTCCCGGTGTCCGCGAATTCTATTTTGCAGTACAAGCTATCAAACGCCGTTCCAGATCATGTAATGACCCATGATAATTCTTAATTGTTAAGAGCGTAACCCAAGGGGAGGAATTCACGGGCACGTCTCAAAATGGATTACCAATAGCATTGTCAAGACAATCAGTAATTTTAAGGTAAATATCAGACAATAGCTTCTTATCTCTTATTTCTCTCCCGTAGAACCCGCTAACATTCTTCGGATGCATTGGCCGGCATGCGCCGGGTTGATTTAGAATTTTTCGAGGAGCAAATGGACTGCGAGCAAAAACCAAACTTAAGAAGACCCAACAGATGCGAGTCAACCCGGGACTGCCGCAAGTCAGCATGACGGGGTCGCCTCGTCCTAATGATCAATCCGTACCCTTTGGCATGTTTCCTTAAGGACCACTCGTTAAAGACTCAATAATTGAGGTCCCCAAGAGCCTCCACCACGTTATCATCTCCGCCAACCATTCACCTCAGCAAAGCAAAAGAAGAAATTTCAGAGGCATCATCATGAGTGCTACATCCGAGCTCGTGTTCATCCCATTTCCGGCCGTCGGCCACCTGGTGTCGATGTTGGAGATGGCCAAGCTCCTCGTCCACCGTGACAATCGGCTCTCCATTACGGTCCTCATCATGAATTCACCCCTTAACTCCAAAATTGAATCCCATGTCGAGTCGTTTGCCACCTCCGTCACCGCCCGCATCCGCTTCATCCTCCTCCCTTGGCAAAACTCCTCCCTGGAGGCTTCCCCGTTTGCCATCCTCAATCAGCTCATGGAGAGCCACAAAGCCGACGTCAGAGAAGCCATCGCCGACCTCTCTGCCTGCGGCTCGTCACCGCTTGAGGGTCTCGTCGTTGACATGTTCTGCACCCCGATGATCGACGTGGCCATCGAGTTCAGCATCCCTTCGTACGTCTTCATCCCGTCAGGTGGGGCGCTCCTCGGACTGATGCTGTACCTCCAGTCTCTCCAAGATGAGCAACACATGGACCTGACAAAGCTCAAGGGCTCTGATGCTGAGCTGGACTTCCCATGCTTCGCTAAACCTTTGCCGGCTGCCAAATTCTTGCCCGCAGAAGTGTTCATGAAAGAAGACTGCCGGATATTCTTGGGCCACGCCCAGAGGTTTAGGAAACCAAGGGAATTTTGGTAAATACATTCACCGAGCTAGAACCCCGCGCGGTGGAGGCCTTGGCGGGCCTTGGAGCGCCCGCAGTTTATCCCGTGGGGCCCATACTGAACATCAAGGTCGAGAGCATAAAGGGTTTTGAGATCCTGGACTGGCTCGACCAGCAGTCGAATGCGTCAGTGGTGTTCCTATGCTTCGGCAGCTTCGGGAGCTTCGACCAGGACCAGGTGAAAGAGATCGCCCGTGCGTTGGAGCGAAGCGGGTGCCACTTCCTATGGTCCCTACGGCAGCCACCAGCAAAGGGCAAGTTGGAAGCCCCCTGTGACTACGCAGATCCCGCGGAGGTCCTGCCTGAAGGTTTCATTGACAGGATGGCCGGTGTCGGGAGAGTGATTGGGTGGGCCCCACAGGTCGCGGTCCTGGCCCATCAAGCCATCGGAGGGTTCGTGTCGCACTGCGGGTGGAACTCCACCCTAGAAAGCATATGGTTTGGTGTGCCGATCGCCGCTTGGCCCCAATATGCAGAGCAACAGCTCAACGCGTTCCAACTGGTGGTGGAACTCGGCCTCGCGGCAGAGATCAAGATGGATTATCGAAGAGATGTTGTCAAAGGTAGCGACAGCATTGTGACAGCGGATGAAATAGAGGGAGGGATAAGAAAGTTAATGGAGGGTGAGGAGGCCGAGGAGAGGAGGAAGAAGGTGAAGGAGGTGAGCGAGAAGAGCAGGAAGGCTTTGATGGAGGGTGGCTCTTCTTACTTGTCTTTGGGTCGCTTCATCGAGGATGTCCAGAGTCAGTGAGCCTCCATTTAGACTAGGAGACTGATTGACTAGTATTTTGAGTACTGTCGGCGTTTTGATTCTATGATTATTTGGCGTGTGTTTCAGCATATCTGGGACTATGATCCATTTAAACTGTTCTAGTGTCTTTAGTGACTATAAACCATCTTGATTCTTGTCGACCCTTTGACGTGTTTTATATGGAACCATGCAAAGGTAAAAGACAAGATATAGACAGTGTTCAAACAGAATTAATTGATCGGCATATCCCTCCTTTATCTCCAGGTATAGACGGATTCCATTTTGCTCTTGCCTTCACCTCCAGCGCTATTCTCATTCCTACTTTTGGAAGTGTAGTGTGAAAAGCATTAGGGAATAGGAAAGTTGAACCTTTCACCTTACCGTGACTGGATGAGGTCAAGCCTCGTTATGCCTGGGCAAGGCCGGTGGTGCTCCTCCGAGGCCAATGATTAGTTAGAGAAGGAAGGAAGATAGGAAGAAAAAAAATCTCATAAAATTATTAAAAAAATCAAAAGAATTTTGACCATACAAAATAATTTGAGGATTGTACCAAATGAATTTTTATTCTTTTTCTGGTAATAAAAATATATGCGATTATCAAATACCTTTGAATACTCAGAAACTCATCTAGGGAATATAATCGGAAATAGTTATTTCTAAGCAGAAATTATTAGTGAAAACAAAATAATTACTAAACCGGCCCTTAGCATCGTTGTCACATCGAGTGTCAAGTAACGATTGTTTGGATGAAAAGGATAACAACTACTTTTGCCCATCAAATGCGAGTTCGTACCCAATTTTTGGACATTTGAAAAATGGGTTCGAATTTATCCGAGAGAGCTTCGCGAAAGGCTTTATTTTTAGGGAATGGGCCATTTTATCTGGATGTCCATTTGTATCGGCCTACCTCGGCTTCATTATAATGTAGCCGCAACTATGCACAGATGTCACCATCTACTACTGACTTCAAACAACGTTGCTGTCTCCTTACGGCTGCCTTCACCCATGTCTCTTCTCGCAACTCTTCTTTTCACCGCTTCAACCGATCGGCCCTCCGGATTGTGCTCGGCCGGACTCTTCACCCTCTTTGCTGAGCATCAGTGTGCTGAGTTCACCGTATTCTTCTTCGCTGAACGTTTCGACCAAGTGTTCTATTTTGTCGACCGAATCTTTTCCATCGAATGTTCCCTTCGTGTTTTTTTGTTGCTGTTTTGTCTTCCTCAGGCCGAACGTATGCCCCTCTCATTCAACCGTGAATATACCCTATATGGCCAAGAACATCTTGCCCCATTCAGCCGTGAAAATCCCCGTTTCAACCGAGAATTCTTGTGGTCCAAAATTCTCATTTCGTATCGAGTACTAGCTGAATAATTTCATCTTGTGTTATTTTTTTATATTTAAATTAACACCACACGTGCATCGCGCATGTGCTCATCCAGCCAAGCAAGAACAAAAATGAGAGTGGCCGAATTTCGCATGGAGGTCGGGCTCGTGTGGATTTAGTCTTAAAATTCAACGTCAGGCCAATTTGAATGCAATTCACAACCATATATATATTTCATTTGATGCGGAAATTCCTTAACAAGATGTCTCAACTATCCAAAATCAGATAAATGCAATAATGAAGGCGACCGCACAATCCTGCAAAATCCATATTTTTGTTTAGTGATCAAATTCTGTCGTTATAGACAAGTCGAAACCCTTTATACAGAGCATGAGAGATCTTCAGGCAAAGATCGTGTGTCAACAGCCTCTCAGCATTGTCAAACCTTTCCCAACATTTCAAATTCACTGTAAGTTTGTCCCCATGAAATGTACAATCCCCTATTTGCCATCTTATAGATCACATAATAAAATATTGGTAAAATGACGCTTGAAGTGTCAAAAGTTGTGTACAACGCTCATTTTAATGCTAATTTTTTTTTCAAGTTATTTAAGTGTCATGTAAAAAAAAATAAAAAAACTACCACTTAAGTGTTATCTCCAATCACTTTAACTCTGACATAGCAATATTTTAGTACTTTTTCTATCTAGTGTGGCTTGTTGAAGGTCTGAATCAACATAAAAATCTCCAAATGATGTCATTCAACTACTTACATGACCCAAAATGACTCTCTCTCTCTCTCTTCAATTTAGGCACTATATCGAACATGTGGGAGCAATTTCCAAGCAATGTTTACATTCAACTATGGATACAGCTAAGAACAAAAATGAATCTCACAGTAGCTAAAGTCAAATGAGATGACTTTTTTCAGTGGAGAGGATGGTGGTGCTTGGTGTGGTGGTTGGTGGCTCCATGGGCAAGCAATGGAAATGATAATGAGGGAGAGAAGACAAAGAAAGTGACAGACATAGGGAGAGAGAGTTGAAGTCACATAGGCCAGAAATTTGATGTCTTTTCTGACATCCGCGTGGAATTGGTTTTTAAAAAAATGCCACGTCATATTTATTTTAAAGTAAAAAAAAGCCACATAATTAATTTGACCGAAATATGTCGTTATTGACACTTAAGTGATCTTTTTTTTTGTTTGATTTACCACTTAAGTGATTGAGTAAAAAAATTTGGCACTAAAATAAGTGCTGTGTAGAAAATTTCACATAAATAACTAATTAATCATGAACAATCGGATCTATATATGATTGTAAAATACGAGGTCAATAAGCACAATATAATTAAAGAGTACCTGTTTGAACCATTATTTTACTTGAAGAAAAATATGTCACTTTGATACTAGAGATCTATTGAAATGCCAGATTTTCCTCTCTATGACATATTTCAGTATAGTAGCTTTCAATGGGATAAGCAACGATATGTATAACCTATCATTTTATAGGCTATAGAGGGGACCTAGAAACTCAAATCAATAGTGTGTCAATCAAGGCTCTTCCCATTACGGGCTTCAGATTAAACACAATTGCCTACATCTTCTTTGCTCAATTAGGCTTGTTATTAATAGATACCAAAACCCAATGTAATAAAATCACTTAAGGGTTTAATAAATATTAGAACATCCATTAATCTGATTATTTAAAATAAAAAAATTAATTAATTAATGTAAGCTCATATTATAGGAAATTTCCAACATTCTCCCACTTTAGCTACATTAATTAACTTATTTTTATTTTGAAAAAAATATTTTATATTAAAAATGACATCATTGGGTTTATAACTGAAAATTTTATTTTATGTGGCCACAATTTACAAATAATAATAATATTCCAATAACAGCATTTCAAAACTAATTGAATCCTATATAACCTTAGTATAGGACTATAGAGATCAATGTGTTAAGAAAATACCATAACACATGACCTTCTATAATCACATATAATAAGTATTATATTTTAATGGATCATGGGCCTAGTAGTGTAGTAAGAAATAGTGCCAACATGTGATCAAAATATACACTATTTATTATCGGTCATTAATGCAATTTCCCAACGACATGAAACTGCATTAGTGCAATTTCTAAACAACATGAAATTACGGGACTATGTCACAATCCAACATGAGATCTCATAATTAATGACGTCTAGTCGTTTTTAAACGAAAACTTGCTTAAAGATACTGTTTTATACTTCCATTTTTCAATCAACAGGAGAAAAATAACAATAGAATCAACAATAATAATCATTGAGAATAAATAATTTAATAGACATCATGAAAGCATTATTAGTTTGCATATAACTATAATATCTAGAAATACAAATTATATAGCTCCCACTAACAAAAGAAATCAAAAGAATCTAAAACACCCATATTCTTTACATGCTCTTTAAACAAAATGAGTCGTAAGCCTTTTGTTAGAGGATCAACTAACATGAACTCAACTATGATATTCTTGATCACAATGTCTCTCTTTTTTACTAAGTCTTTAACAGTATAATATTTGATCCAATTAACATTTCAATTATTATTTATAGCAAAAGTAACTGTTTATCACACATAATACAATAAGATCAATTATGGGCAATAAGTAATTCAGAAAAAATAATTAGTACATTATAAACTCCCATTTGGGTAGAGTGTACAACGCACCATTATTTTCCACAACATAAAGCTTATAGAGTAACAATAAGGAGAATTACATATAATTATCAATGATCCATCCCCTTTGGGTAGATAAATCCTTTAAATTATATATCTCCATGATATCAATACATAAAGACGATAAGGAGAATTACATATAATCATCAAGGGTTTATTCTCTTTGTGCAAACAAGACCTTTAAATTATACATATTCATTATTACAACATAGAGGGAAATTACATATAGTTTTCAAATTTTTATCCCCTTTGGACAGATAAATATTTTTTAGTTATACATCCCCATTTATTATGTATATTAATTTTTATCAATAAGGGACTCAAAAAATTTATGCCCAAAATTCGATTAACAATATGAAGTACTTTACAACATGTGCTTTCCCAAGATCATATTACATTTAGGGAAAATTCTAAATAAGAACCCGAAGTGAATCTATTTTCTTAAATAATGACCCAAAGTAAACTTTGTGTCATATAAGGACCCGAAATGGATCCATTGTTTCAAATAAGGACCAAAAGTGAATTTTGTGTCAAATAAAGACCCGAAGTGATCAAGTTAATCTCTATTTAGGACCTTAGTTTGCTGGTAGACATTTTTCGGCGATTAAAATAGGGGCAATTTTGTTAGAAATTTGTGATTAGAAAAAAAGGAAAAATTCTAAATTAATTAAGTTTAGGTTATTCATTTAGATGTTTACGTTTTCTTCTTTCTTCTCCCCCACTGCTCCTCAACCAAATTGCTGCCCGGTCATCATCGCGACTCGATTCTTGTCGCTCCTCACCTTATTCGATCGGTGGAGAATTTGGGTCTCTGCAAACAAAGAAAGAAGCATATGGTTTTCTTCTTGTTTTTGAATTCATGCCTCAACAAGCGGAGAATTTGGGTCTTTGACTTTGCAGAGGATGAGCACAAGGAATGGGAGAACTTCGGTCTTTGACTTTGTAGAGGATGGGTACAAGGAACGGGGAGACCGTAGAACACCTAGGGTTTTTTTTTTTTTTTTTTATGTTGTAGAATTTGTTAATTTTCCCTATATTTTTTTTTGGACAAAATTACCCAAATTCCAGTTGTCAGAAATGTCAAATGCTTGATTCAACTTCGGGCGAATATTTGGCTGACCAGCAAGCTCAGGTTCTTATTTGGAACTGATTCAACCACTTCGGGTCCTTATTTGAGACAATGGGTCCACTTTAGGTCTTTATTTGACACAAAGTTCATTTCGGTTCCTTATTTGAGAAATTTGGTCAACTTCGGGTCCTTATTTGGAATTTTCCCTTACATTTATCAAGCAACAATTTTTGCTACGTTTTTATTTTTTAAATTATATTATTATATTACTTTTTATTATTTTAATACTCTTGCGAGGCCCAAACCTAGCGTGGTCCCAAACCTTCGCACGGCCTGCACAAAACAATACTAGACTTGGAAATAGTGGGCCAGAAAATTGCTGCAAAGATGGCCCATGTGCGCAAGAGCTTATGGCCCAAAATTTTGGGCCAGCCCGTAGGAGCCCATGTTCCTTTGAATTAAAATTGGCTCACGAATTGGGCTATAGGACCAAAGGAAATAAAATGGGCTGAGCAAGAGCCCAGAATCCCCAGAAACCCTTTTTTCTTTTTTTAATGGGCGTGAACCTCCACTCAAATCACGAAGCCTGCAAACCCGGTCATACGACCCGGTTTCAACCCGAACACCAAAAAAAAAATCATATTATCATTGATTTTTTGATGAAATTTCTCCATGATTTTTGCTTCTAACATCAATATAATTTAATAGAATGAATGAAATGAAGAATAAACTAAAAATTCAACCATATTCAGGCTTCAAGAAATTCGGATCTAACACTCCCATGGCCGAAATTCGATTTTCTTCAATTTAAGCCCTAAAAACTTACCTTAATGCAGCACAATGATGCTAAAACATATATATATATATATATAACAATAACCATGCAACAATTTACAGCGAATATCAATCAATTACGAGTAATTTGAAAATTTTAGAACTTTTCCATGTATAAACTCTAGAATTTCAAATTTAAAATTCTCACTCAATTCTCAACAAAATTATACAAATTATATATGGTTGGAAGGATCTTGACATGTTGAACAAAAGCCCAAAGGTTTTAGAATTAATCAATCAAAAAATTCACATGAAAAAATAACGCCAATATTCACCTTAAAGAGGAAAATTTCGTATTTGTCCATAAAAAATAAAAAAAAATGGGTTCTACAATCATAGATGATTGTTGACACCTCAATTTTAATTAGGTTAATTTTATTTTATTAAGTTTTTATTTTATTTTGTCATTTCGGATAAATAAGATAATTAAAAAAACCAAAAACAAGCAAAACAAAGCAAAAGCAAAAAATTGGCAACCCCCCTCTTTTTCTCCCTTTTCGCTGGCCCAAGCCTAGTTTTTCTTTTTTTTCTCTGGCCCGGCCCCTCTCTTCCTTCTTCTTCCTTGCGCCTTCCTTCTCCGCCTCTGTACTTCACGCGCACAGAAGATGACGACGCACGCGAAGGACGGCCTACGGCCGAGGGGAGTAGGCCAACGTCGGCTGAAGAAGATAAGATCGCGAACGTCATCATTGCCGAGAGCATGCTTCGCCGGATGAGCTCGGATGGGACGCCGGTTCGGCCACGGGGTCCGGTCGGCAAGCCAAAGACCGCGGCCCGAGCCTCTCTGTCGACCGGACCTCCTCGCCTATAAATAGCGGAGCATTTCCGTCGTTGAGATGGCACGCCAGAAGATCGCGAGCTTGGAAACTCCCTCCTGAGAGACTTCGGAGGAGGTTGAAGAGCGAGCGAGAGGAAGGCGAGCGAGAGAGAAATCGGGTCGCGAGCTAGGCCGACCTCCCACTGAGAGACTTCGGGGGAGGCCGCCGGCAAGCGAGTCCGTGGAGGTCAGATCCGGCCGGTGGAGGCTCGGATCGGCCGGAGGAGAGAGAAACGAGGTCGAAGGAGGTGAAGAAGTTCGGATCCGCGAAGAGGGGCGAAAAGAAGAGGTCCCCCGACGCCGCTGGCCGTGCCGAATCCCGCCGCAACATCGCCCGACACCCTCCGGATCTAAGGGCTGCCGTCGTCCCCACAGCCGCCTTGCTGTACCCTCGTCGCGAACAGGTAACGGCCGTGCTCATCCGTGTCGTCGCTGTTGCTCCGCCTCCCTCTCGAGAATCCAGTAGCCGCCCGTCATCGCCGAAACCCTAGCCGCCGTCGCCATCTCCCCCTCCGTAGTCCAATCGTTGCTACCGTCGCTGTCGCCGCCGCCGCCGCCGTCATCCTCGCCGTTGTGCCTCGGCCCTCTCCCACCTCGGCGCCACGATTCGGAAACCCTAGGGCTCTCGATTTTCCGGGTCGCGACCCCGGGTTGTCGGGTCGGACCCGGATCGGGAACCGGGTAGGGATTCCGCAAATCCTGAGGAGCGAAATCGGGTCGGCCGAACCGGGTCGAGGAGCGACCCGCAGATCCGGTCGTCGGGCCGGGCCGGCGCGCCCAAACGCCCCCGCCACGGCGTCGTTTTTCGATAAAATTAAAAAAATAATAATAAGGAAAAAAATCGAGTCGGGCCGCAACGCGGCCCGTCCCTCATTCGGATCGGCGGCCGGCCGGACCCAACTCACGGATTCGACCCGGGTCAGTTTTTTATATTATTTCAATATTAAATAATATTTTAATAAATAATTAATAAATATTTTATTTTCTAAAAATATTAAGAAATGTTTTAATTTCCAGAAAATCGAAAAATATTTAAAAAAATGTTGAAAAAATGTTTTATTTTCTAAAAAATCAAAAATATCAAAAATAATTTATTTTCCAAAAATATTAAAAATATTTAAAAAATATTTTATTTTCCGAAAAACCAAAAAAATCAAAAATATTTCATATTTTCCAAAAAATGCCAAAAATCCAAAAAAAGCCAAAAATTCATGAAAAAGCCCAAAAAATCAGAAAAAGCCAAAAAAACTTGTATTTTTCCAAAAAAATACCAAAAATCCCTTTTGTGTCCAAAAAATTAGAAAATGACTCAAAAAATGTTTTTCCTCCCAAAAATACATGGAAAATCCCTCGAACATAAAAAAAAAAACCTCAGGGTTTAAATAAGATTAGGTACCGAAAGGGCATTAGTGATTAATTAATGTAATCAAGTCCCCGATCCTAATTTCTCTAGTTGCGCAGGAGTGAGTATTTCTCCCGATACTTCACTTGGGTTTCTAATCAACCCACCCCAAATTGATTAGTGGCGACTCCATTTTAAAAATCAACTTACAGGTTAAAAACTTGAACCATTAAGTCGTGAATTGGTGGACTTGGGAGAGTCCGGGCATAATTAATTTCAGCCGAGCCATTAGCCTCCTTTAGGCATTCGTACTCGATTGCGGGCGCCGAAAAAAAGAGGTCGCGACAGCTTGGCGACTCCGCTGGGGACTTTGAGGACTTAGGCCATTTTATCTTTGTTTAAACGCTTTGCTGACTTGGGTTTTTTTTTTTTTTGTGCAGGGTAATAGCTTAAAGTTTTTTTATTCTGTCAAAATAAAATGTTTTGTGATTATAAACTGCTGTGCATGCTTTACTGTTTTAAACACTACACATGGCACACACAACCCGGCCGCTGGACTCGGGCCACCATAGGATTTCTAGGATGGTGTTAAGAAAGATACGACCTCGAACGCGAGACTGCGATGTAGAGGTTGCCTTTCTTTTCCCCGAATTTCTTAGCCGAGGTTAGGAGGGTATGCTGCTAACGCGAGACTGCGATGGGCGGATACATTTTTAATTTCATCAAGCCTTCTGAGTTAGAAATCGAGCCGCACGTCCCATGCGCATGTCTTTGTGCTTGCCATTTTTCTTTAAAAGCAAAGTGATTTCTTTACTTTTACTCAGTTTTTTTATTTGGCCCATGGCAATGTAGGATAAACTTTTCAAGTCCCAATTCATATGTGATGGGGAAAGACGATATCTAGTTCATTCCTGCTCCCAAGGCGGAGCTCTTCAGATGGTGGGGTCAATTAGATCAGTTTGCCCAGGAGCGCGTGAAGGCCAAAATTGGTCATCTCCTATCGTTGATCCAAATCACTGTTCGTCCTGAAGTCATACAAGCCATGGCACATTTTTGGTGCCCGAAGACAATTACTTTTATATTCGGTAGGTTTGAGCTAACCCCAACCTTGGAAGAATACAGCATCATCACTGGAATGCCTCTTGAGAAAAAGCTTGTCAAGCCATCGATAGGCGCCCTCCCATGGCGCAGGTTAGCACGACTTTTAGGAACTGAAATCCATGTCATGAGACAAATTCTTGAAGGCAACCATAATACATGCCCACTAGAATTTATGAATGCCTGTTTCCAAAATCAGCCTATGACCCAGAAAAGTGAGATTTTCCTCCTAGCCTTTTTCGGACTCATCATCTTCCCCCATCAAAGAAATGATATATCTCCCAAGATGGCATGGATAGTTGATCAGATCTTAAGAGGGGGGAATTATGTCAACATGATTTTAACTGAAACATTCTTGTCTTTTAATCGTTTTAAAGACAACTCGGAGAAAATCATGCGAGCCTCTCCTAAAATTTTACAAGTCTGGTTCTTTTCTCACCTAAGCGAATTTCGAGACTTCATGCGATCGCCTGAAACAAATGCTTTTGAAAATCCATTACAAAAATTTATGGTTTTAGGACCGTACATTCCCAATCAAAACTGTTTAAATTGGGTAAGCTTTCTAAGAAACCCAGCTCCTGAGGCATTCCAATGGTGTGCTGGTTGGTTCCATGAAAAAAGGGCCTGCTTTACTTACATGCGCACCCGCCCAATTCCGTTGCTCGGTCTCACCGGCGCCATTCCCTACTACCCGTATCGAGTAGCACGACAATATGGAGCCCTTCAGAAGATCCCACCGCCTTTCAAGATGATGGTCCCTCCAGCTTCTTTTCAACACAAGCCGTGACTATGAATTCGAAATTTCTACTGAAGGAAACCCGGGACAAGTGCCATCGTAAAAGGATTGTGATACGAAGGGCTTGAGGGAGAAGAAAAGCCCACCACGCCTCCATGTCCTACATCCACAACCATTGTATCCCGACAAGATGGAAGCCATTAGTCCCTCACTCAGTCAGCGAGAGTAGCCAGCACGAGCAAGCATAGCTCATGGAGAGAGATTTGGGAATGGACTGGATGCACACCTCAGAACCAGTTCAAGGAAGTAGGCGTCCTCGCAAGAACAAGGCTCCCCGTCACATATAAATTAGCAATCATGTGCCCCTTAGTGTAAATAGTGTGAAGGTTTTGTCCCATTGTTTAGGGACTCTTGTTTAATATCTAGTATTTCATCCTGTCTTTTCAGTTTCAAGTTCTAGATGTCAGAAGTCTGCAGTCTATGAAATCCTCTTTTGATGAATAAAAAAGCAGTTAGACCATTGCGATGGGTCATTTTTTGTTTACTTTCATACTCATTCATTATTTTCGCAAACGGCGGGTAATTATGAATCGCCGGGCACCAATCTCCCGTGATTGGCCTCATGCAATAGGACCCGATCAGAATGATGTACAAAATCGTCTCATTAACATTGAAGACGACGTAGGACAGATGTCCATTGTCCTTCAACAACTCTCGAGACAAATGAAATCCACTCAAGCTGAGCCCAACTCTATAGTTGCCTCAAACACCGTCATGATGCCCGCAAATTTGCCAGAAAATAGCCAGCACCATAGACAATTTGAAAAGATCATGAAAAAGTTAAACCAGCTGCAGGAGCAGAATCCCATGAACCTGTCCAATTACACCGGCATTGAGATCCCTGAAAAACTCAAAGCACCTGAATGCGAAAGGTATGCTGATACCTCCCACCCAGAGACCTACTTGCAGGCCTACCTGGTCCGAAGGATGATTCAATCGTACCAATCGAACTTGGCTGGCCCTGCTTTGCGATGGTACATTGTCAGGAAGATTAGTCCCCTTAAAACCTTGAATATGATATTAACATCACCCCTGACATCACCTTACCCTACGAAGAGCCGATGATCGCGGAGCACGAGGAGCTATTAGCCGCTGAGATAGGAGAGGAGTATGTCAATGAAGCCTTGCATGATAAATGGGCAGTTGAGCAATATCCTGTTACTGGAAAATTTCCCACTAGGAAAGGCAAGGAGCCTTTGTACAAGATCAAAGACCCATCATCAGCATACTTTGGAAATTTTTGACAAAACTTATTAAAAAAAAGGTTCCACAAAGAGACACCAATTTATGGAGAAACAAAAATACAATCCCAAGGACTACAGACATGGCATTCACAATCCCATCATCAAGATTTTGGAAATTTTTGACTAGAAATTGCAGATCCACACTATACAATAGATATCCTAAGAATCCATCTCTACAAAAGCAATGGCAACAAAACTAAAAGTGGGTAACCTGCAATGCTAAAAATCGAATGGGTAAAACCACCAACGTGCGTAGACAACGAGAGTGTCGTTCTCTGAGTTTCTATCTACCTCAAAGAATGCCTCGAGAGGGTTTTGTCCCGTGGCAGATGTAGAGCAGTAGCGGTCCTAGCAGAAGATTATGTTATAACAGCATCCAAAAGTGCTCTGCCAAAAAATCTTGACAATAACATTCATCTTGAGTCTTGACCAAATGGCTGCTTAAGAGAACACATAAAAAAAGTAAGTTATGCGATTATAATAAACCAATTAGCTGCAAACCACAAAACTAAAATATCAATATCTATCTAAAAGATGCACTTATCGAGCCCAACTGGCAATAGTAAGACATCACTCAACTTATCCAGACACTAATATAGATGCCATGCATTTTCCTTTCTTCCCACCGATTTTACATTTTATCTTCACGTAGCTCTCATATTAAACTACAATGTAAGTTTCTTATAATCTCAAAGTCTGAAAGTCTACGCATGAAGATTTTGATTACATCCTGCACTTCCTTCTAGGCTATTGTCTGCACAAAGACAACAACAATGAGGAGATTCTTTCAGAGCACTGGGAATACACCATGGGATAGGTGCAAGACCTCGGTCCAAGGTCATTAGATTTCACAAGATGGAGATAGTCACAAGACAAGCAACCACAATGAGGAAAAACACATAACTACATAATGAAAAAAGTGAGTGGTACCCAGTATAAAGCAAAACAGAAATAAAGCGAAACATTTTCAAATAATTTCATAATGAAAGAACTCAAAGAGACAATTACAAGACTACAATTTTGCGAAATTGACCAAAGTGTTCTTTTTTTTTCCTTCAAACTTTAACTCTTCAAGGAAGGTACTTCATGGGAACATGGCAAGATCTTGCCCTACTCCATCAGGATTGTGGGGGCTTGCGTTGACGTGCCTTCAACGAGGGAGTTGGTTTTCTCTGTGCCCTATCAATGGAGGAATGGGAGAAGTTGCTCAATCGAATTTGTGAGGTCACATTAAGGGCATCTTTTTTGAGTTTCTACAATCTCTTCCTTAATCTCACTTCCATATCCTTCTTAGACATTCAAAACAAAAAATGTAGCAAAACTTTTACATCCTTCTCAGATTATGCACTGAATTGGTTTTTATGTGTTGTGCGCGCGCACAAAGAAGAGGTTGAGCGCGCACGTGCGCGCACACACACACATAGAGCTTACAAAGAAGAGGTTGGGCGCGCGCGCGCAGCTTACAAAGAAGAGGTTGAGGAGGACTTGATCAGGAAGTAGGGAGAGATTGGAGAAGTGGGCGAGGTTGAGGACTACCAACAATGGAACAACAGCAACGTTGCAGTGGCAAACCCCAGTAGCTCGTCGTTGGGAGGCAGCACGTGCAACGGCAAGAGCTAACAGCATTGTTAAACGAAGCAACAACGGTGTCAAGGGTGGCGAGCAGTGTGGAGTCGTTGGTGACTCGAGGGTAGAGCACTGTAGAGGAAATAGAAAGAAGGGAAAGCGAAGAAAAGAACACACACACAGCTTACAAAGAAGAGGTTGAGGAGGACTTGATCAGGAAGCAGGGAGAGATCAGAGAAGTGGGCGAGGTTGAGGACTACCGACAATGGAACAACAGTAGCGTCACAGTGGCAAATCCTAGTAGCTTGTCGTTGGGAGGCAGCATGCGTTATAGTGAAAGCCAACAGCATTGTTAAACGAAGTAACAACGGTGTCGAGGGCGGCGAGTAGTGTGGGGTTGTCGGTGACTCGAGGGTGGAGCACTGTAGAGGAAATAGAAAGAAGGGAAAGCGAAGAAAAGAAGAAAAGTTAGGGTGGATCAACGTAGAGGAAATAAAAGGGAAAGTGGAGAAGAGAAGAAAAATTAGGTTTTATGAAGGGTAATCCCGATTTTGATTCCGGGAAAAATGGAATTGAGAATTGGAACTAACCTCCCAAGAACTGAGAACTGAGCCGGACCCATCGATTTGGTTCTCCGGTTCCAGTTTTACTTGGGAATTGTGCTCACCTGTAGATCACTCGCAATAAAGAGAAATAAAAATGCAATGGAATATCCATAAAATACCAAATGTTAATTGTGTACTTTGAATTAATGCCAAAACAACCAAAAGCAATCAACCAATTTGAAAGGGATTGACATGGCTATGCACAATCTTTGTTTTTGTGCACTTGTTCATGTCGTTGTCGCTATTAGTAATGTTTCCGAGTTATTTGTGTTGACATCTAAATTTTACCATCTTATTTAGAATTTTATCACATAGAAAATTAGGGATTAACTTTAACCCCTAACAAAAATAGTTTCCATTAAATTGCATGGCATATAGACATTATAAGCATTTGCATTAATAGAAATAGAGACCTTTTTGTAAAAAAAAAAAAAAGAAGAAAAGAAGAAAGAGAAAAAGGAAAAAGAAAATTTAATTAAAACAACTGTTTTCTGTTTAAAAAAAGAGGAAGGAAAAGAAAAGAGAGGAAGATAAAAAAAGGTGAGATCAGACCGGGTCTAAGTCGGCCCACCCTGCTTCCTTTTCCTCCTGTTCTATTTCTTTTCACCTGGGCCTAACTCGGCGTACTTCATTACTCCTTTCCTTCTTCTTCCCCTCACGCTGAGCCTCGCAGTAGAGTTGGTGGTCGGGGGCATACTGACAGCAACAGATGGCGGTGGCAGAAGCCAGGCATGCCCGTCGCTAGCCATCAAAAGGGGGCGAGGACTTTCTGGTTTTAGGGGGCATTTTGGGAGAGGCTGGGCGTTGGCCATTTGGAGAGCTTGGCTAGAGAAAATGGGAGGAGAGATCTGAGGGGGAAAGCAACCGAGAGAGGGAGAGCCAGAGAGAAAGAAGCACCCTCAGGCCTGCTATCCCTATTTTCCCCAAGCTACATCCGAGGTAAGCTGTAAGCTTGAGTCTTGTTTGTATTCTCTCGGGCACGTCAAATCCCCGAGGATTTCGGCTTGGAGCAACGCAAGGCGACCAGACCTAGTCCGATCTATAGAGCTCGCCCTTCATTTGCCGCCCCCGAGCCGGATAGGGAACACCACCGACGGCCCTCACCATGCCCCATTTCCGCCCCTAGTTTCGGGTTTGCCCAACCAGACCACTGTGCCTGTTTCTTGTGAGTCTCGATCCTCATTCATTATGTATCTTGCTGTTGTTGGATTATTATCTGCTCATTGTCATCCGTCTCGGTCCTCGTCCGAAATTCCATCGTGCTCTTGTTCGTTTCTCAAATAGCGTTTGCCACGGTGTTTGACGAAATGCCTCAATTGCTTAAACTCGAGATTGACGTATCCTTGCTTCTCTGCTCGTGAATCGTGCTTGTTTTGATCATGTTGGTGGTGTTTTTATATGGTTTTCGCATAAGAATTGTGTATTGTCGAGTGGGTGTAGTTTTTCTTCGTTCTGGCAAGTGGATTAATGGCCGCCATAGTTCGTGGCCGTCGGCGGTCGATGCCGGTAGGGATGGACGACCGGCGGACGGCGTGGCTCGGCGGTGGAAGGGTCGTTGTTCATTCCGGGCCGTATCGTTGTTTGGCTGAGTTTCGGTGAGGCCATGTTTTGGGAAAGAAGGAGCTTCGGGCGTGCAGAAGGGACGTGGGGAAGAAGATCAGAGAAGAAGTGGAGGAAAGTCAAAGGAAAAGAAAAGAAAAGAAAAAGAAATATAAAAAAGGAGTAAAGAAAATAAATGAGAAAAAGACAAAAGTAAAGACAGGACGGTGGATGGAGACGTTCGGTGAAGAAGGCATGAAGAAGAAGGAGCGCAGGGGAATGGGACAAAATAGGGAAAAGGCCCAAAAGAGAAAAAAAAAATAGAAAATTTTTAAAAAATATATAAAAAGTTTCTTTTTTTAATGGCCGCCAAAGTTCCTTACCAACTTCGTGGAAAGCATCAAGCCCAGTGTTAAGCAGGTTGCTGCCGAGCTCGCTTACTCAGCCGGCTTGACCAGGCGCCTCGCAGGGTTCGTTCTCGACATGTTCTGCACCACCATGATTGACCTGGCGGACGAGTTTGGAGTCCCGTCCTATGTCTTCTTCATGTCAAGCGCCGCATTCCACGGCATGATGCTCCGCCTCCAGTAGCTCCAAGACGAGCAGCACGTTAACATAACCAAATTCAAGGACTTGGCTGGCGAGCTGGACTTCCCGAGCTTCACGAACCTGTTGCCAGCCAATGTCTTACCCTCTGTGGTTCTAGTGAAGGAGACCGTCCGACCATTCCTTGAGCACGCCAAGGGGATGCGAGCGACCAAGGGATTTATTATAAACACGTTTGATGAGCTCGAACCACATGCGGTGAGATCCTTGGTGAGCCTCGGGGCGCCGGCAGTGGACCCCATGGGGCCTATACTGAATCTGAAGGGTGAGACTAAAACCAAGGCTGACGGTAGCCGCCAAGGCGATTGCATCATGGAATGGCTCGATGAGCAACCACCATCATCGGTGATTTTCCTGTGCTTTGGGAGCATGGGCAGCTTTAGCGAGGACGGGGTGGAGGAGACGGCCAACGCATCGGAGCGAAGCGGGCACCGCTTTCTGTGGACGGAGAGCAGTTTTGTCATTTTGGCAAGCGAGGGTCAACAAGCCCTCGCGAATGAGGCGGCCCTCACCCAAATTTGGAAAAGAAAAGAAAAGAAAAAAATTATAAAAATAAAAATATATATTACTAAAAATTGTCCATGTCAGCATCGGTCATGCCATGTAAGATGACCGGTATCTATGTCAACAATTTCCAACCTAAATTAGCCGAGGGGACTGAATTGATATCAATATAAAAAAGATTTAGGATTAAATTAGTCCAATTGAAAGATCTAAAAACTAAATTGGTGCTAATACAATAAGTTTAAAACTTTTTTGGTACTTTATTCCAAGTTTGAGCCTTGAGCGAAGATTGATATCCCAAGACAAATGATATTGTACTTACCAATGGAAATTTCTCGATTTCGTGCTAAGAAGTCATTTCAAGATTTCAAGATTTCAAGATTTGAATGGCTGACATACCAAGGACAAAAAAGATTACTTCTTAGTCGCCTATTAGCATTTGCATAATGCTAGAGATACTACAATTCATATTGATGAGTTTACTAAATAATGTTGTTAAAAAATGGTCCTTAAAGTAAGGGGGGTCGTTTAAGCACTAGCAAAAAGAGATCTGCCGTATCATTAAGTAGATCAATTTAAATTACTCATTTAGTAAGTTTTGCATCTTATAATTTTGATGGTATGGTTATTTGAAAAGCCCTAAGGTTTTATTATAGATCCGTCAAAGAAATCGAGAAAAAACTTTAAAAAGAAAAGAGGCTGGGACGATGTTGATATTATGATTATTTAGACCATGAAGTTTACCAGGAGCACTTGTTGCCATCAGTGAAAAAGGAATTGATCAATTTTAATCAATTAGGTATTACTCGCAATCATCCATTTCAAAGTCAGATTAGACTGGATTCTATCTTGCGAACCCCCTTTCTACTCTTATCCAACAACTTGCTTCTAGGATATCGATTGGTCAACAAATTACGTCGAATGGATAAACTCTACTATTAACTTAAGGCAGTGCAATTGAAGAATTCTCTCTCTCTCTCTCTCTCTCTCTCTCTCTCTCTCTCTCTCTCTCTCTCTCTCTCTCTCTCTCTGTGACAATGGGTTGACCTCCATATTTGGTCTTGTGCATATTACATACTAGATTTGGATAAATGTGATTTTATATCGTTTATAAATGTGTATAGTGCATTCTTAATTTTCTTAAAAGAGATTGATACTACTTAAAAGATATTTATACTACATATCGAGCCATGGTAAGCTAATACCATTCATTTCAAAAAGAAAAAAAAAATTCCCAGATTCTACCGTTACCAACTAATGAGATAAGAGATGCACCGATGGGGAACTTTGAAGTTGGACTTTGGTATGACCTAAAAGAGTTGTGCATATATTTGGGATGGATTTTAAAAACACTGATCATTTAAATGGATAGTCTACAATGGTAAAATGTTATTTCATCATTAGGAAGTGGAGTTTTAAAAAGTACATTGGCATTTAGTTAATGAACGAATAAACATCAGTAGGCACATTGGAGTCTAGAGAATCGACCATATCTCTCGCCGCTACCCTTTTTACTTGCTCAAGTATCAAAGAGTCCGAATGGACAAACTCAGAGCACCCTCTAGTTCCTTGTCTAAGGTTCGCGAACCTATTGATTGACGACCGTTTTTGTTTGTATCAGTAGCCAATGATATGCCACGTCTTTTGATTTCCTCTAAAAATCTTGTTCCTCTCATCTTCATCGTCCATTCGAGATAAGGACACTTTTTATTCAAGTGAGTTAAAATTGATTTAATCTTTTATTTTGTAAATTTATCTTTTTCTAATTTAAAACAATTTCCAACAACATTAATGTGACTGTGCTAATGGTGGCGATAATGATGGCTGAGCAACAACATTGGTCACTTTTGTTTGTGCATTGAAATATGAGTTTTTAGGTTGACCAGGGTCATGGTGATGTCGCAACAATAGCGACTGGTTGTTGTGACCTACCCTCGGGGAGGGAGCAGGTTTAGGGGTATATTGCCTAAAGGACGGGCCTAAGGCCCATGATCAGACGTGGATTCTCCCAAGCCCATATCCCGCATGACGTTGGGATATTCATAAGAAATTTTGCACAAAAGGAGTCGCCACTAGCCTATTGGGGTTGGTTAGAAACCAAGTGAGGCATGGGAGCGTGCCTCACTTCCTATGCAATCAGAAAATCTAAGGTCGGGGACTTGATTACACTAATTAACCAATTAGTGCCATTTTGGTACCTAATCTTGTTCATTTTAACAAAATGATTTTTTTTTGTCAGGCAGTTTGGATTGATTTTATGCTTATCTACTAACATATAATATGATAATGCGGGTGCACAATCATTAAAGTAACAATCAAGATCCTAATTGCAATAAGTTAACACATGCCACTAAGCAATTGCAAACATAATTAAACAGGTAAATTAAATACGCAATATAATCAATATACGAGCAATTAAAGTCCTAAATACACTATAAAGGCAATACATGGTCATTTCTAACCAAAACCTACACTTTTAGATTTTCGAAATTTTTTAATTTTTTAAAAAATATTTTTCTAATATTATAATAATATAATATATTTGAAACGAACCGGGTCGGATCCCTAGGTTGGGTCCGACCTGGTTCGATGAACAAGGCCCAAACCCGGACCGAATCGGGCTAGGCGGCCCGAAACAAGCAGAAACCAGTCGGACTGGGCTTGATGTTTAGGCCCAGTCTGGTTTAATTTTTTTAAAAACAAAGCCCATAAGCCCACTACTTAAAACAGCCTAAACCAAGACCTAACATTCAGCCCAAATTACTTAAAACCCTACCCGATGGGGGTTTCGCCCGACCCGGTCAAGACTTGGTTTGCGCCTCCTCTCTCCAGGGCTTCTTCGCGGTGAGGCACGGCGACGCAGTACTAGAAGTTCGTCATGGTGGTGCGGTAGGGCGGCCGAGGTGCGGTGGCTGGCACGGGTTGCTAGTGTCGAGCAGAGATGGTGGCAGCAGCGGTGGCATCACGGCTAGGCAGGGGTGGGCTAGTGCGTTGTGGAGCAAACGCAGTGGCGACCGGTTCTGGTGTTGCGGGAGGTGCTCGTGCAGAGGTGTTGCTGCGGCAATCCGGCAGAGGGGAGTGGCGAAAGCTCGGGTGGTGTCGGGGATGGAGGGCGGCGGTAGCTCGAATTGCGTTTGGCGCTGGGTGGAGGTGGCGCGAGCATTGGATCATCGCAATTGCAGCAAGGGGTCGTGGAAGCTCGGGCTGCAGGTGAGTTGGGGCGCAGTGGTGGTGGCACGGTGCTTATGGACGAGCGGCTCCGTAGCGAGGCTGCCAACACGGCGAATGTTTCGAGCGGCTGCGGGGCGAAGCCGCCTCTCTCTCTTTGTTTTTGGGTTGCTCTTCTGCTGAGCTCTCTCTCGAGCTCCCTCCTTCTCTCTCCTTCGAACTCCCCTTCTCGAAAACCCTAGCTACCAAGAGAAGAAGACCTTGGGTGCGGGCTGGGCTAAATTGGAAAGAAGAGTTGGCTGGCCTTGTGTGAGAGAAAGAAAAGAAATAGGGGGCGGCGGGCCGGTTTGAGGTTGGATCCGGCCCAATCCGCCCTCTAAGCAATTTTTCATTTTTTTTTCTATTTTCATTTTTTTCTTTTGTTGTTATTTTGCTTTTTTTTTCTCTTTTTCTATTTTTCTCTAATAATTTTTTTTTTTACTTGAAAACAAAAATTAGGTGTCAATAGCTACCTCTCTTTGAATGTTGTCTCGAAGAGATTGCATTCAAAGACAGAAGACACCTAAATTATTTCTGTGGTAGAGAGACCCTGAGTGCATAGGCATGCGTTAGGTTGACAGAAAGGATTCATAACTATGCAAGCACGTCTTGTCAATAAGATGAAGAAAGACTCTAGGCTATAGAAGCCTACCGAGTCATAAGAAGGGAAGGAGACTCCAGGATACAAAGCTCTCCAAGTCATAAAAAGTGAGGAAAACTCCAGGATACAAAGCTCTCCGGGTCATAAAAAGTGAGGAAGACTCCAGAATACAAGGCTCTCCGGGTCATAAAAAGTGAGAAAGACTCTAGGATACAAGGTTCTCCGGGTTATGAGAAGTGAGGAAGACTCCAAAATACAAGGCTCTCCGGGTCATGAGAAGTGAGGAAGACTCCAGGATACAAGGCTCTCCGGGTCATGAGAAGTGAGGAAGACTCCAGGATACAAGGCTCTCCGGGTCATGAGAAGTGATGAAGACTCGATGATACAAGGCTCTCCGGGTCATGAGAAGTGATGAAGACTCGATGATACAAGGCTCTCCGGGTCATGAGAAGTGATGAAGACTCGAGGATACAAGGCTCTCCGGGTCATGAGAAGTGAGGAAGACTCGAGGATACAAGGCTCTTCGGGTCATCAGAAGTGAGGAAGACTCCAGGATACAAGGCTCTCCGGGTCATCAGAAGGAGGAAGACTCCAGGATACAAGGCTCTCCGGTCATAAGAAGGGAGGAAGACTCCAGGATACAAGGCTCTCCGGGTCATAAGAAGGGAGGAAGACTCCAGGATACAAAGCTCTCCGGGTCATAAGAAGTGAGGAAGACTCAAGGATATAAAGCTCTTCGGGTCATAAGAAGTGAGGAAGACTCCAGGATACAAAGCTCTCCGGGTCATAAGAAGGGAGGAATACTCCAGGATACAAAGCTCTCCGGGTCATAAGAAGTGAGGAAGACTTCATGATACAAAGCTCTCCAGGTCATAAGAAGTGAGGAAGACTCTAGGATACAAGGCTCTCCTTGCAGGATACAAGGCTCTCCGGGTCATGAGAAGTGAGGAAGACTCCAGGATACAAGGCTCTCCGGGTCATGAAAAGTGAGGAAGACTCCAGGATACAAGGCTCTCCAGGTCATAAGAAGTGAGAAAGACTCTAGGATACAAGGCTCTCCGGGTCATAAAAAGTGAGGAAGAATCCATGATATAAAGCTCTCTGAGTCATAAGAAGTGAGAAAGACTTCAGGATACAAGGCTCTCCGGGTCATAAGAAGGGGAATGACTGAGGTCTCATCATGTAAAAATGAGTTTTGACTGGGTATGATAGTCTCACCGTGTACGAACGGGTTTTGACTGGGAGGCGGACAAGCGTGGTTTACGGATGAACCCACCCATCTTGGAAATGACATGGTTTAAGATTAACCATAAACCTTTGGAGATGACACGGTTTAAGGCTGACTATGAACTTTTGGTTTTTAGGGAAGCACCCGCTAACCCCTCAAAAAACTGCATGGGTTCATTGATGAATCCTGCCAAACTCAACTTGAGCAAATGTCATTAGAGATGTCATCAAGAGACGTATTGGCAATATTGCAGCAATAATTGAACAAAATAATCAAGCTAAGTTCAACTGCTTTAAGAAAACATTCGATGTCCATTAGCCTTATGTGGCTCAAAACTGTCATCTTGCTCATGGATATATCATTAATCATCAAATTCTCTAGGAGACAAGTTCTCATCAAAATGGCTATGACTCGAGAAAAAGGTTCATTAAGCATGCCAAACTAGAGCTTCTTAGTCATAAAGGGTTTCTCATGCACTCTCAATAAAATGGCTACTTGATTCCATCCATTCATGTGGAAGATAATTGGTTGCTGAAGATATCTCACATAGCCTACGTCGAAGGATTCCGAAAACATTCGCAATGAGCACAATCTGATTGATCAAAAAGGTCTTTTGAAAGGACCGCAATATAGGCTTGGTTAGGGCTTACACAAAGGAATTGTTGCTTTGAGGCCAATAAATGAACATTTGTCATCTTCATTGGGTTTACAAGTCGAGAGCTTGGAAGATAAGACAAGATAGAATTACTTCCACTCCTTCAAGCAGTAGCTTCTTTGTGGTATTATCATTTTCACTCAAATTATCCCAATTAGAAGAGGCTTCGGAAAAAGGGTTATAATGTTGGCTCGGGAAAGGCTCGAAAGGCTTAAAACTTTCAATAGGGTCTTTAAGAGTCGGTGATCATCATGGCATCATGACTAGGTCACTCGATCTTTCCAAATTATTTGGCTTTTGAAATACAACGCGTCTCGAAAGTCCCTTGATCAATCATTTCTGCATGGGAGCTTTGATCTTTTCTCTAATTTCCTTTGCACTCGTGATGATTTTTTTACGCAGGCACTTGGACTTTGATAATAATTTTTTTTTCACATAAGATGCAGCCTTTTGGCTTTTTTTTTTTTTAAAGGGCATTGGCCTTACTTTTACCAGGCACACTGCTTTTTCATGCCCCCTAGTTTGTCGAACTTTTCGCTTTTTGAACTTTTGGAGCTCTTATGACTTTTGAGATGCTTTTCACATTTTCTCGTGACTCTCAATTGTATTTGGTCAATTCTTATGCCTTGCCCCAGTGAAGGGAGATGATCACCGCTCGGGGTTCAGAAATGAATAATCAGGCCCAAATTGGTTAAAGCAATGGATATCAGTGTTTGGGTAGAGAAGGAAATGCTCTTCTTCACTTTGGGATAAGTCGAGATCTAATGAGAATTCCTTTGAAGCTATCACCATAAGATTGATGCAAATGAAAGTAATAGAATCTTTCTCAACCTTTCGCTTTACAACATGACCGTAACCTCCTATGTTGCCCCAATGTAGGGTTGTCCTTGACGGGGTACTTTGAATGATCATCTTTATTTTGCCCAAAGGGGTAGGAAGAGATTAGTGCAATGCTTGGGATTGATGAAGGAAACACCTTTATCATTTCGATCTTTGCACTCAATGCGAATGAATCATTCGTTCTAAGAGAATGTCGCTTTTCACTCAACTCTCAAAAGTGTTTGAAGGATGTGTTTGGAAATGGGCTTGCCTTTCTTCATCTTAAGCACTTCTTGTTTGGCATGGTTAACATCTCAATCTCACTCTGTCGAGATCATCTGAGTAGATCAATCTCCATAAGGAAATTTGATTTTAAATGAATAACCCACAAAACCAGAAAACAATTTTGAGATAAAAATGATGCTTAAAAAGTTTGAAGAAATTTTTTGTTTTCAATTTTTCAATTTTGTGCTTATTTCTAGGAAAGCGCCAAGGGATCTTTTTGTAATGGAATTTCTCTTTCTTTTTTTCTTTACATTTTTTTCTTTTTTACTAAAAAAAAAATAATTAAGAAGAATGGTACTTACCTGCGGTGTGGTGACCTAGTAAACCTATAAAGAATGTAAAAGAATATGTTAGTGCAAACATCTTTAGGGATTGATGTGTTGGAAATGATACATTATTACCCTTCATTCGCTTTCATCCTTTAGGTGCTAACATCTCTTGGACTCACCTTCATGGATATTTGGTAACTCGACAATACCCTTCCTTTGCATTCGTCTTTAAGCGTTCGACGTTTTCCTGATTCCTTGGTAGAAGACGTTGCTTCTACGGTCAAGATGCAACTTTTTTTTATCACCCTGTAAGAAGGGAAGATGAAATGAGTTATCTCCTTTCTTAGTTAGGTTCAACTGAGGAACGATACATCCTTCTTGATGAATTTGACAATGTTGTTCTAGCATACTTCATTGGTGGGTGAAGGAGAGATTTTTCTCTAAATCAAACATTATTTTCCCATTCTTTATATGATAGACATTTGTTCTTTTCGAATCTGTCCTGTACCAAAGAAAATGAGATGTCATTTTTTATATTGAAGAGAATCAAGTTTAGGAACGAAATATATCCCTTTCCATAGTTGAGCAATCAGCATCCCGAGGTGTCCCTTATGAAGGAAGGGGTAATATTGCCCATCTATTTTATTTGAATCCTTATTTGTTTAAGATGAACATGACTTCATAACGCTCCATCGCATCGGCTGGAATGTTACAAAAATTTGTACTCTTAATGTCTCCTTGACAATGAAAAGAAAGTCATGTTAAAAATGGTATCAGAAACGGGTAATTGGAATCGATACAGTTTACTTTTCATTTGAATTCGCCCTTTTGGATGCTTGGCAACTCCCTTCATTTGTCTAATCATGCAAAGTGAACAAGATCGATGGGCTGTTTTGGCGCCTAAGTTTCCGAATAACGAAACTTCCCAAAACAGAATTCAACTTCATTCCGCCTCGATGGAAAATTGGCATTGATGAAGTTGACACATGCTTGCTCCTCAAGTTCCATGAACTCACACTTCTATCTTTTAGAAAGGGTGTCGCGACCAATTTTTTTCAGGGGTGAACCATCTAGGATTTTGGCTAATGGATTGTTAAGCCTAGACTTAACTCGGGCTCTCCCAAGCCCATACCAATTCGCGACTTTCAATTCAAGTTCTTAACATGCAAATAATTTTCAATCAGGAGTCGCCACTAATCTATTTTTTGGTGGGTCGATTAGAAACCCAAATAAAGTAACGGGAGATTTACTTTATTCCTACGAACCAGAGATTTGTGAGTTCGGGGACTTGGTTACGTTAGATTTTTCTAATGCCCTTTCGGTACCTTTATCTTTTATTTTGAAAAAAAATTGTTTGGCAAGCAACTTGAATTGATTTTAATTCCTTAACATGTGAGGTGACCATGCAGGTATGCAAACCACCAATTTAATACGCAAAAAAGCAAATGAATAAATTGCAGGACTTACCTTATAGCAACGAAAGCATCTGCGTTGTTAGTTTAGAATTCACATCAACAGTCCTAAATATGGTTTCTAGTTAACACGCAATTTCTTTTTTTTTTTTTTTTCACTTAATTAATGAAAATCATGCAATATGCAATGCAATATTAACTAAATGACCTAATTCTAATGACATGTAATTTTTAAATAAATGGGCCTAGCAAAAATACTAAATGACATGCATCTCAATTAATCGAACCCTAATGATGTGCCTATGACAATTTTTCTTAATCCTAAAAGAATGCATTTTTTTATCCTAAATAATAAAACCAAATCAACCTTTGGCATTTTTTGTATTTTTCATGAAATTCGAAATTAGGTGAAATGTGAAAATTACCTAATTAGATTAAGATCCTACTTAATTTATATTAGGAATTAGGTTGAGCCACATCCTAATTTAAACTAAAATATTATCTTAACCTAGATAATCCTAAAATGCAATCTATTTAATAAAATACCTAAACCTATAGTAAATTAAGAAATTATCTAAATTAACTTAAGTGCAATTTCTATCATAATATGCAATGACGTGCAAAATGTACCCTAATTCTACATGAATTATGCATGATGATTTTTTGTGTTTTTCCTTTTTTCCCCTTTTTTTAAATTTCGAAATTAATGATTACCAAATAATTAAACATGCAATCCAAGTTTTAAAGAAAACTAGCAACCTAAATTAATTGATTTGATTTTATTTTTATTTTTGAAAATTCGAAATAAAATACCTATTATGAGCATGCAAACCCTAAAACTACATTTTTTTGATTTTTTTTAAAAGGAAAACTAATTTAAGTAACACCACAGCAAATCAAACCATATCTATACCCAAATCGATGAACCATATCTCGAGCATGAGATCGGGTTGGCCAATTTCACATAAATCACGAATCGGATCTCGAGCGGGAGATCGGATTGGCAATTTTTTTTTAAGTAGTTGCGAGTCGGATTTCGAGCTTGAAAATCGGATTGACAATCACTAATTTCAAGGCAATTTCATAACATGCACTTTCAATTTCGCCTTAAAGGGATGATTACACTACAAAGGAGCAACAAAATAACAAAAATAATTACATAAGGTAAATAAGGTAAATAAGTGAAAAAGAACTACCTAAAAAAAAGGATTTCTTTCTTTTCTTTTTGTTTTGTTTTTTTTTAACCACAATGGTTTCAGTGGGTCACCGCCGGTGAGGGAGGGTTCGCCGGCTAGGGTTCCGACGGGGGGGTTCCTGCGGGATGGCGTGACGGCGGTGCGGCAGCAGGGGCTTCGGGGATCGGCCCGGGGTGACGTCGAGATAGCAACGACGTGACCAGTGGGCAACGAGTGGCTCAGTGGTGTGTCGGGGCAGCGCGCGGGTCGTCGGGGCAGCGACGAGGAGCTCCAATGGCGTCGGACCGGAACGAGGCTGCTGCTGGGGCATGGATCTGTGACACCCCGAACCCTTCGCAGGTCGTCACCAGCGCCGATGTTACACTTTATTACCTTTTTCTATCTTGTACTTAAAACAAGCGTCATTAATCACAACCATTTTTTTTTTTAAACAAAACGGTCCCAGCGCGTCTCATTAGCGGAAGCAAATTAAACATCACCATCTATCCCCCCACCAATCCATGATACCAATACACACCAGCTAAACATCAGGATTTTATAAACAACTTTGACACTTTGCTTACATATATATATAGCGAGATGGGATTCCCTTCGGGTCGGTACAAAACAAGGAAAAGCTAGGACTCTGCCATATCCTGCCTAAAACCTCAAAAGAAACTCTCGACCCTCAACATCATACGAGTACGAACCCCCATCGAAAGTGTCGACTATCTACATCAAAAAGATCCAGCTCCTACTCATCGCGCGCGGGTCTCACACCCAACCCGGTGCATCAGGCGGTGGCGGCGGCAACATCCCTCGCATCGCTCCATCCCGACGAACGTGCACAGAAATGAACTCCTGAATGATAGGGCCCCCAGCCAGGCCTATGTCGTACATCACTAGACAGCGTACTCGAATAAAAGTCAATCCAGGAATAGAGGGACAGTCTATCTCAGCACACTCGACCTTTACATCGGATGGTAGACCATAAAACACCCTCCGCGAGACGGCAGGTAGCGGCATACTCGCTAATCTGAAATGTTATCCCCAAAAGGGGTGAGTATAACCACTCAACAAATAGGGAAATCCAATAACAACTCAATACATCAGGCATATTATCATACGATGCAGGCATTGCTTACCTTTGATGTCATGCGCATTCATGCATCATCATATCATACATATCATCATCATGGCATCTCATATATCATTATCATCATCATGCATTTCATCATGCATATCATACCATGGATGATCATCATATCACATCACGCATCATCATCATCATCATCATCATCATCATCATCATCATCATCATCATCATCATCATCACCATGCATATCATTATGCATATCATGTCATTATCATCATCATGCATATCATATCATAGGTGATCATCATATCACATCATATATCATTATCATCACATCATCATGCATATCATCATGCATATCATATCATGGATGATCATCATATCACATCACATCATCATCATCATCATCATCACATCATCATGCATATCATCATGCATATCATATCATATATCATTATCATCACATCATCATGTATATCATATCATAGGTGATCATCATATCACATCATATATCATTATCATCACATCATCATCTTTTTAATCTCATTATTACATGGCATATGATTCACACATGCATCACAATTTATGATCATACATACACCAATGTCATATAACAGTGCATAATAAATTCAATGGAATTCATGGCCAATAAAATAATCCCTTATTATTATTTTATTATTTTATTTTATTATTATTTTATTTATTTTCATAAATAAATATTAAATTTAATATCTATGATTTTTCCAAAATCATAATATTCAAACAATCATTAAACAAACCAATAGGATGACATTTCATATAAAATTCATGGCCAAATTGAATTTCACATAATTTCACAATTTCCACAAAATAGCACATGATATTCGGATAATGACCAGAATGCACAGTTTCCAAGTAAATTCGATTAAAATACTCATATGACCTCCAAAAATTACGAAATTTTACAGGGTGATAGCCAAGACATTTTTTGTGCATTTTTCATGAAGAACTCCAAGCTAAATTCTTTTTAGATTAATTTATACAACCCCACAAAACTTCTGGAACCACTACCGCGTCGTCCAGAATACACATCTCCGAAATATTAAGATTTCACCCATCTATTCTCTTTCGTTTCCTCTGAAATTTGAGTATGTTATGTACCAAGGTGTCCTTTACAAGTTTCATGAAGAGATCTAGGTCAAATAACCAAATTATGGTCGCCATTTAAGTCCATGAAGTCTCGGGTGTCTCGGAATACATCACCAGAATCATCATCTCCAAGATCTAGCCGATTTACCAAGATATACTTGTTCTTTTCGCTTCAAATTTGAGTATGCTGTAGTTTAAGGTGTTACCTACAACTTTTATGAAGACATCAAAGTCAAATATTCAACAAAAATCAACATGCAAACAAGAATCCAACAAGAAGTCAGTGAAAACTTCACAGATCTAGAGTCTCCGTAAAATAGAACTTTAACCCCTCATATCTCCATAATTTTCTACGAAATTTCAGTATGTTATACTAAAAGACGTTAGATACAACTTTCATGAAGACATCGAAGCCAAAATCGGACTCCAAACACACATACAAGCTCAAACAAGTTACTGACTCCTACAAACTGAGCAAGAAGAGTCACACGGTTTGAAAACAACCAACCCTTACCTCGGTTTTTCGCACAAATAACACCTAAAATCGAACATGCAAACCATATACACACATGCAAGAGAAGTTAAAGGACTCCACTTGCCTCTAGGATGGACGGTCGACGGCGTACGGCGGTGTACACGGCGAACGGACGGCGGGACACGGCGGCTCCTCCTCGGCTCCGCCTCCTCTCCCTCTCGGTCTCTCCCTCTCTCTCGCGATTTCTCTCTCTCTCTCTTCCCTTTGATTTCCCCCTAGAGCTAATGATTACATTGCCTCAACCATGGCCAATGCATGGCCTTCTCCTTGCCACTTGTCTTGATCCATGCAAGATGGGCTTTGGAGTTGGGCTTGGGCTTGGGCCATCCGGCCACTCCTCCTTGGGCTGGTCGACAGCCTCCTTTGGGCTCTAATGGGCCAACTAGCTTGGCCCACCAAAATTTAGGCCAATGGGTCCAAGGCCCATTCGAATTTAATCCTCTTTTTCTCTTTTTTTTTTTTGAAATTCTTCTTTAAATATTTTTGAATTCCAATTTTCATCTTGGCCAAAGTCTTGGGATATTTTTGTTTATTGAAATTTAAATCATATGGCCAAGTATAGATTATTAATCTATTAAATTTAAATTTCCACAATCACAAGCACAAATCATCAAATTAAAAGACTAATGGCTAAAACATGAGCCATGGAAATTCTACCACCTAATTAAAGACTTTAACACACCTTATGCCTTGGTTTTGAATTTCTGGGATGCCACAGGATCTGTAGGCAGAGCATCTTCATTGGCGGATGGGTCATGGATCTGCAGATGGAGCGGCTTCACAGGCGGATCGAGGAGGGAGAATTGCACGGTGGCAACGGACGAATGACGGTGAGCGGGGCGGCGACGCGACGGCGCGACTTTGGGCCGCCGGTGGCTCGGCTAGGACCGCGACAGCGGCGACGAGTGGAACGGCGACAGCACGGGCCCACGACGGCGCGAGGAAGGGGCAGCTCGGCCGCCGGCGTGGTCGGGGAGGGTCTTGCCGAGGAAGACGAAGCTCTTCCCTTTCTTTTTTTACTTTTTCTCTCTCTTACCTCACTTTTTCACTTTTTGCTTTTGTGCTTTTTCATTGGACGAAAGGGACCCCTTTTGCTCCAATTTTTTTCGAAATTCCTCCCCCCTTTGTCTCGTACGTGCACAACGCCTTTTATAGGGGAAAATTTTAGATCTTTGAAGCGTATTTTATTTCCAATTTCACTCGTGCATAATTCTCTGAATATATCATTGCACCACATGTGATATTTTCTTTTGTTATTTTTCACATATTCTATCCAAAAAAATTCCCTTTTTGCAAAAATACACCCCTAGTGTATATTACTTAAAAATATGAAAAGCTTGAACGGAATATGTGAAAAATCTTCCCTTCACTGGCAGCCTAAAAAAAAATGAAAATAAAATGTTTCTAAACTATATGCCATGTGTGTTTTTATTTTTATTTTTTTTATTTAGCAAAAATTAACCCCAAAAATTTAGATGTCAACAAAGGGCCGATGCCGGTCTCAAATAAACTCTTCATTCTACCCGAGAAAGCGACCACGTGAAGAGAAGGCCTTAAACAAAGTTTTTTTTTATAATTCATTTTGGAAGGTAAACGTAAAGTCACATTTGAAACACTTCTGAATTCTTTTTTTTTTTTTTTTTTTTCGCTTTGTTTTGCTCTGTTTTCTTTTTTTAAATGATGATTTTCGAATTCCATCATTAAAAATGTGAGTCGCACGATTTACAAGAGCATCAATTGGATTTGCAAATCAAAACCCAAAACAGAAAACATGTTTTTTTAACAAGAATAAAGACTGATAAAATACAAGAGACTCTTTTACAGATTAAAGTAAAAAAAACAACTCTTGTCCTAGCTCTAGAATTCACTTCCTTGAATGGTCACCACAAGAATGTCAAAGAGCATCGCGCATAACCTGCAAAAAGACGATAATGTCAATATGTGAATGAGAGAAAATGATATTTTAATGACATCACTTCTTACAATAAAATCGAGGCGACGATACATGCCCCACAATCCCTTATTACAGGACTTTAGTATTTCGCCAAGATTTTATCATAAGAGACATCATTAAAATTATCAATCCACCACCATCAATCGAATGTCCACTTTTATTCCAAAAGTTTCGTATGCAAAAGCGTCATTGATTTTTGAAAGATTGATTTGTGATTTTACACATAGAAAAATGAAGTGATTTCTATTTTGAGGAATTTGTACACAAAATGATTTGCATTATAGTCCCAAAATGTGAGAATGAGAAAATTTGATAAAAAGTGCAATTTCAATTTTTGTGTCCCAATATAAAATCACAACTTGAAAGTTTTTTTTTCTTTCTTTTTTCGAAATGATTTTGAGCCCATAACTAGAAATTTAAACAAAACCATGTGTTCAATAGGGCCAAATCAAAATGTTAAGAACTTGCATTCAAATGCTCACTTGTCAAAAGTGATTGTCAATTTTTCAATCATAAGCTTGCATCACCGATGGCATTCGATTGATTTCCGCAAATTTCAAGATGAAAATGCAATACAAAATGAGCAAATAAAAAGGGAAATGATACTTACAATGAGTGTCGACATTTGTCTCATGCTGTTTTTTTTTTTTCCAATCACATAGACATGCACATGGAATGTGGTTCAATTTCTACTCTATACGGCCCAAAATGGAGCCATGGGATCATAGGACTGAACCAACAAGCTCATGGCTAGGTCGTGTTACCCATGACTCTGGCTTCGTCAAAGAATTGACCCGTGTTGCATGCTCGCAAACCGGGGTGGGTACCTTTGACGTGAAGAAAGAAATTTCGGGGTAAAGATGGGTGACTCGTACTACGCGGTTATAGTCAGAGTGGTATCCACCTCAACACCATCCTAAGTAATCCTATGCGGCCCAGGTCCAACGGCAGGTTGTGTGTGCTAGGGTGTAGTGCAATGCAAAAGATACATGCACAACAATTTATAGGCAAACAACACTCCGTACATAAAAAAATAAACCATACATTACAACACCTCACTGCAAGACAAAGGTGAGCAAACGCTTCCCCTTACACCTCCCATTCTGTAAAAACATTTAACACCTTTAATGTTAGGGACGTACTTGGAATCCTTGCTGCCAAACAAAAATATTTTTTGAACAAGATTAATTCTGGCCTAAGTCCTCTAAGGTTCAAAACCAAGTCCCCAGCAGAGTCGCCAAGCTGTCGTGACCTACCCTCGGGGGAGGGAACGGGTTTAGGGGTATATTGCCTAAAGGACGGGCCTAAGGCCCATGATCAGGTGTGGGCTCTCCCAAGCCCATACCTCGCGTGATGTTGAGATATTCATAAGAAATTTTTCACAAAAGGAGTCGCCACTAACCTATTGGAGTTGGTTAGAAACCAAGTGAGGGATGGGAGCGTGCCTCACTTCCTACACAATCAGAAAATCTAAGGTCGGGAACTTGATTACACTAATTAACCAATTAGTGCCATTTTGGTACCTAATCTTGTTCATTTTAACAAAATGATTTTTTTTTTGTCAAGCAGTTTGGATTGATTTTATGCTTATCCACTAACATATAATGTGATCATGCGGGTGCGCAATCATTAAAGTAACAATCAAGATCCTAATTGCAATAAGTTAACACATGCCACTAAGCAATTGCAAACATAATTAAACAGGTAAATTAAATACGCAATATAATCAATAAACGAGCAATTAAATTCCTAAATACACTATAAAGGCAATACATGGTCATTTCTAATTAAAACCTACCCTTTTGGATTTTCAAAAAAAATTTAATAATTTTTTTAAATATTTTTTAAATATATATATTTTATATATTTTTTAATTTTTTAAATATTATTTAAATATTAAAAATATATAATATATTTGAAACAAACCGGGTCGGATCCCCGGGTTGGGTTCGACCCGGTTCGGTGAACTAGGCCCGAACCCGGACCGAATTGGGCCATGCGGCATGAAACAAGCAGAAACCAGTTGGACTAGGCTTGATGTGTAGGCCCAGGCTGGTTTAATTTTTTTTAAAACAAAGCCCATAAGCCCACTACTTAAAACAGCCTAAACCAAGCCTTAGCATTCGGCCCAAATTACTCAAAACCTTACCCGATGGGAGTTTCACCTGACCCAGTCAAGACCCGGTTTGCGCCTCCTCTCTCCAGGGCTTCTTCGCGGCGAGGTACGGTGACGCGGTGTCAAAAGTTGGTCACGGTGGCGCGACAGGGCGGCCGAGGTGCGGTGGTTGGCACAGGTTGCTGGTGTCGAGCAGAGATGGTGGCAGTAGCGGTGGCGTCGCAGCTGGGCAGGGCGGGTTGGTGCTTTGCGGAGCAGACACAATGGTGACCGATTTTGGTGTTGCGGGAGGGTGCTCGTGTAGAGGTGTTGCTGCGGCAATCCAATAGAGGGGAGCGGCAGAAGCTCAGGTGGCGTCGGGGACGGAGGGCGGTAGCAACTCGAACTGTGTCTGGCGCCTGGTGGAGGTGGCGCGAGCATTGGATCGTCGCAGTTGCAGTAGGGCGTCGTGGAAGCTCAGGCTGTAGGCGAGTTGGGGCACAGCGGTGGTGGCGCGGTGCTTGCGGACGAGCGGCTCCACTGCGAGGTGGCCAGCACGGCGAATGCTTCGAGCAGCCACAGGGCGGAGTTGCCTCTCTCTCTCTCTCTCTCTCTCTCTCTCTCTCTCTCTCTCTCTCTCTCTCTCTCTCTCTGTTTCTGGGTTGCTCTTCTACTAAGCTCTCTCTCGAGCTCCCTCCTTCTCTCTCCTTTGAACTCCCATCTCTTGAAAACGCTAGCTAGGGCGCGGGCTGGGCTAAACTGGAAAGAAGAGTTGGCCGGCCCTGCACGAGAGAAAGAAAAGAAATAGGGGGCGGCGGGTTGGTTTGAGGCTGGATCCGGCCCAATCCGCCCTCTAAGCAAATTTTCATTTTTTTATTTTTTCTATTTTATTTTTCTATTTTTTTTTTGTTATTTTGCTTTTTTTTTCTATTTTTTTTCTCTTTTTCTCTAATAATTTTTTTTTTTTTTATACTTGAAAACAAAATTTAGGTGTCAACACCGGTGAAGTTAGATATAAGGTTGCGATCTCATATATGAACGGGCGGGGAGAGAAAGAGAGCAACGACTAGTTTTGGGAGCTCGACCGAAGTGTCTTGGGGCTCAAGCGAAGGTGGGACCATGTCAATTGAGTTGGGTAGGGACTAGTAACTTTTTATTTTGTTAATTTACTTTTTTAATTTGATAAAAAATTGTAATGAAGTAAGATAAGTCACATGAAGTGCTTAAAGGGACATATATGTTAGCATAGATTGGGTAAAAAACGGTTGCGTTTTAGTATGGCATGTTGGGTCGGGTCGAGTTGGGATTGCAAAAGTTGTGTTGCATTAAAATGGATCAATTTGGATTATATCATTTTCGATTCGACTCACCTATTTGACAAGCCTGCCTTTTAGCTCCTCGTTTAGGGCTCACGAACTTAATTAAAGACCAATTTTGCAACTATTACATGGAAGGTCAAACAAATTGATCACTAGTTCTCTTTTGTAGTCGAGAAATTTAGAAGATAGGATAATACATTGTTTGTCGTGTTATCCAGTAACTGAGATTTGTGTCTATTATTGTAACCTATTTCTCAATGTGCCCTCCAACTGTTGACAATTTGAATTTATACATTATAAAGCCCACTAGTGACTAGGTCATTTGCAACAGAGAGTGATTGAAATGCACCCCATAAGAACCCAAAACATTCAAACCTTTTGAAAGAGATCGTCATGACAATGCACAACCTTTTTATTTGTGTACCTGTTCCTGTCGTCGTCGCTATTGGTAAATTTTCCGAGTCCATTCTTTAGAAAATATGACAGTTTTCCTTGTGGTTTCTTTTTTTCTCTTTTCTTTTTTCTTTTTCGTGGAGAGCGATTTATTTCATTGGTGGACTTTGTTGGAGAAATCTTTCCAGAATATTTTGAAGCTGACAAAACGTTTCTTTCAGTCTAAGTCTGGATGTTCGGAGACCGTCAGTTTAAAGTCTGAAGACTTTGTTCTCTCGAGACTCAAGACCCAAGACTCAAGACTTAAGACTCAAGACTTAAGACTCAAGACTCAAGACTTAAGACTCAAGACTCAAGACTTAAGTCTATTCTCACCGACGTCTTTCTAAATCCGTGTGACGAAGGAAATCCAAAGCCGAGGTTTATGGTTGAGGATTCGATCCTATTCTCTCGGAATAGATTCTTTGGTTGGATAATCATTTCGGATTCTTTAATTCTTATCTAAGATCGATTGAAGATCCGTTGGTCGACGAAATAATCTTGGAATGTTCTATTCATGGAAACCAAGATCCTGATTGTATGGGCGAACAGGATTGATGGGCTATCATCAGATTCCTTAAATAGCTCGGATGATCTTCTTGATTGATTCCGTCCAACGGGTAGATTGGAGGAATTCCTTTGGTAAGTGCCAACGGCTATGATGGCATAAAGGAGTATAAAAAGAAGACGTTCTAGTTGTTTTGAGTGTGTGATTGATAGAAAAATTCCGAGTCTCGAAGATCCTTGATTGTTATTTGAGACTGTTCGAGCGAAATTGTAAACGGAGAGAGTATATACTTGGTGACACCTTGAGTGAGTGTGGTAGATCATCTACACCTAGAAATCAAGGAAGATCAACACCGTAACATCTCTTTGATCATAGTGGAATCCAGCCAATTGGCTGTCGGTGCGAAAGAGTGGACGTAGGCTTGAATCAAGCCGAACCACTATAAACCGAGTGTTCAATTCTCTCTTTCCCTTACTCGGTCTCTCGATTGATATTTAACTCTTGCGATTGAATCATTAACTGTTTAAATATCGTGCAAGCTTCGAGAAATTTTTTATATACCTATTCACCCCCTCTAGGTACTCATACTAGCTATATCAATTGGTATCGAGCCCGTGTTCTTACTTTGTTTGAAGTGTTTTACTTGAGTAAAAGATCCATGGCTAGTATGCTAGCACCAGGATCGATGGAGGGGCAAAGCAATACCAGACCTCCCTACTTCGATGGAAAGGATTACAACATCTGGAAGAATAAGATGAAAGCTTTCCTTCGATCAAAGGATCCTCTGGAATGGGACGTTGTGGAAAGAGGAATTACTCCGGCTGCTGCATCAATCTCTGAAAGAGGGAAAGACGCTATTGAAACCAGCGGAATGTCTCAAGAAGAGATAAACAAGAGACAAGCACTCGATGCAAAAGCAATTTACTCTTTATATTGTGCTTTATCTCCAACTGAATATAATAGAATATCTTCTTGTGTTACAGCAAAAGAAGTATGGGATAGATTACACATCACCTATGAAGGGACGGAGAGCGAGTGAAGGAGACCCGAGAATTAACATTCTCCTTGGTCAATATGAAGCCTTCAAAATGAAACCAGGAGAATCTATAACGACATGTTTAGTCGTTTTACGATATTGTCAATGGTCTTGAGAATCAAGGACAAAAAATTTCTGATCCCATGAAGGTGAACAAGCTCACGTGGACTCTCTAAGGATTGGAATCATATAAAGACTTCAATAAGAGAGACGCAAAGAATCATGCCATTATCTGTAGACGAGCTGATTGGAACTCTTCAGTCTTACGAAGTGGAACGAATTAATGAAGACGAAGATCCAAGAGGTAAGAAATCTATTGCATTAAAATCAAATGACGATTCTGATGATGCAGATTCTGAAGATGATATGGATGATGAGGAGCTTGCTCTCATGATAAGAAGATTCAGAAAACTGAATAGAAAAGGCAGAAGGTTCATCCCAAGGAAACAAAGTTTTCAGAGACAGCAGACCAAGTCTGTTGATGATGAGGAACCAAACAAAGATGTAGTTTGCTTCGAATGTAAAAAGAAGGGACACATCGACCCAACCGTCCTCTTCGAAAAAGAAAAGAGGAAAAGCTGAGAAGTTTCGAAAGGCTCTCAAAGCTGAAACACAGGTGATACGAGAATGTGAAGAGAGTGATAATGAATACGCCAACATATGTTTGATGGCACATTCGAGACTCGGACTCGGGTCTGGATCGACTCGAACAAGAATTTGAGGTAAGTAATTTTAAAATTCCTATCAAAGTCTCTAAATATATTGATGAACCGTGTTTCGATCTCAAGACTTCTCTCAAAAGAATTTCCGAACTTAAAAAGGAAAACTCATTTCTGAAACAAAAGGAAATTATTTTAGAAGAAAAAGTTAAAAGTCTAGACCTAAATGTTTCTGCTCTTAAAGAAAAAGAAGATGATCTTTTGAAAGAAAATGTTTTCTTAAAAACAGACTTATCAAATATTTCAAAGAAGTTTTCGATAGGATCCGAAAAGCTTGAAAAAGTGCTTTCAATCAAAGACCTTACTTTAATAAGTCTGGTCTAGGTATGACAATGGAAACAATCCCTTTGATTGATTTTCCAAAAGTAAAAGAAAGAATTAAGAAAAGACCATCAAAAGAGGCTTATAAAAATCATTTCAAAAGAGTGTTTGTAAAGTCTGTAGGTCGAAATGCTTTAAGGTGTTCTAAGTGTAACAGTCAGGATCATTTTGAAAAAGAATGTCCTATGGTATGGAAACCTGTTAAGAGAGTATGGCCTAATAATGCTCATCCTACTAACACCAAAGGACCCAAGAAAGTTTGGGTACCAAAGAAAGCTTGAGACTCTCTTTTGAATGCAGGTCTCTGTCAAAAAGAAGATAAAGTGGTATCTTGACAGCGGATGCTCAAGACACATGACAGGAGACTCAAATTGTTTCATTAAGCTTATTCAAGTAAATGGTGGAAAAGTTTCTTTTGGAGGAAATAGCAAAGGAAGTATTGTGGGATTCGGACTGTAAAAATTGGAAATCTCACAATAAGCAATGTCTCTCTAGTGGAAGGACTCAACTACAATCTACTCGGCATTAGCCAGCTGTGTGATACTGGTTACAAGATCTTCTTTCAAGAAGGCATATGTTCTGGAATTAGCAAAGATTCGACTCAGTCTTTCATGGGTCAAAGGCATGGAAACATCTATCTCCTTGATGTAAAGCCAAATGAAGAACAATGCTTAATCTCAATTCAAGATGAAGCAGTTCTATGGCACGAAAGCTTGGCCATATCAACAAGAAGCAATTAGCCAAAATATCTTCTAAGCGGCTTGTTCGAGGTCTACCTAAATTGCCTTACCATAAGTCTGACTTATGCACTCCATGCATTCGGGAAAGCAGGTAAGAAATTCATTTAAGCAAACAAATCATGTATCTACTAATCATGTATTGCGGTTGCTTCATATGGATCTTTTCGGACCAACAAGAACCCGAGCATTGGAGGTAAGAAGTATTGTCTAGTAATTGTAGACGATTACTCTCGCTTTACCTGGGTATATTTTCTTACAAATAAGTCGAAACCTTTTCATACTTTGAGAAGTTTGCTAAAAAGGTTCAAAATGAAAAAGGATGTGCTATTTCAAGTATAAGAACAGATCATGGAGGTGAATTTGAAAATCAAGATTTCACAAAATTGTGTGATGAATCTGGTTTTAAACATGTATTCTCCTCTCCATACACTCCTCAAAAAAATGGAGTTGTGGAAAGAAAGAATAGATCTCTTCAAGAAATGGCTAGAACTTTTTTAATTGAAAGCAAAATTTCTTCACGGTTTTGGGCTGAAGCTGTTTCAACTGCATGCTATATTATAAATAGAGTCTTTCTAAGACCTATTCTTGAGAAAACCCCTTATGAATTGTTCAAAGGTAAGAAGCCTATTGTTTCATACTTTCATGTATTTGGTTGCAAATGCTTTATTTTAAAAAATGCAAATGATCGAGTTGGTAAGTTTGAAGAAAGATCGATGAAGGCATCTTCCTTGGATATTCTACATCAAGCAAAGCCTACGAGTCTATAACAAGAAAAGTCGATCTGTGGAAGAATCAATGAATGTCAAATTCCAAGACTCAAGACAAGATGAATCCAGCCAAACTCAATATGAAGAATCGAACTCACGCTAGACCTTCCAAAGTCTTCAATTCAAGAAGCATCTCGGACTCGGAAGTCAATCATCAAGATGCTCATGAAGACTCAAATAAAGAAAGAGATCATCAACCAATCAAATCAACCAAGAATCGGAAACACAAATCCAGTCATCCAAAAGATCTCATTATTGGCGAAATCAATGAAGGAATCCGCACCAGATCAAAAAGGCGTGAAGAATCTAGTGCTTGTTGCTCTCATCTCGAAATTGAACCAAAAAGCATAGAAGAAGCTTTATCGATGAAAGCTGGATCGAAGCTATGCAAGAGGAGCTCGAGACAGTTCAATATTAATGATGTCTCGGGAATTGACATCTAAACCGAAAGGTAAAACTGTTATTGGAGCAAAATGGGTATTCAGGAACAAGATGAACGAAGAAGGAAAAGTCGTACGCAATAAAGCAAGACTCGTGGCCAAGGGATACACGCAAGAAGAAGGAATAGACTATGACGAAACTTACGCACCAGTTGCAAGGTTAGAAGCTATTCGACTATTACTTGCGTTTGCTTGTTACAAAAATTTCAGGTTATTCCAGATGGACGTCAAAAGTGCCTTCCTAAATGGATTTATCCAAGAGGAAGTTTATGTGGAACAACCGCCTGGATTTGAAGACCCAAAGAAGCCGGACTCGGTCTTCGGACGAAAAAGGCTCGTATGGTCTAAAGCAAGCACCTCGAGCTTGGTACGACGGACTAAGTAAGTTCTTATTACGAACGGATTTGTCAAAGGTAAAGTAGATACTACTCGTTCATCAAAAAGGAAAACAAAAGTTTCTTACTCGTTCAAATATATGTTGATGACATTATTTTTGGATCTTCTAATGAAAGTCTTTGCAAGAAATTTTCTAAGTCTATGCAGGACGAATTTGAAATGAGTATGATGGGAGAATTAACTTTCTTTCTCGGTCTTCAAATAAAGCAATTGAAGGAAGGAACCTTTATCTTCCAAGAAAAATATGCTAATGATCTTGTCAAAAGATTTGGATTGAAAAATTGCAAGAAGACTGACACACCAATGTCATGCTCTCAGAATATAGACAAGGATGAAGAAGGGAAGAAAGTAGATCAAAAGCTGTACAGGGAGCATGATCGGTTCACTTCTTTATCTTACGCTTCTAGACCGATATTCGTTGAGTGTTTGCATCGTGCTAGGTTTCAATCGGATCCTAGAGAATCACATCTCATTGCCGTGAAACGTATCATCAAATACGTTGCTTCATCTTCAAGCATCGGTCTTTGGTATCCAAAGAGGGGAGACTTTAATCTTCTAGGATACTCGGATGCGAGATCTGGCCGGTTCGAGTCGATAGAAAGAGCACTTCGGAACTTGTCAACTGCTTGGAAACGGGACGGTGTCTTGGTTCTCAAGGAAGCAAAGCACTTGTAGCTCTCTCAACGACGTAAGCGAGTATGTAGCTCTTGGAAGCTGCTGTTCGCAAATTCTATGGATAAAACAACAGCTACAAGACTTTGGCATTGAAGACTCATGCACGAAATCAGATGTGACAACACCAAATAAGCGATCAATCTCACCAAAAATCCAATCCTTCATTCAAGAGCAAAGCATATTGAGATTCGACATCACTTCATTAGAGATCATATTCAAAATGGAGAAATCTCGATTCAATTTGTTGATTCAAAGAGTCAACTAGCAGATATATTCACAAAGCCTTTGGAGAAAAATCAATTCGATCTCATCCGCTCAAGACTCAACATTTTGAAGCTTGAAGAAGTTAAAGTCTAGAGACTCACCAACTCTAAGACTCTTGAATCCTGAGACTCAATCATTCATGGTTAAAGACTGTAAGTTGCTGTACGAATTCTTGTTTAGTTATTTTATCTAATCTCGAAAAGGTACGATCTCTCTTTTAAGATATAATTAGGAAATTTTTCAAGGAATTAATTTTAGTAGTTATTGATTTTGAAACGATATGTTCGTACACCTTCCTTGTACCGATTTAAACTTCTCTTTTCAAATCCGAGGTACATATATATATATACAGTTTTCTTTTTCTTCGCCCAAATCTTCAAAACCCTAAAAAGACACTCTCCTCCCAATACTTGTTTTTACTCCCGATACTTGTTCGTCGTCGAGAAAGTGGTCATTTTTTCTTGGGAAAAGCAAGTGAAGGAATCTTCCAATAGACAAAGGAAGATGTCGTCTTCGAGGAAATCATCAAGAATAGCAAGCGGGGGACCACAAAGAATGGAGAAGGGGCCGATTCATTTCGATCTTACAGAGGAAGAAGACTTACCAAGTCAGCGACAAAGTCCGATTCGCTCTCCTCCACGTCATTCAGCACCTCCTACCCAACAAGATGCAAGTCAACATCTGGAAGAAGAGATAATCGAGGAAGCCGACCCAGAAGAGTCCAAAGACCCTCCTTTATCTATATGCTTTATCGTGCGTTGAAAACCTCTCGGTTCTCCGTTAAAATATATAGATGATTTCCTTAAGGACAAAAATTATGGAAATGAGTATCTTTTTCTACGGAAAATGGAAGAATTGGGAATTGCTCCTAAAGGAAGGGCAGAGGAGGCTCTTGAGAACATTCCCAGTGATCCTCGTATGCCAGGACAAAATCTGATTGACGGGAACGATGATGACAAAATGTTCCTTGAATTTAAACCCAGAATGGGTGTGGCAGCAAAAGTGAAAGGAAATCGGATGGATTTGTTTAAATCCAAGGATCAGGAGAAAGTATATTTCAGACTGTTGAAAAGAGGGGTGATAAACCCTAGAAGTGTCGATTTTGACTTCTTGGATTCCATCAACATGAACTTAAGAGAAAAGTTGAATTTGCTTCAACTTGAGACTTTCTGCTCTGACTCTACAGACGGGTATGCTCAATTGACCGCCTATTTCTATTCAAATCTTAGCTTTTTGGATGCGAATAGAATTTCATTCAGTGTTCAAGATCAAGTCTACGTGGTAGATGTGAATATGTTGGCGGACATTGTTGGAGTTGAACGGGGACGATATCTCCCTATCAAAGTCTCACCTGCTCGTACTACTCTGGATCTTGTTAAAGATATGGACGCAGAGAAGAAAATTACCTACTCGAGGATGAAGGCCATCAACATCGTGCTTCATAAGATTGTGATTAACTGTCTCGGACCAAGTCTACGTCAAAGACTTCGTGTCTCTTCCCGAAGCAAAGTTGATGTATGCGATCAACTCGGGACGGAAGTTTTCTCTCCCGCACACTATTCTCTTCCATATGTACGAGCATTGTCAAAAGACAAAGGACAATTGCCTTATCCTCGGTCTCGTGACCAAGATCTTCAGACATCTGAACATTGAACTACCGCATACATTTTGTGATCGACCGTGTGAAAAGATGGTGGTAGGGTTGAAAATGTTGATGAAGATGCGTCTGCAAGAACTCTCCAAGGCAATGGAGAAATTCAAAGTGAAAACTCCGATCAATCTGCTTCAAAAAGGAAAGGAAAGGAGGCCATGGGTGCCCCATCGAAGAAGAAGAGAAGAACTCTCATCCTTGATGATGAAGATGAAGATGAAGATGATGAAGATCCCACTATCCAAGCGCTGACAAGAACAAGACGTTCTGTGTCTCATCAAACAGATCTTCAGCAGAACAGAGAAGAAGAAGAACAGAGAGAGAAGGAGAAAGAAGAAAAAGAACAGAGAGAGAAGGAGAAAGAAGTTGAAGAAGAAGAAGAAGGAGAAAAAGAAAAGTCTGCTGACAATTCTGGAGAAAAGGGAAATGAAGAGCATGATCATCACTCTTCCCCTTTCGATGTCCTAGAGACAGGGGAGTTAGCGAGCAAGAGAGGTCTACACCTCCCCGCTGCTGTCGGTGAAGATCTAAGACAATCTCCAGAAGACCCAGAAGAAGTTCAGGTCTCTCAATTGCCTGAAGAAGGTGATGCATCGATTCCAAATATGCCAGACCATTCAAAAGCGCCATCGTCTGCATATTCTTCTGAGAGAGTCAATGCAAGTACACAAACGGATGATTCTATAGACTTTCGTAGCATCATGAATATTCTTCTGGAAATGCGGAACCAGATATATGTTCTGGACTGTGAAATCCAAGCTTTGAAGAGCGCTGGACAAGCATCTTCAGTCTCTATGGAGGATAGACTCAAAGACCTCGCTCTGCAACTTCAAGCCAATGCCAAGGGAGAAGAGGTAGCTCATCTAAGAGAAGACCTGAAGAAGCTCGAAGGAGTAGTCCAGTCCATTGGGGATTTCCAGATCGTGCGCATTCCCAAGCAGACATGACTCCTTTCTCACCCTTTTCAATGCTGACAAAAAGGGGGAGAAAACCAATTTGAACAAACATTATCTTTTAAACTTTGACTTTTGTGGTTATGTTTATTTTTGAGTATGACTTGAGAACTTGACTGAAATTGACTGTGGATTGTGATGCTTGACTGGTTGCATTTATTCAAGTGTTGTTATATGGTGTTTCTCATGAAAGACTAACCAATTTTCTGTGGATGCAGAGTCTGGTTGTTTTATTAATCTTTATGAGTTAGCCATATTGCTTGAGAAATGTTTTGCAGGTCAAAGATGTTCAAATCTTCAAGAAAGTTTTTGTCACCATCAAAAAGGGGGAGATTGTTGGAGAAATCTTTCCAGAATATTTTGAAGCTGACAAAACGTTTCTTTCAGTCTAAGTCTGGATGTTCGGAGACCGTCAGTTTAAAGTCTGAAGACTTTGTTCTCTCGAGACTCAAGACCCAAGACTCAAGACTTAAGACTCAAGACTTAAGACTCAAGACTCAAGACTTAAGACTCAAGACTCAAGACTTAAGTCTATTCTCACTGACAGTCTTTCTAAATCCAGTGACGAAGGAAATCCAAAGCCGAGGTTTATGGTTGAGGATTCGATCCTATTCTCTGGAATAGATTCTTTGGTTGGATAATCATTTCGGATTCTTTAATTCTTATCTAAGATCGATTGAAGATCCGTTGGTCGACGAAATAATCTTGGAATGTTCTATTCATGGAAACCAAGATCCCGATTGTATGGGCGAACGGATTGATGGGCTATCATCGATTCCTTAAATAGCTCGGATGATCTTCTTGATTGATTCCGTCCAACGGGTAGATTGGAGGAATTCCTTTGGTAAGTGCCAACGGCTATGATGGCATAAAGGAGTATAAAAAGAAGACGTTCTAGTTGTTTTGAGTGTGTGATTGATAGAAAAATTCCAGTCTGAAGATCCTTGATTGTTATTTGAGACTGCTCGAGCGAAATTGTAAACGAGAGAGATATACTTGGTGACACCTTGAGTGAGTGTGGTAGATCATCTACACCTAGAAATCAAGGAAGATCAACACCGTAACATCTCTTTGATCATAGTGGAATCCAGCCAATTGGCTGTCGGTGCGAAGAGTGGACGTAGGCTTGAATCAAGCCGAACCACTATAAACGAGTGTTCAATTCTCTCTTTCCCTTACTCGTCTCTCGATTGATATTTAACTCTTGCGATTGAATCATTAACTGTTTAAATATCGTGCAAGCTTCGAGAAATTTTTTATATACCTATTCACCCCCTCTAGGTACTCATACTAGCTATATCAGACTTTTTGTCATTCATAAATTTCTTTTTCATTCTGGAGAAAAGTAACCTATACTTTTGATTAAGTGCTTAATAATTTTATAATTTGCACACGTCATGTTTCTAAATTAATAGAGTAATCTTGCATATGCATGATGGCCATACAGCGTTCACTATGTTCATATACACCTTTTTGATAGAATTCAGGGGGTAAAATCACTTTAAATCGTTCCGTTTACTAAATATAACTTATTGCGTCTGTATTCTTAGAGCAGTAATCTGTCAAGAGACGAGAAAAGCATTGCAGAGAAAGAAAGGAACAAATCGTCAGACCTAACCAATTTTATATTGTTCTCATCTTGACAAAAAGTTGCAAGTAGCATTAGGTGTAAATAAATTAAATCGATCTTGCGACCACATATTCTAAGATCATATAAACATGAGTGGAACTTATATTCAAGCACCCATAAAATAATTTTCATATTCAGACTTTAATTAATGGGAAAATTATCCAAAATGTCATAAACCTATTGCAATTTGCTAACTCAATCCTAAATGTTTTATGTGTGCCAATTAAGTTCTAAATTTTTTCACACTTTGCAAATTCAGTCTATCAATTTTAATAAAAAAATTGCTAACGTGGATGCTAGTAATGCTACTTAAAGCAGTTGATGCTGACATAGACAATTTAAAAAAATGATTTTTATTTTTATTTTTTATTCTTCTTCACTTTTTATTTTTTATTTTTATTTTCCTTTTTCATTCCTACAGAGTTCGGCGAGCGTCGCCAGTTGACCCTCGCCCACCATAGGCGAGGGCTGACAACCTCATTAGCCACTAGGCAAGGGTCACAAAGTCCTCACTGGGCTAGGAAGAAAATGAAAAGAAAAGGAAGAATAATAAAAATTTTAAAAATTATCAACGTCAATGCTTATTGTGCCATGACACTATTGATGCCCACGTCAATGATTTCTAGCTAGAATTAGCTAGATGGACTTAAGTGGCAAAATGTGAGAAGTTTTAGGACTCAATTGACAAAATTAAAAGGTTTAAGACTAAATTGATAAAAATGCAATATGTTTAGAATTTCTTGGACAATTTTCACTTCAATCAACATTCTCTGTAGAAAGTGTTTGAAAAGAAAGACCAAATAATAAAATATATTAAAACAAGTAAATAAATTCGACATCAGATTTATGTGGTTCATTAGTGAGACCTATTTCATAGAGATAGCAACATGGGATTTCTATCAAGCAAATAAAGGAGATAACAACGACATCGGAGACCTTCAAACGCTGTCGGTGTTTTTCAACTACATTTATACTATGTTTAGTCTCACACACTTCCTTACGGAATATCTCTCGATCTTACAAAGTAATCTATAACTCTTACCACAAGATTTGTTGACCTGAACACTCGTCTCTTGCATGGAACTCACCGACACCACCTAGCTGCATTCTCTAACTTGGATGTCTGGATGTCACGCCACTTGGACAGTCACGGCGCACATCAACAACGGCTACGGTTTGTGCCCTCTTCCTTAGCAACCAAGGAGACGTAGGAATCAAAGTCCAGCGGAGACTTTCCTTTCCTTCTTCTTCTTCATTTATTTATTTATTTTCACTTTCAGGTGGTCGGGCTTCCACATATTCTCATTAGATTGGATTTTGTCCAATAGACTCAAATTCATAACATATTCTAAAAAAATAATGAATACAGTACTTTCAAATTGATTTTCTAAATCAAATATCGTCAAGTTATATTGATGAGAAATTATACATAAATGTTGGAGTCATAATTAATCGAGATCAATCTGGTCTATAATAGATCGCGTCTTGCCAATAACATGACGATCGTTCGATCATTTGGTCCCATCTTTTGCTAAGTACCATCTGGAGTCGAATAACTCCTCAAGTTGACCCCAACTAGTAAAGCCATGACGAAGTCATTTCCCGTCTCGCTGTCCAACCATTTAAAGGACGACATATGTCTCACGAAATAGAATTAATAAAAATCGAACAACTCGAATATAAGAACTACAAAAATGCCGCCAGAAGAAAGCATTTTAAGAAGTTATAATCAACATAAGAAGCCTTGAGCTTCATCGCTACCTTTTCCAACCACAAAACCTTCGAAGCACTCGCTTGAGCCCGGGAAATAATCAACTACATCACGATGGCCTATGGCAAGCTCGTGTTCGTCTCAACCCCAGGCATGGGCCATCTCGTATCAATGGTTGAGATGGCCAAGCTACCCATCCTCATCATAAAGTTTCTGCTTGACTCCGACTTCGACTTGTAGACAAACTCGCTCGCCACCTCAAGGGACGCTGCCTGCATCGGCTTTGTCCACCTCTCGCGGGTGAACATAGACACTGAGATCTCCACCAGCAAGTTCCTCACTTTCTTTATGGAAAGCAACAAGCCTCACGCCAAGTGGCCTGTTACGGAACCTGCCAACTCGGCCAGCTCAAACAGGCGGCTGTTGGGGTTCCTTCTCAACGCGTTCTGCACCACCATGATCGAATTGGCTGACGAGATCGGAGTCCCTTTCTATGTATTCTTTGTTGGAAATTTCCTATAATATGGGCTTACATTAATTAATTGATTTTTTATTTTAAATAATCGAGTTAATGGATATTCTAATATTTGTTGAACCCTAAAGTGATCTGATTGAATTGGGTATTGGCATTTATTGATAACGGGCCTAGTTGAGAAGCAAAGTGTAGGCAATTGTGTTTGACTGAAGTCCGTAATGGGAAGGGCCCAGTTGATATGCTGTTGATTAGGGTTTGCTAGGTCCCCTCCCTAGCCTATAAAAGGGTAGGTTGTACTGCTTTAATCTCATTGAAAGCTGTTATATCGAAATAGGTCATAGAGAGGAAGATCTGGCATTCCAATAGATCACTGACTATTAGATTGATCTATTTTTCTTCAAGTGAAGCAATTGATCAAACAGATACGCTTTAATTCCACTGTGTTTATTGATCTTGGTGTTTTACAATCATATATGGATCCGTTTCTTCTTAACTGATTAGTTATTTATGTGAATAATTTTCTACATGTGGTATCAGACCCTATCATACATGATTGTAGAACCCAATTATTTTTTTTTATGAATATAATTTGAAATTTTCCTCTCTAAGCCGAATATGTGCATTATTTTATCGTGTTGTTTTTTTTTGCTCTATTGATTTCGAAATTATAGGGCTTTTGTTCTACATGTCGAGATCTTTCCAACCATATATAATTTGTATGGTTTCATTGAGAATTGATTGAGAATTTGAAATTTGAAATTTTAGGGTTTATACATTAAAAAAAAAAAAAAAAAAAAAAGGAGGATCAGGTTTCTTTAAGTTTCCCACGTAATATTTCCTAAATTCTGAAACTAGGTTCCGCATTGTTGCTTCGTTTAGCGTAGTTTCAATTCGTTGTTTTCAGTACACGCACTCTTGTTGGTCGTCGATGTTTTGAGCAACTTCTCTGGCATTGTGTTGTGATCAAACTTCCAGGACGTTGAACAATGTCGATCACGTATTTTTCCTTTTGGGCTAGTTTCACTAGGGTGTTACACGTCCTTTTGCATGTTGGGGATTGATTTGATATTCGTTGTTATGAACATAATGTCAGATGGATTGCAAAGTGTCGCAATTTCGATAAATTTACGAACTTTCCTGTTTTTGGGGTCTTGACTGATCTTTGCTGGTCTTCAATAGGTGAGTTGATGATAATGTGTTGATAGACTAATATTCTTTTCTTGGCCTGTACCATGACTGGTCGCTTGTGGTGTTTAGGGGGATTTCATTCATTGGCACAAAACTGTTTTAGTTTATACATGCTCGACATTGAGGGGATTTAATACGTGGCCAATTTTTTGTTTTTTGTTTTTATTTTTTCTGTTGCGTTTGCTTTTTTTTTTTTTTAATTTATATTTTCTGTCGACGTCGCTGCATCACTGGCAATGTTGAATAGTGTTTTGAGGACTTTGTAGGAATTTATCTTTGTGTTGGTCTGGATATAATCTGAGCATGGCTTGATCTGTGTGCGAAGAGTTTAAGTTGGAGATTTGTTGCGCTAGTCAGTCTTCAGTGTTGTGCGTTGAGGTTCTGTGGGGAATGGGGTCCTTGTTATAGCCGTCGAGGCCCCACGATTGAATGTCGTGTGGCAATTTCTTCTCCTATTGAGAACTCAAAGTGCCCTGCTCCGATGTGGCATACAGTACTTCATAGGTTTTTGCAATTGTTGCATGATCACTTTCAAGTCGTTTTAATTATAGAAGTTTGGAATAGATTGTGTTTCGCAACTTTCAAGAATTTCAATCAAGGTTGCTTTTTAGGTCCATTGTGGTATGTAATTAATAGAGGGACCCAATGACATAGTTTGTCTAGAATGTTGTGTGTCATATATTTGCAAGCGACAGTCTAATCTGCCCTCTCTCATTGTTTTGTAAATAAGATTGATGAATGACATAGTAGCACATATGATACACTTCTGACAATCGTTTGTTTCCACAATGTCTGGGATATACATTTTATTAATTTGGATCGCAAATGATCCACAGCTGGTTGTGTTGGGTGTGATCCCAATTGTTGATTCCTCCGCTGTAGCATGTTTTCATGTTATGGGCTTTCTACATATACGATATACCATCTGTATTATTCATTATGGTGCTTTGCTTCTCATTAAAAAAAAAAAGTGTAAAACTCAGCCAATGAAAATTGATAGATCTTTGGGACGATGTAATTCTCATCAACCTAAATCTAGGCTAGGCTCATCGCTAATAGCAAATAGAAATCCATAGTTCAAGTTTGCACAAGTAAAAACCTGATGCGAAAATCTTTTTGTTGAGCTGCCTTTGGTCTATTTTAGATAGCACGGCAGAGTTAATGTAGATATTGCAGCAGCTACAGTTGGTATATTGTTGCAATTGACCATTACATATGGAGTAGAATATTGGTTGGAGTGCTCGAATAAGAATCACTCAAATTGTGTGTGTTTGTTTTTGTTCTTTTAGGAGTGCACAATGCTAAATTAGGTTAGAAATATATGATAGATAAAGAATGAGCTAGTACCAAAGATTTCTCTAAATGCCTTTCATGGTAAATAGTATTATCTAAAGTGCTTTGAAAGACTTTTGATGGTTTTCCTTTTCTTGATGTGGGCGTTCCTCTAGGTAATGCTGTGTGATGTGAATAGTTGTTCTTGTCAATGTCAAATAGTGTTGATCTGTTGTTGGACTCCTCCATTAATTGAAAGATATCTTGATGGAGCAATGCCTAGTTAGCGATGATATTGCGATGAAGATGCGTTCCATCATAAGAATGAGGACTTTTTCTGTTGTTATAGTCTTTTAAGAGTCTCCCATTGCCTATCTTTGTTGTCGTGGGATGTTATGATGGTGAGCAACACCTTGTAGAGATTAGAGACTGCAAACAGCCATAGGTATTAGATCAGAAATTTTGAAGCTTGGTTTAAAAAAGAAAAAGAAAAAAGAAGGGGTAAAAATTGTTGTTTAATAAATGCAATATGATCTTGGGAAGCACATGCTGTAAAGTGTTTCATATTGTTAGATGAATTTTGGGCATAATTTTTTTTTTGGAGTTTCTTATTAATAAAAATTAGTATATACAATTACTCACCCAAAGAGAATTATTGTGTATATTAATTTGAAAATTGCATGAAGAAAAATTCCAAAATTAAAAGATGGGGATGTATGACTCAAAAAGATTTATCTACCCAAAGGGGATAAATTTTTTAAAGTTATATGTAATTCCCTTCTATATTGATATATTAGAGATGAATGATGGGGATGTGTGACTCAAAAGGTTTATCTGTGTGGCACCCCTCGACGGCTCCCGAACCGTTAGGGTCGCCACAATTTGATTTCCATTCTCTTGCTTGACCTAAAGGTCTATCAATCCTGGGGGTTTACATCTTTTAGATCGAACCCTGCGCAATTTATATGGCGGAAGCACATCCATCAACTCCCCTCCTTATATTCAGAAAACGATGCACACCAACTAAACATTTATAGGTAAAAGTCGTACACTTTTATTTACTTAAACCAGATGGACATCATTCATTAGTACATCAAATGCCGTAGTCTTCTATATTCCGCTATACTTCAAAAGATGACCGATATCTCCTCTAACAGTCATATACTCAAAGTCCATTGGTCAGTGTCGGCGTCCAAAAGTTCCTTCATTTGCTATCCTCCTCCTCACAGTTATATCCAACTATTTGATCCATCTACCGGTGGCAGTGGCGGCAGAGGTAATTTATCTAGTATGAAATGTTATTTCCCAAACGAGGTGAGTACAATTACTCAGCAGTAAAGATCAACCAAACTACACAATGCGTCAAATAGAACAATCAAGGTATCATGAATAAAACACATATATCATTCATGCATTCAAGAATACCTCACCTTACAGCCATGCATATATCACCATGCAACGTGCATATACCATCATGCAGTCATGCATATCTCACCATGCCATCGTGCATATATCACCATGATTCGTATCATCCATGCTATCAAGCATACATCACCATGAGATCCATTCACGCCTTTATGATCGCATTTTCAATATCAAATAGCATCAATTTACTTTCATGAGCAGATCATGCATCATGCCATATGCATACACCCATGCACATGATTCAATTTCAGTTCTTATCTTTCACAAGGATCTCATTATTTTTTATCTAGGGACCAATGTTTGCATCCCACAATTTATCGCTCGCATCTAACCTGGCATCGCGAGGAGCCTCCGGCACAAACCTCCGGGCATCTCGCATCCCACCTGGCGTCACGAGAGATCTCTGGGGCTCACCATGAAAATGGTTACCCCTACCCTCCGAGCATGCATCATAATACAACCCCTCACCCTTCGAGCATGTATCATAATACAACAGGGCATCCTGACACTCCCGAGGAAAACCTTTGGTCATGTATTCATAATACAACTAGGCATCTAAAGGGCATCGACTCATTCGAACCTCTGGGCATCCTGACTCCCGGGGCATCGTCGGCTCACACCTCCGACGGTATCATCATTATCTTAATTTATATTCACACATGTATCTCAATTTCAACATGGCATTTGATGCAATAATATCAAAGATTTCAACCAACTTTTCATGCCATATAACATGTCATATGTCATCACATATGCAGCAAGATCAACCACTCAAGGTATTGCATCACATGGATAATTTCATTCATTTTTCAAAACACATCAATGTTCCGGATAAATCAGAATGCATTCCTCTAATTAAAACTCCAGAAAAATTAGTAAATGACATTAATAAATTCTGAAAACTTGACACATTATAGATGAGACCTAAAGGCAGATATCTCATGAATAACTCTAGGCAAAAGAATCTCACACAAAACAGTATGGTCCATACATCACATAATTCAAAACTTCAATATTTCAGCTTGCACAGTTTCGGGAATAATTTAAATTAAACACACAAATGAATTCCAAAAATTATGAATTTTTTACATGTTATAGAAAAGTCCTAGAGGTAAATATCTCATGAATAAATTGAAACCCAAATCGTTCTAGGTTAATAGATATAGACGATTATTTCCCCCTGTTCTCAGTGTCATCTTTTCCAGATTATCATTTTTCAAAAGAAACTCATTTCACCGACTTACATATGTTCATTTCTTCTAAATTTTTAGTATTTTATTTATTAGAATATTACCTACAACTTTCGTTAAGGACACAAAACAAATTTTAACTGTATGATTTTATAAAAATCACGAAATCATGCTTGGTCGAAGTAACCTTTTTCCCGGATCCAGTTTCTTCAAAAGACAACGATTTCACAGACCTATATTTGTTCATTTCCTCTAAAATTTTGATATGTTCTACCTCAAGAAGTATAATACAACTTTCATTGAGAGATAAAAGTAAGATTTTCACTAAAAAGTTACTTTACAGACCACGAAATCTCTAAAGGTCAGCACAACGGATTCTAGATCTAACTTCTCCAAAGAAAAATCGTTTCACTGACCAATACTTGTTCGTTTTGCCTCAAATTTTAGTATGTTGTTATTAAAGGTGTTATCTACAACTTTAATGAAGAAATAAAAATAGGATTCCAACTAAAAAGTCACATGCAACACACAATCTCATGGATGGTCGGACTGGTCTTTCCAGAAACAGCATGCATGGCCAACGAATCTCTCTCCAAAGCTCCGAAATTTCATCCCATCTACCACAACCAAGATTTACCATCTACTACATGCACAACACAGCAATGCAAGGGGTAGGTTTTAGGACTTCACTTGCCTCAAATTCGAAGGAAACACAGCAAGACAAGGCGGGACGAGGCGGTGAACGATGGTGGACGCACAGACTCCTTCTTCCTCTTCTCCTCTCGCTCACTCGCTCTCCCTCTTTCGGACGGTAACTCTCTCTCTCTCCTCTCTCTCTTCCGGTCGAAATCCCCCTCCCCCTTTTCCTTTTAGTTGAATTAAAACCCTTGCATGCTTTACTTCTTGCATGAGGGACACTTGTCTCCAAATTTTTGCATGGAAGGACACTTACTTGTCCCTAAGAAGGAGACAAGTGTCTTCTTGTTGAAGATACATGGAGGAGGTCCATTCGTCTCCTCTCTCCCCTTTCCATGCGGTCGACAGCCCTATGGGCTCTATGGGCCACCCCTCTTGGCCCACTTTACGCCAACACTCTTGGGCCTAATGTCCAAACTTAAATGGCCCAAGTTTATTTTTAATAATACATCTTAATCCTCATTTAAATAAATACCTAATTGCATAATAAAATGGCCAAAAGACTTTGTGACATTAATCCATAAAATCAAATCTATAAAGTGCATAGTCAAGAACAAAGTCTTCTTTATCAAATTGTCCTATAGCACCATCCTTGATCATCCATTAACATAAGATGTATTTCTACCCAAATAATTATCCATTAAAATACTCGGCATTAATCTATTAAAATTCTTTGGTCTAAAGGCCATAACATAAATTAATAAAACTTCCATCACCTTTTCATAGGTCGTAATGCATCCAGAGGTTGCCATAAAATTTTGGGATGCCACAATCTGCCTAAAGGGAATACATTTTTTAGAGTTATGTGTAATTCCCCTCTATGTCGAGATAATTGAGATATATAATTTAAAGGATTTTTCTGTCCAAAGGGGATTGATCCTTGAAGATTATTTGTAATTCTCTTTTATCGTCTCTATATATTGATATCACGGAGATGTATAATTTAAATTATTTGTCTACCCAAAGGGGATGGATCATTGACAATTATATTTAATTCTTCTTATTGTTATTTTATAAACTTCACGCTGTGAAAAATAATGATGCATTATACACTCTGCCCAAAGGGGAGTTTATAATGTACTAATTATTTTTGTTGAAATTTTTATTGCCCATAATTTATCTTATTGCATTATGTGTAACAAATAGTTACCTTTGTTATAAACAACAATAATGCCACGATTGAAATATCAACTTGATAAAATATTATATTGTTAAGAACTTGGTCAAAAATGGAGACATTGTGATTGCGAATATTAGAACTAAGTCCATGTTGGCTGATCCTCTAACAAAAGGCTTACGACCCATTTTGTTTAAAGAACATGTAAAGAATATGGTCTTAGATTCTTTTCATTTCTTTTGTTAGTAGGAGTTATATAATTTGTATTTTTGGATATTATAGTTATATGCACACTGATAATGCTTTTATGATGTCTATTAAAGCATTTATTTTCAATGATTGTTATTATTGATTCTATTGTTATCATTTCTCCTGTTGATTGAGAAATGAAAATATTAAACAGTATCTTTAAACAAATTTTAATTTAAAGATGACTATATATCACTGATTATGAGATCTCATGTTGGATTGTGACATAGTTGTGCAATTTCATGTTGTTTAGAAATTGCACTAATGCAGTTTCATGTCGTTGAGAAATTGCATTGATGACCGATAAGAAATAGTGTATATTCTGATCACATGTTGGCACTATTTCTTACTACACTACTAGACCCATGATCCATGAAAATATAATGCTTATTATATATGATTATGGAAGGTTTTGTGTTGTGGCAATTTCTTAACACATTGATCTCCATAATCTTATACTGAGGTTATATAGGATTGGATTGATATTGAGATGCCATTATTGGAATATTATTTTTAAAGGTTGTGGCCATATAAAATAAAATTTTCAGTTATTAACCCGATAGTGTCGTTTTTAATATAAAATCTTTTAAAAAATAAAATAAGTTAATTAATGTAGCCAAGTGGGAGAATGTTAGAAATTTCCTATAATATAGGCTTACATTAATTAATTGATTTTTTATTTTAAATAATCGGGTTAATGGATATTCCAATATTTGTTGAACCCTAAAGTGATCTGATTGAATTGGGTATTGGCATCTATTGAAACGGGCCTAATTGAGCAGCAAAGTGTAGGCAATTGTATTTGACTGAAGCTTGTAATGGGAAGGGCCTAGTTGACACACTGTTGATTAGGGTTTGCTAGGTCCCCTCCCTAGCCTATAAAAAGATAAGTTGTACCTATCAGTTGCTTTAATCCCATTGAAAGCTGCTATATCGAAATAGGTCATAGAAAGAAAGATCTGGCATTCCAATAGATCACTGACTATCAGATTCATCTACTTTTCTTCAAGTGAAGCAATGGATCAAACAGATACGCTTTAATTCCGCTGTATTTATTGATCTTGGTGTTTTACAGTCATATATGGATCTATTTCTTCTTAATTGATTAGTTATTTATGTGAATAATTTTCTACATTTTTCACATCAAGCTCGGCATTCCATGGCCTGATGCTGCACCTCCAATCGCTCAAGATGAGCAACACTTGGATATAATCGAATTCAAGGACTCAAGCACTAAGCTTGACTTCCTGGGTTTCAAGAAACCATTGCCAGCCAAGGTCTTGCCCTCCGTAGTTTTGATGAAGGAGTCGCTCCAAACGTTCCTGGAGCACACCAGGATGATGAGAGTAGCCACAAGAAATGTCATAAATACATTCGACGAGCTCGAACGCATGCAGTGGCATCCTTCGCGGTCCTCGAGGTGCCCACAGTATACCTTGTGGGGCCCAGACTGAATCTCAAGGGTGTTAATAAAGAGAAGGCTGATGGTGGCCGCCAAGGCGATGACCTCATGGAGTGGCTTGATCAACAACCGCCTTCATCAGTTTTTTCTATGCTTCGGGAGAGCGGGCAGCTTCCACAAGGACCAAATGAAGGAAATCGCTTGTGCGCTCGAGTGTAGTATGTTATATATATATGATCCCATATTTTGGGATTCACGTTTTTTCTCTTTTTAAGTAGTGATTATTCTACATGCGGTTTTTTTCATGCTTCGTATCTCTTCGTGACAACCGTGCATTTGATAATTGCCTTGATGGGAGACAGTTTATAAAAGGATGAACATTCATTTCGTAAGGGTAATCACAAGATTTAACGCAAACTCTCTCATTTGGAAATACATCATTAGTATGCAAGGGAATTTGGTTAGTAGGGTATACCCATAATTTCATCAAATTTCCTTAAATTGTTTAGAACAATAGCTGGAGGTCTATTTTACATTTGACCATGTTTTTCCACATATCATTTTTATAAGGGCATGTTTAGTGCTTCTATCTTGTCTTTGTCAAATTTTTGGTGTATTTTTTGAGATTTTTAGATGAATAGTAATTCGGCCATTTTGGAGTCAAGAGGAAAATCACCGACTCCGGTCAAATTCCAATGACCCACCACTCGACTTTAGACTGGTATGGTTGCACCACCATAGGAAAGAATAATCATATGATATTTATGCATATCGGTGTTCGACAGAGGCTAATTTGGTGGTGGAAGTCACGATGGTTAATGGTTTGCGTTTGGAGATTTTTGTTTGATTCGGAACCAATTTCTTGGTCATTTTCACTGAAACTTGGACATATGTGGTCGCGCCATGATGGTCTTCAAAGGCCATCATTTATTTTGGTTTGAGATGGGCCGTCGAAGAAGTGACAAACGGCGGAGTCGCGATGGAATGGAGAAAAAGGCAAGAACAAGCCTTCTGTTTGCATGGAGGAAGAAGCTAGTGGGGCCACGTGTGAAGAATTGCTACGGGCAATTGCAGGTGCATGTGCCACACTCGCCCACACGACAGTTGCCAGAAGTGTGCACCACACGCACTTGCGTGGCGAATAGGTGGGTGTGCGTGCCATGCACCCACGCAAAAGGCAGGCGCGTGCTGTGCACACACCTATGGACCCACAGACTTGCTTCATTTTTATAGTTTTGTCCTCCCTTTTCGATGATTTCACGATTCTGCCATCGACAAATCTTTTCACAGTTTTGCCTCTTGGCCATTTGAATATACTCTTATGCTTTAGGTTGAATTTATTTACTATTTTAACCTTTTGTGCATTTTTATGAATATTTTATGCATGAAATTAAATATCTAGTGATCTATATATTTTAATTAATTAGAGAGTAGCGGCAATATATTTAATGAATTAAATTATATATTAAGAGTCTCCGGATTATATTTAGAAATGGACATTGATTGTAATTAATCATATTAATATGATGAATTTTATCCCACATAAATTTTCATTATATTAATAATATCAATTAGGATGAAATATCATATTATTTTTCTTAATTTATCCATAGAGATTAAGGAAAGGAATATAATATGGTAGTTTCTTCATGATTTAATTATGAATCTATTTAAATTAGAAACTTAGCCCACAAACAATTTTTATGTTATGTGATTAATATTTGTAATATGTTTACATTGGTAAAACATGATTTATGTATATTTTGCCTCAAATTTTATGACATAAGCATGATTGTTTAATATGCGGTTTTACAATTTGTGAATTTCTCTGAATTTAAGAGTGATGTTGCCATACCGAATGGTGAAAACTATAAAGTTTGGAAGAAGTTAGTTCTTTTTCAATTGGGGTGCATAGACATTGACTATATTATGAAGAATGACAAACCACCTACTTCTACTGATTCGAGTACTACAGTTTAGATAGGTCTTTGTGAACAATGGGAGCAATCCAACTACTTTAGTGCGATGTAAATAAGGACTAAAATATCTCGTAATATATGTGGTTCGATTGTGCAACATAGCAATGCTAAGGCTTTATTGGAGGCTATTGATGCGTAGTTCGAGACTTTAGAAAAAGGTACATGCCATGATCCTAATTATAAAGCTTTCATCATTGAAGCTTACTAATATTAGGTGTGTGTGAGCACATCATGAAAATGATGGACATTGCAGCTTAGCTTTAGAAACTTGAGGTTAAGATATCCGAATCTTTTCTAATGTATATATTTTAAACAATCTCCCACAATGGTATGCACTTTATAAGATCTCTTATAACACACATAAGAATAAATAGTCAATTGATGAACTCATGACTATGTGTATTCAAGAAGAAGAAAGATTGATTATGGAATCGAGGGAAATGCTCATTTAGCAACACAAGGAAAGAATAAGGGTCTTGGCAAGCAGAAGGGAAAAGGTGAAATACCTCCCCAAGCTGACAGTAAGAAGGAATCCAAATGTTTCTTCTGTAAAAAAATGGGCATATAAGAAAGGATTGCGTCTAATTTAAGGCATGACTTGAGAAGAAAGGTAATCCAATCTCTTGTGTTTGTTATGAATCTAATATGACTGATATGAGTCACAACACTTGATGAATTGATTCTGAATCAACAATCCACATTTCAAATCCATTGTAGGGCTTTCAAAATCATAGGAAGCTAGTGGGAAGTGAGTAAAGCATCTATTTATGAAACAAAATTCGTTTGCATGTGGAAGTTATTGGAATATGTAGACTAGTTTTCAATAGTGAATTTGTTTTGACTTTATAAAGGACCTTTTATGTTCTTAATTTCTCTAGAAACTTAATTTCAATTTTAAGACCGGTACCTTTGGGTTGCTCTTTTAACTTTTTAGATTCAAACTTCTATTTATCATTTAAATATGAAATTATTAGGAGTGATACTTTGTCTGATGGTTTTTTTCGAATCAACTTACAAGACAATGCCTATTATAATATGATACATGTTCATGATAACGCTGGTATAAAATGATATATTGTGAATGAAGATTCCTCTATGTTGTGGCACCAGAGGTTGGGACACATCTCCATAGATAGAATCAAGCCATTGATAAATGATAGAGTACCAGCTACTTTAGATTTTACTGATTGTGATATTTGTGTGGACTGCATAAAGGGAAAGTATACTAACAAGACGGAGAAATGTGCCAAGAGTAGTACAAATGTGACACCCCGAACCCTTCGCAGTTGTCACCAGCGTCGGTGTTACACTCAATTCCCTTCTCAATCTTGTACTTAAAACAAGTGTCGTTAATCACAGGCATTTAAAAAAAAAAAAAAAAAAAAAAACGAATCGGTCCCAACGCGACTCATAGCGAAAGCAAATTAGACATCACCATTTATCCCCCTACCAATCCATGATACAAATACACACCACTAATCATCAGGATTTAAAAGATAAGCCATGCCACTATTATTTACATATTATCGCGATGGGTTTTTCACGGGTCGATACAACAAAAAGGAGACCAAGATTTTCAGCCACACTCGGCCTCATCCCAAAAAGATACTACGACCCCTAAAGAAAATCACATGACATCCCCCCATCCAACAGTGGCGGCTACTCCCAAAAAGAGGACACCAGCTCTCTACCCTTCACGCAACCATCACACCCATCCAGGTGCATCGGGTGGTGGTGGCGGCAACATTCCCCTAAACACTCCGTCTCAGCGGACATGAACAGACAAAAAACTCCTGGATGACCGGGCCCTCGGCCCGGCCCACGTCGTACATGACCAGCACACGCACTCGCATAAATGTCAGGTCCGGGGATAGTGACGCGCCGATCTCCGTACAATCTACTTCTACATCTGACGGAATACCATAGAAGGTGCCTCGCGTGACGGTAGGAAGCGGCATCTTTCTAATCTGAAATGTTATCCCCAAAAGGGGTGAGTACAACTACTCAGCAGATAGGGGAAATCCAATAACATCCTAATACATCATGCAATTTCACATACATTGCAGGCATTGCTTACCTTTGATGTCATGCGCATTCATGCATCATCATATCATACATGTCATCATCGTGGCATCTCATATATCATTATCACCATCATGCATTTCATCATGCATATCATATATCATGGATGATCATCATATCACATCATGCATCATTATCATCATCATGCATCATCATGCATATATTATCATAGGTGATCATCATATCACATCACATGCCATCATCATCATCATCATCGTCACCATGCATATCATCATGCATATCATATATCATCATCATCACATCATCATGCATATCATCATGCATATCATATATCATGGGTGATCATCATATCACATCACATGCCATCATCATCATGCATCATCATGTCATGAGTTAATTATCATCTTTATCTTTCAATTTTGATCACCACATCACCCATTTCTCAAATCATCAATCTCATCATCAACCCTTTGGGTAGAAACCTCCGACAGGGTTCCCGGCAAACTCAGCCATCCCATGGCCACCGGGCTTCCGGCCCCCCACATTCCAGGCATCTCGCATCTCAACTAGCATCACGAGGCATTCCCTTCGGGCAGAAACCTCCGACAGGGCTTCCGGCCTTTACCCTTCTAGCCAGGCATCCCGCACCCAAATCCTAGCATCGCGAGGCATTCCCTTCAGGCAGAAACCTCCGATAGGGCTTCCGGCCCCCCACATTCCGAGCATCCTGAAACTCCCGGGGAATCTCGGAATTACGCCACCAGGCCACCAGACAACATCCTCCACCACAACCTCATTCTCATCCACATTTATCCTTTTATCTCAATTTAACATGGCAATTGGCATGGCATCAAACAAATCACACTTGCATTTCAATTCACATGTCATACACATGCCAAAGCTTAATCACATATGCATTTCAACTTAATACAAGTACAAAGACCTCATCACACAAGTGCCACACAAATGGAATTGAATCCATGGCCAAATAAAAATCCATTTTATTTTATTATATTATTATTATATTATATTATTATATTATTATATTATTATTTATTTCCATAAATATTAAATTTAATATCTATGATTTTTCCCAAAATCATGATACTCAAAAATCATTAAGCAAACAAATAGAATCACAATTTCATACAAAATTTGTGGCCAAATTGAATTTCTTATAATTTCACAATTTTCACATAATAGCACCTTATATTCGGATAATGGCCAGACTTGCACAGTTTCCAAATAAATTTGATTAAAATACTCATATGGCCTTCAAAAATTACGAAATTTTACAGGGATGATAGCCAATTAAGAACTCTACAAAATTTTTTTTTATTTATTTCTACAACCCTACGAAGCTTCTGGAACCACGACCGCGACATCCAGAACACACTTCTCCGAATTTCTTAGTTTTCACCCATCAATTCTCTTTCGTTTCTTCTGAAATTTGAGTATGTTATGTACCAAGGTGTCCTTTACAAGTTTCATGAAGAGATATAGGTCAAATAACCAGATTATGGTCACCATTTTAGTCCATGAAATCTCGGGTGTCTCGGTACACTTCATCAGAATCAATCATCTCTGAGATCTAGCCGATTTACTAGGCTACACTCATTCATTTCTCTTCAAATTTGAGTATGTTGTAGCTTAATTTGTTTCCTACAACTTTCAAGAAGACAAAAAAGTGAGATCTCCAACAGAAATCAACATGCAATCAATAAATCAACAAGAGGTCAGTGAAAATTTCGCAGATCTAAAGTCTCCGTACAATAGAACTTTTTACCCCTCAAATCTCCATCGTTTTCTATGAATTTTTAGTATATCATAGTACAAGACGTTAGCTTCAACTTTCATGAAGACACCGAAGCCAAAATCGAACTCCAAACCCACATGCACACTCGAACAAGCTACTGACTCCAACAAAACGAACAAGAACAGTCACACGGTTTGCAAATAAACAACTCCTACCTCGGTTTTTCGCACGAATCATACCTAAAATCTAACATGCAAACACCACAACAAAGATGCAAGAGAAGTTATGGACTCCACTTGCCTTAAAGGTGAACAAACGGTGATGAACGACGGCGTACGGTGGTCGGATAAGGCGGTCGAACGGCGAGCACACGGCGGCACCTCCCTCTCGGCTCCGCCTCCTCTCTCTCCCTCTCGGTCTCTCTCTTCCGCTCGAGCTCTCTCTCTCGCACACCTCTCTCTTTGGACGAAAATGAAGCAAGAAGTCCGGCCACTCTCTCTCCTCACCCCTTTTATATCCTCTTAAAGCCCATGATTAGTAATGATTGATTCACCTCATGTCCAACCAATGCATGCTCTCCTTTGTGCCATATGTAATTTTTATTTTTGAATTTGAATGGGCTTGGGCTTAGGCCCATCCGGCCACTCCCTTTGGGCTGGTCGAGCTCCCTTCTTGGGCCCTAATGGACCGACTAGCTTGGCCCACCAAGCTTTAGGCTAATGGGCCCAAGGCCCATTTCGAAAATTAATCCCATTTTCTCCTTTTCTTTTTTTGAATTCCTTTCTATAAATATTTCCAAATTCAAATTTCATCTTGGCCAAAGTCTTGGGATACTTTGTTTATTAAGATTTAAATTTATAATCTCATGGCCAATTTTTAATCTATAAATTTAAATACACAAATCATCAAATTAAAAGACTAATTGGCTAAGGCATAAGCCAAAAGAAATTCTATTACCTAATCAAAGATTTTAACACACCTTAAGGCTCGGCTTTGAATTTCTGGGATGCCACAACAAAAATATTAGAAATCATACATACAGATATTTATGATCCAAATATGGATTCGTATGATAAAAAATATTTCATCTCTTTCATAGATGATTACTCACGTTACATGTATCTATATAAAGTGTTAGATACCTTTAAGATATTTAAGGTGGAAGTAGAAAAATAATGCGGTGAGAAAATTAAGATCATGAGATCAAGCACTTAGTTGATTTGCAAAGTTTCTTCAAGAGCATGGGATCGTTGCCCAATATACAATGCTTGGTTTCTAAATCAAAATGGTGTAGTTGAAAGAAGAAACCAAACTTTATCGGATATGGTGCGAAGTATTCTTAACGGCTCAAATTTTCCTAAGTCATTGTGAACCGAAGCACTTAAGATGACAATATATATTAAATCAAGTTCTAACTTAGGCTATCCCAAATACAGCTTTTGAATTGTTTATGCAGGAAAAAACTGATGAGAACAAATAAATTTGTCTGAGGCGTGCAAGCGTAAGCACTGTCCTTAAGGATAATTCCGCCCCTCGGAGTGCGAAACTCGGTGTAATAGGCTTCTGACGGCTATCCTCCCAAGAAACAACAGACCTTCTTCTATATTCCACACTGAATATTAAAAGGAATAGAAACAACGTTGTGTATAACCCAGTAAGGAAAAGGAAAGGAAAGATTTCAAAGGAAAAAAATATTCTCCGTTCCATTCCGTGTATATTTTAAGATTGTCTTTTGAGATTTTATATTCAGACAAAATAGAGCCGTTAAAAGAGCCGTTGTAAAATAATAAAGGATTTATTTGAGAAATAAATTAAATGTTACAAAACGATTGAAAAGCCGTTATATGACCGTTAATAAACCATTATGTGACCATTAAAGATAATGATGGACTTCAATGCGGTCATAACTTTTATCGAAGCTATTATTGTAGATATTTCAAAATATTATTGAAATATCCAACAATCCCCCACATATTTCAAAAGATTTTGAAAAAAAAAATTAATATGATGTTGGGTTATTGGAGTGTAATGCATCGGAACTAGTGCTTGTTAGGCTATGAACCAGCCCTAGAAAAAATGAAATATAATTCATGAAATTATTGGTGAAGTTTGAAACTTCTATGAACCAAAAATTTCTTTTGTGAATTATAATTTTCATCAATCACATTACAGTCCCACAAACTTTGTTGTTCAACGTGGTTTTGCGCTAATAAGCTATGGGTGTGCTTGGTTTATTCATAAGTGCTTTAGAGATTTTCGTCAAAAATTCTCATAGGAGCGGCCTCACTCCACACTTATATTGGTGATTCCATCAAGTGTATTCTGCAGCTTAATACACCACAAATAATGGCTATGAAATTTCATTAAGAGTTTAGCTCAACCTCTTTTTTCCTTGTAGTTTTGCACCATTCTCATCTTAGAATGGACATTAATTTTAATAGTGCATCACTAGAACAACAAGTGACTTGTTATTACTCATATGAACCTAATTCATGGGATCACCAATCACATAGGTTGGGTTACCATCACTGTTGTTTTTCCTCAATTGGCTTAAGTCTCATTCCCCTCGATGTGTCATAAATTAATTTTCTTCCCACAGGTTTAGTCAAAGAATCGGCCAAATTCACTTCTGACTTTACAAAATCAATGGATATAATTATATCTTTAAGCAGCTCCTTTACTACATCATCTCTCAATTGGATGTGTTTATTTTTACCATTGAAAGTTCTATTCTTTGCAATGGCTATTGCCGCTTGGCAATCACAGTATATAGACACAGAAGGTGTCGGTTTCATTCCCAAAGGAATATCCGCTAAAAGGTTCCTTAACCACTCAGCCTCAATGCCAGCCAATTCTAGAGCCACAAAGTCTGACTCCATGGTGGATTTAGCAATTATTGTTTGTTTGGCTGACTTCCAAGTACCAGCACCTCCACCAAGGGTAAACACATATCCACTAGTAGATTTTGTCTCATATGAATTCGAAATCCAATTAACATTACTGTATCCTTCTAATACGGTGGGAAATCTACTATATAAAATACCATAATCCATGGTTCCTCTCAAATATTTCATTAATCTGCTCAAAGTAATCCAATGATCATTATTGGGATTTTGTGTATATTTGCTTAGTTTACATACAGCCTAAGCTATATCAAGTCGAGTAAAATTCATCAAATGCATCAAATTCCCAATAATTTGAGCATACTTAGATTGAGCCACACCATCTCCTTTATTTTTCACTAATTGGATATTAGAATCATAAATAGTATTCACAAGCTTGACATCAAAGTAATCATATTTTTTAAGTAGCCTCTCCACATAATATGCTTGATTAAGCATTAGACCACTATTACTCTTTATGATTCTAACACCTAAAATAATATTAGCTTCCCCCATGTCTTTCATCTCAAATTTAGAAGTCAAAAAACATTTTGTTTCATTCACTACATTAATACACGTACAAAAAATAAGCATGTTATCAATATATAAACTAATAATTATAGATTCACCATCAACATTTTTTATGTATACACATCTATTTACTCCAATAGAGAAAAATCCATTATTAACTACAACATCATCAAATTTCTCATATCATTGCTCTGGCGCTTGCTTTAAGTCGTATAAGGATTTAACAAGTTTACAAACTTTGTTTTCTTGGCCAAGAAAAATACAGCCCTTAGGTTGCACCATGTAAATTTCCTCTTCCAAATCACCATTTAAAAAAGTTGTTTTGACATCCATTTGGTGAACAATAAGTTTGTAAATAGAAGCCAAAGCAATTAAAACACTAATTGATGAAATTCTTGTAACTTGAGCAAAAGTGTTAAAATAATCAACATTTTGTTTTTGAGTAAAACCTTTTGTGACTAATCTTACTTTATATTTTTCAATAGAACCATCAGGATTATATTTTCTTTTAAAAATCCATTTACAACCCATCGGTTTAGTACAAGGTGGTAAATCAACTAGTTTCCAAGTTTGATTTTGTAAGATAGAATCAATCTCGATTTTTATAGCTACTTTCTAAAAATTACTTTCTGGGGAAGTTATCGCTTCAGAATAAATCAAATGATCATTATCAATAAGATAAGTATAAAAATCATTCCCAAAAGAAATTTCTTTCCTTATTCTTTTGCTCTTTCTCAATTCATCATTTGAATTTTTGAAAATATTTTTATGAAGAGGTGCAGGAGAAATATTATCAACACTTAATGTAAAAATATGCTAAAAAAATTCTGCATTTTTTGTCTCAAATATAGTATTATTATCAAGCACGTCACTTTTTAATACAAGCAATCTATATGCAGCACTATGTTCAGCATAACCAATAAACATACATTCAAATGATTTATAGCCTATTTTCTTTTTCTTAGAATTATGAAGCATAACCTTAGCAAGACACCTACACACCTTCAAATATTTTAAATTAGGACGATAACATTTTCAAAATTCATAGGGTGTTTTACTTGTTTTCTTATGAGGTATTCTATTTTGGATATGACATGCAGATAAAATAGCTTCACCCCATAAATTATTTGGAGCACTAGAACTAGCAAGCATAGAATTCATCATCTCTTTCAAAGTCCTTTTTTTTTTTTCGTTCAACTATGCCATTAGATTTAGGGGAATAAGGAGGCATAGTTTCATGAATTATTCCTTTATTTTCACAAAATTTGTTAAGTAATACATATTCTCCACCTCTATCCGATCTAATTCTTTTTATCCTTTTATTCAATTGGTTTTCTACCTCAGCTTTATATAAAATGAACATATCAAAAGCTTCATCTTTATGCCTAAGCAAATAAACTTTAGAAAATCTAGAATAATCATCAATGAAGGTCATGTAATATTTTTTTACCTCCTCTAGTCATAGTTTGTTTTAAATCTCCTAGATCACTATGAATTAAACTCAACAAATCAGATTCTCTATTTATAGAAATACAAGGCTTTTTTTGTTAATTTTGTTTCAGCACATATTATACATTTATTAAAACATGCGTTTTTAATTCCAAAAATTAAACCTTGTTTTTGCATTTTCTTAATATAAGAAATACTAACATGACTTAATCTACCATGCCATAAATCAACAGATTCAGCCAAGTAAGCAAAAGTAATAGCATTTTCATTTATAACATTGGAAACGTTAAGAACAAAAAGTCCTTGATTACAATAACCCTTTCCCACAAAGACGTTATTTTTTGTCATTACAATCTTATCAAATTCGAATGACACCTTCACCCCAACCTTTCCTAAAAGCGCTATTAAGACCATGTTTGCCCTTATATTAAGGACATGTAATACATCATTCAGGGCCAAAGTCTTGCTAGATGTGAGCTTGAGAAGAACTTTTCCTTTCCTAATAACTTGAGCTGTTCTTGAAGCACTGAGATAAATAATTTCTTCTCCTTCTTCTATTGGCATGTAGGAGGAAAATGCATTTTTGTTTACACAAATATACCTGGTAGCACCTAAGTCTACCACCCACTCATTCACATTGGCCACAATGTTGGCCTGGGATATAACCACAACAATTATATCATTAGAGTCATATGCTTTAACCAAATTGACTTTTGGTTTAGCAGGATTGTCATTTCCCATTATTCTTTTTTTGCAATGTGCTGCATGATGACCTGGTTTTCCACAAACAAAACAAGAGCCTTTCTTTTTTAAGGTGGGGTGAGCAACCTTGGGTTTGTAATCAAGTTTTTTGTTATAATACCCGTTTTGGCGATGTTGAAATTTGCCTTGCATCAAATTTGCCCTGGTAGCAATTTCCTTAGCTTTGGCAACTTTGATCTCCTTGCGAGTTGTATCCTCAATGATAATATGCACAATCAGATCAGCTAGTGACAATTGCTTGTCCTTGTGCTTGAGTTGTTGCTTGTAGTTGTTCCAAGACTCAGGCAACTTTTCAATCAGCAGGCTCGCAATGAATTCTTCTTGTAAATTGATGTTTTCTACCTTCAAGTCCTCCACTAGCTTGTGATATTCATTGATTTGCATCTTGATCTCCTTATCATAAGCCATTTCCCATCAATAATAATTTCCGATTACAAATTTTTGTTTGCCCACATCTTCGGCAGTGTACTTTGCAGTCATGGAGTCCCATATTTGTTTCGCTTCCTTATATGGCCAGTAGACATCAAACAATTCATTAGCAAGAGTACTAATAATTGTGTGCCTACATACCTTATTAGCATGTATCCATTGATCTCAAAGCTTGTTATCAGTTGGTTCGGCTTCCGTAAGTGCGAAAGCCACGCTGTGCACATCTAGGATAGAGAAAACCCTTTCTTGCCACCTTTTGAAATTGTTGCCATTGAAAACTTTGATCTTCGATATGTCGGGGAATGGTTTGGCATAGGACATATGTGGTAGTGGTGGTAGTGCAATTGGACTGGTGGAGATTGAGGCATTGGTAGCAGTATCAACTTGATGCTCCATGGGAATTATCCTTCAGATTGTAGGAAAAAACTAATGAGAACAAATAAATTTGTCTGAGGCGTGCAAGCGTAAGCACTGTCCTTAAGGATAATTCCGCCCCTCAGAGTGCGAAACTTGGTGCGATAGGCCTCTGACGGCTATCCTCCCAAGATATAACAGACATTCTTCTATATTCCGCACTGAATATTAGAAGGAACAGAAACAGCGTTGTGTATAACCCAGTAAGGAAAAGGAAATGAACGATTTCAAAGGAAAAAATATTCTCTGTTTCATTCAGTATATATTTTAAGATTGTCTTATGAGATTTTATATTCAGACAAAATAAAGCCGTTAAAAGAGCCATTGTAAAATAATGAAAGATTTATTTGAGAAATAAATTAAACGTTACAAAATGATTGAAAAGCCGTTATATGACCGTTAATAAACCATTATGTGACCGTTAAAAATAATGATGGTCTTCAATGTGGTCATAACTTTTATCGAAGCTATTATTATAAATATTTCAAAATATTATTGAAATATCCAACAGTTTTCATGATTAGAGCATGTTGACCTGACTTTCTCTACTGTTTGAGTGCATATGAGTGTTGATCAATATTACTGCATGTCAATAATTCTTGATGGTCCTTGAGCCTTCACCATGATAACTCTTTGCCCTTCATCGTGAGCATCCCGCCGAGCATCTGTGAGACAACACCACCTCTTCACCATGTCAAGTCTGTCCAATTTTGACAAGCAAATGTTTGAACAAGGTAATAATTTTATCTTAGTCACGATTCATATATTTCGTTGCCTTGCTTGAATTATTTCATTCTTGATTGAACTCTCGAATGATGTTGTCAAAATCTCAAATAGCTGTCATAACATGCATATGATTGACAGTTCGATTTCACGCCCGAAATATGACTCGCAATCGCATGGAAAAATCGCCAATCTGATCTCATGCTTGAGATACGATTTGTGATTTTGTTTAAAATTGGCCAAATCAGATCTCATGCGCGAGATACAATTTGTTAATTTATGGATATCAATCTTATCTTGCCAAATTTGCTGTAGTGTTTTAATTTATTTTGTTTCTGTAATAGAAAACCTAAAAAATGTTTGAGTTAGATTAGGTTTATCTTTTGTTTTAGGGTAGTTTGCATGTTAGGAGATTTATTTATTTCGAATTTCTTAAATAAAAATCCAAAAAAATTCATTCATTTAGGAAGTTAGTTTTTTTTTTTTTTTTTAAGTTGCATGTTTGATTGTGTGGCAATTTTAATTTAGAATTTCATAAAAAGGAAAGATTAGAATTAGGGCATTCTTTATACGTCATTGCATATTATGATAGATTGCATGCTTATTAAGAAAATAGGAAATCATGTGCATGTCATATAAAATTAGGTCCATGAAATACACGTCATTTAGTGATTATTGCTAGGTTCATTTAATTAAAAATTGCCTGTTATTAGAATTATGTTATTTAGTTATATTGCATTGCATAAAGCACGATTTTTTTTTTTTTGTGACCCAGGGGAACCTCGCACAACCGACAGCTGGGAGTAAATCCCTGGGGAGGCACATAGGAAACCACCACCCACGCACCTCGGGTAAGTCGCCAAGTGTCTCCACCTGCCTCCCTGCAACTTGTGTTGCAGGGGCTTCGAACTCCGGCCTCTAGCGTGGAGGTCCTGGAGCCTACTAGCGGAGCCACCCTTGTGGGTGGTAAGCACGCTTCTTATTAATTAAATGAAAACGAAAAGAAATTGTGTGTTAATTAGAAATTATATCTAGAGTTGTTGATGTGAATTCGGATCTAACAACGCAGATATTTTCGTTGCTATGAGGTAAGTTCTGCAATTTATTCATTGCTTTTTTTGTGTGTGTTAAATTGGTGGTTTGTGCACCCACCAATTTTTGAAAATAAAAAAGAAATGGTATGGAAATGGCATTAGAGAAATCTAGTATAACCAACTTCCCATACCCAAAGTCTTTGGTTTGTAGAAGTAAAATAATTCATTATTTTACTTAAGTGTCTAATTGGCCTACCATAAACTAATTAGTGGATTCTTAGCCAGATTCTAGATAGTTCACTCGAAAATTTGGTCGCGACAATCCAGATCGGATGTCTGATGTCTCGCCAATTGGAAAACTCGATGTACACATCAAAAATGGCTTAGATTTGTGCCATGTTCCTCAACCAATAAGACATACGTAACAAACCTTAGGGAATATGTATATTCATCCCACCGCGGAAAGCATCTTAAAGTTTGGATCGCTCAAGAAGGCCATGCCAAGTGGGAACGGGAAACAAAGTCCATGGACTTTTCTTCTTCCTTTGTTCTGATTCTTTTTGTTTCTTTCCACATTCACGTGGTCGGGCTCTGAAGATTTTTATCCTGTCGGGCTTCGTTCAACAGATTCGAACTCATGACATATTATAACAAAAAGTAAAAAAAGGGGCATTTGATAAATTAATTTCCTAAACCAAACGTAGTCACCCTTGATGGATGAGAAATTTATACATTAGATGATGTTGGAGTGGAAATTTACGCAGAGGATCGAATCTTGCCAGTTCTGTCTGGAGTGTTATTGTCTGCACTGGAGTCGGACTACTCCTCGAGTTGACCGCAACCAGCAAAGCCATGACGTCATTTCCCTTCTTGCTGCCCAAGCATCTCTCGGCTCTCTCTTCTTTTTGAGTTCCATGCATCTAGAGAACGACAAATCCCTCACGACATAGAATAAACAAAAGCAAACAACGCAAATTAAAGAACGACAATGATGCAGCGAGGACGCATCTAACCAGGAATCTTCCCCACCTCACAAGTCACATCCCAACACAAGTGATAATAAGCCGCGAAACCTTCGAAGCACTCGCTTGAGCCCGGGAGATATTCGGCTTCATCGCGATGGCCTATGCCGAGCTGGTGCTCGTTCCAACCCCCGTCACGGGCCATCTTGTATCGATGGTCGAGATGGCCAAGCTCCTTGTCAACCGCGACCCCCGCCTCTCTATCACCATCCTCATCATGAAGCTTCCAATCGACTCCGAAGTCGACTCTTACACAAGCTCACTTGCCACCTCCATGGCTGCCGCGCGCATCCGCTTCATCCACCTCCCGCATGTGAACTTAGACACCAAGATCTCCTCGGGCAGTTTCTTCACCGACTTCATGGAAAGCAACAAGCCCCACATCAAGCGGGCTGTCACCGACCTCACTGACTTGGCCGCCTCGACCTGGCGGCTTGCGGGATTCGTGATCGACATGTTCTGCACCACCATGATCGAGCTGGCAGACGAAATTGGAGTCCCGTCCTATGTCTACTTCACTTCCAGCGCGGCGTTCCTTGGGCTAATGCTGCATCTCCAATCGCTCCAAGACGAGCAACACGTGGACATAACTGAATTCAAGGACTCAGCTGCTGAGCTGGACTTCCCAAGTTTCGCGCACACGTTGCCGGCCAAGGTCTTACCGTCCGCGGTTCTGTTTAAAGAGGAGGTCCGACCATTCCTGGAGCACGCCAAGAGGATTAGAAAGATCAAGGGAATTATCATCAACACGTTCGACGAGCTCGAACCACATGCACTGGGGTCCTTGGCGGCCCTTGGGGCGCCGATGGTGTACCCCGTAGGGCCCATATTGAATTTGAAGGGGGAGACTAAAACGAAGGCTGATGGTGGCAGCCGAGGCGACGATATCATGGAGTGGCTCAACGAGCAACCGCCTTCATCAGTGGTTTTCTTATGCTTCGGGAGTGCGGGGAGCTTCCGCGAGGACCAGGTGAAGGAGACAGCCTACGCGCTGGAGCGGAGTGGGCACCACTTCCTATGGTCCCTACGACAGCCGCCGCCGAAGGGCAAGTATGATCTACCACGTGACTACACGGACCCCATGGAGGTCTTGCCGGAGGGGTTCCTTGACCGGACGGCCAGTGTTGGGAAAGTGATTGGGTGGGCCCCACAGGCTGCAGCCCTTGCCCAGCCATTGGGAGAAAATATTCAGTGGTTCGTGCGCGCCACGTCATCCGCTGATGTGGCGCGCACGTACCACTCAGCTTTCGACACCTGTCCTGGGGGACCCGCTGGAAAATGAAAAGACTCGCCCGTCTCGGCTCGGCTCGGCTCGGCGTGGGACCCACAATCTGGTCAGAATGAGGAGAAAATCAGGCGCCATTTTAAAAAATTTCGGACTGAGCGAGGTTTCTTCTTCTCCTCTTTCTTCGCGCCTCTCACTCACTCTACCCTCCCTCTCTCTCTCTCTCCGACGAACTCCCCCTCTCTCTCTCCACGCTCCCTCTTTCCGACCGCACCGCGAGCAACCGAAGCACCGGCGAGCACCGCGAGCAACCGACCGGCGCGCGACCTCCCTCTCTCTCTGCCGTCCCTCTTTCAGACCGGCGAACCACCGCACCGTCCCTCCGGCTCTGGATCTGGCCCCGACTCGTCCGTCCCCTGCTCTTTCTCTCCCCTTGCGTCTCTGTCTATCCTCCTCTCTTCGCGGCGAAGAACCAGCGCGTGACCGACGAACCACCGCGCCCCCCCTCCGGCTCGAGTTCTGGCAATGGCTTGTCTGTACGCTGGAACGTTCGCGCCCGACGCCTCACACCCACCAACCGACCACTTCTCTGTCTTGTGGGTCTGGTGAGGTAATACGAGATCATGGGCTTAGTAAAGAACGCAATTTGCTGAGCAGTGATAGTGAGCACCAGTTCGGCACCGAGAAATGACATGGGGGCTGTAGAAAGCAAGGTTGGCCATTTTGAGATTGACCATTTTGGCGATTTCCAATTAGATGTGTAACCCCTGTCAACTTTGGCACGTTGGCCGCGCCTCCCATCAAGGTACACGTTCTCTACAGCATTCACCACCGAGGCGTCAAGCCGTCGGCCCCGCCCCCATGATAAGCACACGAGATCGTTGGTGATGGTGAATTCTCTGCGTCGATCTTTTGCTTTGTGCGTTTGTAGCCTGTTCTTTTCCGGCTTTTTGCATCTGAACGAACTGTACTAAATTAATCACATATCTGGAAGCTGCGGAGTCCGTGCTGGGTTTCATACATAACTCAAATTTCGATATGATCATTGCACTGCCATTTATGACCACTCCCTCTAATTTTTTGGTCACAAAAGTCTGCATAACATTTCCTTTCCCAAAACATATGTTGTTTTTTGCGATGTGCTTACCAGTTCCGTTTTGAACACATTGAATTGATCGGTCTATCAGCCCGGGAGCTGCACCATTGTCATCGACGAGACAATCCAATACGTCGAGAGGTGGAGGATCTTGATGCCGGATGGGTCTCATGCCATTTATCCCAAACCCGAGCTTTGAACCACTTTGAGATACAGGATATGGTCGAGCATTATCGCCAGGTTGCCATAAATGCCATTCGAGCCGGTTAGTTCACGGATTGCCTTACCTTCATTAGTTCCAGCGAGAAGAGTTTCCCTTAATGAGTTTTCTGCCTTCGAAATTTTAGTATTCGCATTGCTTTTCAATAAATGAATAGCAGCTCGAATCAAACTTAGTTTATACTTCGGAATCCCATGTTCGGGTAAACTTAAACTAGCATAGTTGGGAAAGAAAATGTTCGACCTCTTGCGGGTGGGACCTCATAGAGAAAGCTTTGAAGAGACATGATGTATATTACACAATTGCTTCGTTGTCAAATGCTTTTGCTTTCTACTGAATTTGAAAGCAAGGTTGGCCCTTTTGAGATTGACCATTTTGGCGATTTCTAATATTTTGGGGTTTTATTGATATCAAATGAAAGATGGCGGATACGATTCTTTATTTGCAAAATGAAATTATTGTCAGATAGTAATAGTAAGGCTGTCAAAAGGCCTACATCTTGCCTAAGATGAAGTTATCAGCCTTCGTTTTTTATACCAAGCCTTCGTTTGATGTCTGTTTCTTGATTGATCGACTGTGTATTTTACCACGGACATTTTTTTGTTTATCGGGGACTACACTAATCCATACCTTCCTGTTGCTCCATCTGCTATAGATGGCGTGGTCGGTAAGGAATCAAAAATCAACATTTGCTTTGTTGTAATCACATCCGCTGTTAGAATGAGGTGGGCATATTATTTTTCTGCCTTATGATTTGATTGATTTGATCAAATATTGCAATGTATGCTGCAGTTGAGTGTTGGCTTGGATGGGAAAAAATTAGAACCTGAGAGCAATGTCCTTCTCGTATCAATAGAGAATATGCAGTATGCAGTTAGATTGGATGTTCTTCACATGGTATTTATTTTATTTTATTTTATTTTTTATTCTCTCATCTGCATTGTTGGGTAAGCATGTGTTTTAAAAGTTTGTCACCATTTTCGCCTGGTTCAGGTCTTTTCAGCTTTTGGACTGTACAGAAGATTGCCATGTTTGACAAGAATGGAGTGGTCCAAGCATTGATTCAGTACCCTGGTTAGTAAGAGCAGTGAATTTTTCTGGATGAAGAATAGCTTTCTTGCATTAGGGCGAAAAATATGCATGCATCTAATGAAGTGCATGTTGGTTGTCGCATTGCTGTCCATGCAGATGTTTAGACGGCTGTAGTTGCAAAGGAAGCTTTGGAAGGGCATTGCATATATGACGGGGGGTTTTGCAAACTCCATATCTCGTATTCGCGCCATACAGATCTTAGCATAAAGGTAATTACATCTGCTGCCCCCTGGTATTACGTTTATCTCAACAAGTTGCGACTATCCTACACCGTGGATGTACACTTCCTTGCTTTTGATACAAAAGGAAAAACTCCCTCTCCTATATCAAGTTTTCCAGTTGAATTTTGAAAGATGCAACTTCCAATTGACCATTTGATCAAGAGCGTTCAAAGAGTCACTAGTATGTCAATCACATGTTTTTAGTTTTCACTTAAAAACAGTTAAAGTGAAATATGTTCCCTGTAGATCCCTGTAGAAGGGCGAATGACGTGAAATATGTATAAACCTGATGAATAAGTGATGGCATTATTCTATTTCGCCAGTATAAACTGTTTCACTTTGAGAAAAGTGGTGAAACATTCATTGATGTCTCTGGCAACAAGAACTTTCATTGGCTGTTGACTTCAAATATGCCACACATTCAAGGTTCTACTCATCTCCTTGGATCTGGTGTTACCATTTTCAACGTGACCATATATAAGTCACACCTGTTTGCAGTTGTGTTTTCTGTGTCATCATTCAGGGAATCTGAACTCTCTTGTTTGCCTCGCTTTGAAAGATAAACTTTAGGTGCTAGCATGATTTAAACTTAGTCCCTCTAACATGAGGCATTTTGTGTAATTTGTTCTTATATCATGAATTGGTGGCAATTTGAAAACTGAAGCAAGTGTTGTGAGCACTTCCTTTTGTGAGAATGTACTGATGTTATTTTAAGATAAAATAGTACGGAAGCCTAGTCATTTAGTTAAGACAGTTCTAGAATCTGCTGTTTATTCATCTGTTATTCATTGATCATTCTGGGGGGAGGTTATGATTTATTAGCTTGGTGAATTGTTAGGACTCACTGGAAATAATTGTCTTAGTATTTTGTGCTGCATTTCAGTTTCTATGTTAGATATATACAGGTGTGTCATAATAATTTTGTCTTGCCTTTGAATATATGCAAACATTAATTCGCTGATATTGTTCTCTTACATTTTTACTTTTGAAGAAAGTAGGTGGGAGATTGTTAATTGACTGATATGCTAACTATTTTTCCAGGTTAACAATGATCGGAGCAGAGACTACACAATCCCCAATACCCCGATGATGAATCCTCAACCTTCAATTCTAGGGCAGCAACCGGCTTCGGTTGTTGGTCTTGCGCCCCAGCAGCATGGTGGAGTGCAGTACGCCCGACTCCCCGCGCAACCCACAATGCATCATCCACCCCCTGCTGGCTGGGGTCCCGTCCCTCCAGCTCAGTCCATGCCTATGCAAGGTCACAACCCACCACCGTACATGCAATCGGGGACTGTGCCTTTCCCGATGGGCCCCGGGATGATGCACGGTGCGGGCCACCCTGGTTTGCCGCATCTGCTACCAATGCCTCCATATCAGTCACAATAGCACTTCGTTCTTCTCTTGGCGCCAAAGGTGTGATAGCCCTTAGTTGATGCAATTCCCCTGGGCTTGAAGCTCTGGTGGTATCCTTTTGGGGAGATGGGTGTGGAGTTCGTGCTATGATTATGATACTATGTTTGGGAACTGTAACTTGCCAATTGATTCGGAGGTTTTAGATATCTACTTGTTCATCATAGAGATGATTGACTTTCTGCACCAATTCGTGAACCTGTATATCAGTTGGATTGGATCTCTCTCTCTCTCTCTCCCTCCCCCCCCTTGTGGCCGGATGAAAGTGACAATTCGACTATCTGGTCAAGCATCGAGAGGAGCTGAGTTAAGCTGATATACAATTGCTGTCAAATTTCGTTGGATGTGGCGAGTCAAATATTTGGAGCAATCCCACAAGATGAAATTAGTTATCGTCATCCGTTGATTATTTCTATGTTTTATTCTAACCGTCGTTGGCCAGAACATCACCACTGCCATGAAGGTTAACTACAATCTATAAGTATTGTCACAATAGCAGCCGCCACCTGCCATCAACGCCTAACCACTACAACAATTACGTGCTATTCCTATCTGGGACGTTGCAGCTGCCGTCGTTGTCAGCAGCCAACTTCTACTCTACAGAATTTGACGAGGGAAAAACGGAAAGAATCTTGCATTTGACAAGCACGGCAAAATGTTGTCCTGCAGATTTTGTTTCTAAGTGAAACGAAAGTCATGAAAAGACCATCTAGACCAGAAAACATAAGTTGGTGAAATCAGTGTCAAACGGTCTTCCTCACTTCGATCTCTATGTATGTGCTCCTTCCTTTTTCTTGTTAATGCCTTGGAACACGGTGATGGCGAAAGTTTTTTTAGAAAGATGCGCAGAGGCTGCAAGGGATTTTACATTCATGTCCCGAAAGTAGGAAGTTTCCTTTAATACAAGCAAATGAAGACCTAAAAAAGCCAAATTCATGCGACCTTCAACGTGAGAAAAGTTGAGGCAATAGGAGCATAGTATTACTAATGTCCTGTGTCTTGACTTTTTACATGAATGACAAACCACAGCCACAGGAATTGTGGTTTAACTATTCTCGAGTCAAAATATGAAAGAACAAATGAAAGGTGAAATCCTCTAACTTAGAAACTGTCCCCTTTAAAACTACGCAACTTCTGTCATTTACATAGACAAAAAGTAGGCTTCACACCTTGGTAGCGCTCAACATGAGCGTCGATCCATGACTTGTGGCTTCCACACTTGATGCCAAGTTGTGTAGGTCTTCATTTTTGGTGCCAAGGATCACGCTGATGCCAGAGTTCACTAGAGCTCAAAGTGCTTCGGGGTCGGGATCGTAGAGCTACATTGTCCCAATATTGTGACTCTAGTAGAGCTGTATCACCTCAGCCAGACTAGGCAGGTTGTCTCCTTGCATTCCATAGCAAACACGAAAGGCGGGCTGTTGCGGTGAGAATTTGGGCGAGGACGGATGCCAAAATCAACATCGGGAAGACTCTGCGAAGTGATGCCATTTCCTGGACTCCTTTCTGTTTCGACATTCATGTAGAGTGAAACATCGGGAAGACATTTAAATTTTAACAGTTTGCAGCGGGAGAAGGTTCAATCAAAATGAAACCCATGGTCTCGGAAGCAATTAGTGCTGAAGCTACTTATCGGTACATGTCTCAAAATTCCGTCCCCTTAGAAATGCGAAATTCTGCATATATGCACCGAAAGACTAACCCATGTCGGGATAGAACTATGATCAATGTGTAGCTGGTTATTTAATTTATGCATAAGCTAACAAGATCAATCTATGATCATCTCTCTCTATATTAATGACTTGATCTCACAAAATAAGGAGAAAATGTCGGGATTTGTAAGCAAGATATTTCATTGCAATGACTCGATACAAGCTACTAATAGAAAGGATATGCTGAAAAGAAGTTTGTTTCTCGGTGGGAGAGAGAGAGAGAGAGAGAGAGAGAGAGAGAGAGAGATTCCCAAGATTTAAAACCTTTCAAGCCTCTACAAGTGAAAAATAATGTGCAATGCAACCGCTTAAAGCACAAGTAAAGCATTCAAATGACTCATAAGATGTGCTATTCCATCTCTTTTCGACGATAAATTGCGAGACAAAAGTGCAGAAAGTTACTAGGCAGCCTCCCGTGGGGACCAACCAAACTTCTGCGAAGAAAAATGAAGCGGGACTTTGTCATTTAAACAGGCAAATCATTAAACACAAGCTCATTTTTCACAGGGAATACTCATGATTAAAGAGTTGGTAATGTAACCGTCTCCTTCAGTCTTTTCTCACTTTTCCACTGTTCAGCGTATGAAACATAAATCTCAGGGCAAATCTCACTCAATGACACCTTTAAAATGGAAAATCCTCATATCCTATCCACTTTGGAAGGAAAAAGGTTAGGTAAGAAATGAATTCCACTCATCTTTCAACTTGGGAAATCGCCAAAATGGTCAATCTCAAAAGGGCCAACCTTGCTTTCAAATTCAGTAGAAAGCAAAAGCATTTGACAACGAAGCAATTGTGTAATATACATCATGTCTCTTCAAAGCTTTCTCTATGAGGTCCCACCCCGCTAGTAGGCCGAACATTTTCTTTCCCAACTATGCTAGTTTAAGTTTACCCGAACATGGGATTCCGTATATAAACTAAGTTTGATTCGAGCTGCTATTCATTTATTGAAAAGCAATGCGAATACTAAAATTTCGAAGGCAGAAAACTCATTAAGGGAAACTCTTCTGCTGGAACTAATGAAGGTAAGGCAATCCGTGAACTAACCGGCTCGAATGGCATTTATGGCAACCTGGCGATAATGCTCGACCATATCCTGTATCTCAAAGTGGTTCAAAGCTCGGGTTTGGGATAAATGGCATGAGACCCATCCGGCATCAAGATCCTCCACCTCGACGTATTGGATTGTCTCGATGACAATGGTGCAGCTCCCCGGGCTGATAGACCGATCAATTCAATGTGTTCAAAACGGAACTGGTAAGCACATCGCAAAAAACAACATATGTTTTGGGAAAGGAAATGTTATGCAGACTTTTGTGACCAAAAAATTAGAGGGAGTGGTCATAAATGGCAGTGCAATGATCATATCGAAATTTGAGTTATGTATGAAACCCAGCACGGACTCCGCAGCTTCCGAGATATGTGATTAATTTAGTACAGTTCGTTCGGATGCAAAAAGCCGGAAAAGAACAGGCTACAAACGCACAAAGCAAAAGATCGACGCAGAGAATTCACCATCACCAACGATCTCGTGTGCTTATCATGGGGGCGGGGCCGACGGCTTGACGCCTCGGTGGTGAATGCTTTAGAGAACGTGTACCTTGATGGGAGGCGCGGCCAACGTGCCAAAGTTGACGGGGGTTACACATCTAATTGGAAATCGCCAAAATGGTCAATCTCAAAATGGCCAACCTTGCTTTCTACACCCCCATGTCATTTACGGTGCTGAACCGGTGCTCACTCCTTTGCTCGGCAAATTGCGTTCTTTACTAAGCCCATGATCTCGTATTACCTCACCGGACCCACAAGACAGAGAAGTGGTCGGTTGGTGGGTGTGAGGCGTCGGGCGCGAACGTTCCAGCGTACAGGACAAGCCGGTCTGCGGAACTCGAGCCGGAGGGGGGCGCGGTGGTTCGTCGGTCACGCGCTGGTTCTTCGCCGCGAAGAGAGGAGGATAGACGAGACGCAAGGGGAGAGAAAGAGCAGGGGACGGACGAGTCGGGGCCAGATCCAGAGCCGGAGGGACGGTGCGGTGGTTCGCCGGTCTGAAAGAGGGACGGCAGAGAGAGAGGGAGGTCGCGCGCCGGTCGGTTGCTCGCGGTGCTTCGCCGGTCGGAAAGAGGGAGCGTGGAGAGAGAGAGGGGGGAGTTCGTCGGAGAGAGAGAGAGAGGGAGGGTAGAGTGAGTGAGAGGCGCGAAGAAAGAGGAGAAGAAGAAACCCTCGCTCAGTCCGAAATTTTTTTAAAATGGCGCCTGATTTTCTCCTCATTCTGACCAGATTGTGGGTCCCACGCCGAGCCGAGCCGAGCCGAGACGGGCGAGTCTTTTCATTTTCCAGCGGGTCCCCCAGGACAGGTGTCGAAAGCTGAGTGGTACGTGCGCGCCACATCAGCGGATGACGTGGCGCGCACGAACCACTGAATATTTTCTCAGCGATTGGGGGGTTCATTTCGCACTGCGGATGGAACTCCACCCTAGAGAGCATTTGGTTCGGCGTGGCGGTGGCCACGTGGCCTCTATATGCAGAGCAACAATTTAATGCGTTCGAGCTGGTGGTGGAGCTAGGCCTTGCGGTGGAGATCAAGATGGACTATAGGAGGGATTTCAAGATCGAGAGCGACTTTGTCGTGACAGCGGACGAAATAGAGGGCGGAATAAAGAAGTTAATGGAGGACATCGGCAGCGAGAGGCGGAAGAAGGTGAAAGAGGTGAGTGAGAAGAGTAGGAAGGCATTGACTGAGGGTGGCTCTTCTTATTTGGCTCTGGGTCGTCTAATCGAGAACATCTTGAATAATATGCCTTGATTAAGATGACTCCAGTAGTTGGAATCTTAACCATTTCAGGTGTATTCATTTTGAATAAAAAAAATGTGACTTTCATTGCATTAGATCAATTTGTGCTCATAAAAGTGAGATTACTGTGGAAATCTAGCACACACCGTCAATATAAAGTAATTTCCACGAGCAGTCCTGAGATTACTGTGGAAATCTAGCACACACCGTCAATATAAAGTAATTTCCATGAGCGGTCCTATCCAATCTCAATCCGATGATTAAATAAGAGATTTGCTTGTTAAAATCCTAAAATCGAGGTTTGACAAGACTGCTCGTATGACTTTTAATTTACTTTAAACAGTGTATGCTCCAATAATTCATTTTAAAATACGGGGTCGTTGTGAATGGTTGAGATTTTTGTTGCATCTCCTAGACTCAGAGTGCATGAATGGTGCGAAAGTTCTTGTGCGAAAAATTCGCCTAACCAGTACATCATGGACCGTTGAATCTGTCTGGTTGCACTGGTGTGCGGATGCAACTATTCCCTTTGTCCCTTTCTTCCTCATGTATGGAGCACATCACCTTGATGCCACCGAAAGACCTTACTTCATGTCAACGGCGGAGACAACCAAGCTCCCTGCCAGCTGCGACGATCGGCTCTCTGTCACTGTCGTCGTCATGTATTTCCCGTTCGGCTCTTAGATTGACTCTCGGATTGAGCGGATCGCGGTGGATCCGTCGCTGCCCGGGTGCGCTTCATTCCCCTTCCTCAGTAGAGCACTGCCCAGGAAACGTCCGCAATGAGCTTCCTCATTCACTTCTTCTGTAACCAATTTTATAGTATTCTCATCTTACATCGAGATGACCCATGCCGAGCACATATTCGTCCCATCCCCTGGCATGGGCCATCTTGTATCGATGGTCGAGATGGCCAAGCTCCTCGTCAATCGCGACCCGCACCTCTCTATCACCGTCGACACTTTAAATGGTGCAAACTCCATTTTCAACGTGAATCTTGTGGCCTTTTTTCCAGAAAGTTACCCAACACATAATTAATTCCAAAAAAGGTCCAGGCACAAAGTAAACATTTGTAATAATAACATTAGTAACATCTTTTGACTTGGTGGAATTTTTTATTTATTCCTTAAGTCGACTTCACAACTCGTCTCGTTCAATAGGGAGAATAACTCCTTTCAGCCAGACATATGATTGCTGCAATCAGTATCTAGGTACCATATGTTGTTGGTGTCTACAATGCTCAGGTCATCCATTTTACATGCAAGTATCATATATTCCTCAACATGGGTGGCATGTGCGTGTTCTACTAGCTCACATGTCACAATTGCTTGGCATTCGGATTTGTAAAGTCCGAATTTATTGCACTTACACTTGACTTTTGATTTGTCATGTGCTTTATATTTTCTAGTGAAATTTAAATTTCCTTCTCTATTTTGGCCTCCTCCACAGCCTCGACTACATTGATAGCCTCCTCAACTTGATGGAACAACTTGGCTTTGCAATGCTTGCTCGAGATTTGAACCAATGGACTTTTGATTCATTCTTTGCTCGTGTGAGCACAACGAAACAATTGTTGAGAAAACTCATATTAGGTTTTGAAGTTGACAAAACTTTCCTATTCTTGTTCTTATTCTAAAGAATACTAGACTTATGTGCTATATTTTGGAATGTTGTTAAAGTCTATTTTACTCCAAAAGTCTTTCCCACTTTGATGAGATCTAAACTGAAACTAAGTTCAGAACGAAGATATAATCAGACTCAAGATTATTGATCTATCGATAAGGATTTTGTACATATGAGATTTATCCTTAATAATTGGTTTTCTGGTGAAGAATCTCACTTACCTTTTATAAATATATTGATAGAATCAATCGCGAAATAATGAAATCAATTTTCAAGACAAGTTCCTTTTTGGGAAACATCTACTTATGGAAACCTACATTTTGATTGTATGGGTGACCAGAATTATTGGATTTTCATCTCAATCTTCAAACGGCTATAAGATTTCCTTTATCGATTCTGTCCAACAGAATAATTGGAAGAAATTATTTTGGAAGTCATTCAATCAATTTGGGGTAGAGCATGAAAATTAAAATTCCAAAGCTTGAGGTCTTTACAACCACTTTTTCTTCTTCAACAATGCTTACAAAATGTATTCAATAGAGAAAAAAAAAAAAACAAGAAGAGTGACTTAGTGAAAGAAAAAGAAATCATCCACTGAGTGTTTGTACTCAAATCATTGTATTTATCTGTTGATACCTTAGTGAATTTCAGCTAGAAGGCTGTTAGCATGGAAGAGTAGACGTGGGCTTGATCTAAGCCGAATCACTATAAATCTTGTGTTCAATTTTATTTTTCCTTAACTCTTTTCATTTGTTCATCGCAATCTTTTTCTCAACTCCTCGAATTTCTAAACCATCTTTAATTGAGTCTGAACTTACTTCAAAAGTCCGGTGTCACTTTTAATCAGACTTTGCTTGCGAAATAACTTATTATGCATTTATTTGCTTAATTTGTTTTTACACCTATTCATCCCTTCTCTAGGTAGTAATAGCATTTCCAATTGGTATCAGAGCTGCGGTGCTTGTCTTATTGAAGTATTTTTACTTATGAACTAAAGATATTCTATGACTAATATCTTGGCATCAAGGCTGATTGAAGGACATAGCAATACCAAGCCACCATACTTTGATGAAAAAGAGTACAATGTGAGGAGGAATAAAATGAAGGTGTTCCTAAAATTCAGAGATCCTCTGGAATGGGATGTTATGGAAAGATGAATTAACCCAAAGACAACATCAGTTTCAGACAAGGGAAAATAAAGTGATAGATAAAGATGCTAAGGATTCCAATCAAGCAGAAATCACCAAGAGATAAGCTTTTGATGCTAAAGCTATTTATTTTTTATATTGAGCCTTGTCTCCTGCTGAATATAACATAATTTATTTTTATGAAACAACTAAAGAAGTTTGGGATAGGCTTCACGTCATTTTTTCTTTAATAAACCGATATTATACATTGAGCCAAAATTTAGAGAAAATCTATGTCATTATTCCTTTAATAAACTGATATTTATAATATTCTTAAAATAATGTTAATGTTATATACAGCTGTCATTTTTCAAATGATAAGAAAAGCATTGCAGAGGAGGGCGATAAAATGTCTGACTAGACATAATCAATTTTATATTCTTCTCATCTTGACATCAAGTTGCAAGTAGCATGAGGCGTCCATAGTATCATTGTATAAAATTACTATAGTGATATGACATATTCTAAGATGGTATAAACATAAATGGAACTCATATTCAACTGCCCATTAAAGAATTTTATGTCCACGATCAACAATCTCTAATGTAAGTGCTGGAAAAGGAAATGATTGCATAACCAAATAAACAGAAGAAGATAATGAATCATTCACTTAATTTACATAGTTTAGATGGTGAGACTTACTCCACATGGGAGAATAACAAAGGGTTCCGATCAAGTAATGTAACAAAAATTACAACCATAGTCGATTCACTTAGATGCTCCCGATGTTTTCCACCCCTAACTACATCAAATAATTCATGTAATGTTCAGTCCTGTCCATTTTCTCCTGAAAACAATTTATCTCTCGTAATGAAATCCACAAATCTTCATGCCAAGATTTTTTTGCTTGAACACACAGTCTCTTGAATGCAATTCTCGAATACGTCAAGTGGCAAGCTGTGGCAAGCTCCAAATTGGATGTCTGGATGTCTCGCCACTTGGAAAACTCGAGATACACATCAACAATGGTTTAGATTTGTGCCTTGTTCCTCAACCAATAAGACATACGTAACAAACCCTAGGGAATATGTATATTCATCCCACCGCCGAAAGCATTTAAAGTTTGGATCGCTTAAGAAGGCCATGCCAAGTGGGAACAAGAAAATATTGGGTGGTCCGGGAGCGCCATGTCAATGTGGTCCCCGACCACTCATGTGGCGCCACGTGGAAGTGTGGCCCCCTTGCTGTCTTATGCATTTTTCCCATCTTTCTCCTCTTCCTAGCCTTCTTCCTACCCTCTCTTAGCCTATGCACGTCCACTCTCCTCCTAGCCTACACATTCTCTCCCATATGCAATGCATTTATTATGGCACAAAGGCTTTCCTCTTTCCTCTTATTTTCTCCTTCAAACGAAAGAAAGAGAAGCAGAGGCTTTAAGTTGCTCTCTAGGAAAGAGAATTACCATTTCCCATTTCTTTCACCCAACGGAGGTTTCAAAATTTTGAATCCCAAAATCTCTCTACGCTCGTCCCTGCTCCGCCATGTGTCAAGTGGCCGTTCCCTGCCGTTGCCGACAAACCACATTATGAGCACCCTTGCCCTTGCACTGCTCGCTTCTCTCTCCACTCTCATTACTACTCCAGTATTTGTCCCGACATTCGTCAAGCAGCCGTTCCCCACCACCATCAACAAACCACATTACGGCCACCCCTACTTTGGCACTTGCTTGCTTCTCTTTGCATGCTCCTTGCTACTCTGGTGTTCATTCCGAAGTTCATCAAGCGGCTGGTCCCCTACCATTGCCGCCAAAGCAAGCACCCCTACTACGGTGTCACTTGCTTCTCTTTCCACGCTGCTTTGGCATTTGTCAAGCGACCAGAGGAGGAAGAAGGGCCATTTCTTCCTAAGGTGGAGGAACAAGGACAGAGATTTGGGCGTGGTTTTGTGTGAGCAAAGCCTAAGGCACATATCCTATCACTACATGTTGCGGAGCCGATTGGTGATTGGGCTCGATGATTACACGCTGCTCTCGAGACTCAAGCCCTAGAGGGAGGTCGTGTGTCACGCCCCGATCCTTGGTCACGTGCCCATCCTTCTTACACTTGGTCGATTTTAAACTTGCGACATCCCATGATTACGTATCGCCGGCCCTTTCATTTATTAAGCACATGCGGAAGCAGTTATTAATCCTCAGATAACAAAACAATAGGATAGAAAAGCAAGGCCATAATTTTCATATTGAAATTCACAACCACTCTTTTACACAAGCACCTCATAATATATAATGTAATACTATTCACAGGGGTCTAATCTAACATTTCTCCACATATAATCAAGGTCTGACAAAACAAGATGGGATCTCAGTCCTCATCTGGGTCGTACTCAGGATCCTCCTCATGGTCATCTTCTTCTCCAAAATGTTCCTCCTCATCTAGTTCCACATCAGGGTTCTCCTCTTCAAGTTCCTTCTCCTCAAGCTCCTCATCAGGGTCCTAAAATGGTTATTCAATAACCATTGAGACCACGTCTCAGCAAGTTCTACCCACTAAGACTCGATTAGTAAACTAATACGCTAACCAGGTTACCTATACACATACGAGTCAGAGGACTTACCTTGGCCTCAGATTCCACCTGCATATTAGCATAGTTCAATAAGCACCCAAGTAATCACATCACTGATCGAAACATCGATCAAATCGACCTACTCAATTACATGTCGATAGGACCATCTCATGGTCATTTCCAATAAATCAGTCAATTCACAACATCAGATCAATGCAATGATCAATCGACCTAGTCGATTACATGTCATCTCGACCCTTTCTTGGTCGGCTCATCTCATACTATCTATAAGTCTGTTCATATCAGGACTGCTCGCTCTAAGTTGATAAATAGATAGTATACCTCGTACTAAGCTGATAGGGTTAAGGTATACTGCTCTCGCTAAGCTGACATATCGCCCGTAGGCTGCTATAATATACTAGTATACTGCTCTCGCTAAGTTGACATATCGCCCGCAGATGGATATAGTATACCCCCGATGCTCACTCTAAATTGATAAAGCGTACTGCTCGCACTAAGCTGACATATCGCCCGTAGGCTGATATAGTATACCAGTATACTGCTCTCGCTAAGCTGACATATCAAAGCCTGTAGGATGATATAGTATACTATCCAACCATTCAATCCATTTCATCTTTTATCATTCTCGATAAAATAGCCGTGTGTGGGGACACTGTCGGCCTTAGCCGACATTTTTGGAAAATAAATAACTTCCACATTTTCTGTAGTCCACTCAAATATTTTTGGCGTTATCAACCAATGCCTGGTTATTTTTCAATTAATAACCAATGATTATCCAATTAAAGAATAATTCATTCTTTCACAAATAATCCAATTCAGCATGAAACAAAGCTCAATTAAATAAACGGATTGCGCCATGACAATCAGCATAAAATTCCGGTCGTCGACTACCCTTGCCTAATTTTCGGAAAATAAATAAATAATTAAATTAGTTTCAAAAATTAATAAATAAATACTAAAAATCCAATTTAGGCTCGTAATGCCTAATTGAAGCCCGAGACAAGCCCAGAAAATTACCGAGACTCGTTCAATAAATAACAGAGCATATTTACTTGCTAAGTACACTAACCATTCTCCTAACATGCATAGGTAAATCCCTAATTTAATTATTCTAATCTAATCTAACCACCTAATTGCACTTAATTAAATCTAACCAACCCCTAAGCATAATTAGCAAACTGAGAAAACATTAGTGAGTAAAACTCACTTGATTAAAAGCGGGGACTGGGACATCGCGACGGTGACGAGATGGCGGCCAAAATCCAAGTTTTTGGCAGCGTCGGCGGACACTTGGGCTAGGCCTAAAAGCCTTGCAAGCCCACAAAAAAAGCTAGGCTTAAACTTGGGCTTGGGCCTGACCTGGGCTTTAAGATGGGTTGGCTTTGCGGGCTTCAAAACCGGGCTGGACTCTTGGGCTGAAATTAGATTTCAAATGGGCTTCAACTGAGCTGGAAATTGCAAGCTGATGGGCCAGAGAACAATCACGTGGGTTGTTTGCTTCGGTGATGTTGGGCCCGTGAAATTCGTTGGATCCGTGGGCTGCTGCAGCTGGAGTTAACGGGCCGAAGGTGGGCTTCAAGGGTGTAGACTGTTGCTGGAATTTCTGTGGAAGTGTTGGTGTGGAGCTGCTTCGCTGGCAGGGAACTCGTTAATCAAATGAAGCTGGCTTGCACGAAGAAGCCGTTAGGTTGAAGGATGAATGGCAAGTGGCAGCTTGTTCGGTGGCTTGGTGGTCAACGACGGAGCTATTGGTTGACTCGGAGTAACTGCTGGGTTCGCGTGGGGCTTCGTTGGCAGATGGTGGGATTTCTATGGTCGACGAAGGGCTTCTTTGTTGGCTTGACTCAGCAACTTCACGGGGAACGAATGTGGCAGCTCGGTGGAGTCTTTGAGCAGATGAAATCCACGAGCTTTGAAGACGTTGAAGGTTGGTGATGGAGAAACAGAACCAAGGAGGGTCAGTCTTCGTTGCTGGGTGCTAACCGAAGGAGATGGAAGCTCGGACATGGCGCTGCAAGTTGGTGTGAGGAACGGTGGAGATGTAAGGCCATTCGGTGAAGCCACGGTGGAAGGGAAACAACGAAAGGTGGCAGACAGTGAAGTTGCAGGCAAGATGGCGTCCAATAGGTGGGGTTTTGGGGGTCAAACAAAATGAAAACCAGGCTGTTTTGTTGACCAAAAGATGGAGATGCCGGTGGACTTGTTTCGGTGAGTGAAGCTGCAGGAGATGGCGAAGATGCGTGGATTGGTGAAGCAGAAGGAAATCAGTTGCTGGCATCAGACTCGTTGAAGTCCCGGAATCTTTGAAAAATCTTCTAAGATTGAGTCGATGCTCTTAAAATAGCTTGGGACATCACAGAACTTTCAATTTTTGAAATCGGATTCGAATTCATGGTTAATTTCCATTCGACGCGTTTTTAGCGTGACTTAGACTACCGGGTAACTTTCAGAACTTTTTAGTGCAAATGACCCGTGGTCGATTTTCTTCGAGCCACAATGAACCCACTCGACTCAATGATGACTCTCGATTGTCGTGAAAATCTCGAGAATTCAAATACGGACACAGGGTACCAAAACGATAGAAAAATCAGTATAGTGTCGGTCGACGAGAATTTTCTAATTTAGTGGTGTCACCCACGATTAGCCACACCTCTCAATCGAACCAACCTATATATGATCTCAAATCGATTTATATCTGTGTCGTAATGATCTTAACAGATGAGCACAATCGAGAAGTCGATTCCTGGTCAAATTCTCAAGTCTATTTGCTTTAAAATTCTTAATGGTTTCCCCAAATAGTCTAGTTATCTCTAAAATAATCAGTTATGAGAATAGCCCTATAGACGCTTAATGAAATGCTTGATTTATTCAATTGAAAACATGATTGAAAATTTAGGATGTCACAACTCTTCCCCTTATAAAAATTTCGTCCTCGAAATTTAAACCTTTACCAATCCTTAAACAAAAAGGTGGGGGTATCGTCGTCTCGTCTAGTCTCACTTTCCCCGGTTGCTTCTTCAGTCTCATGGCGTTGTTAGACCACTTTGACCAAGGGGACCTTCTTGATACACATAATATGATCTTTTTGATCCACAAGCTGAACCAAACTTTTCATGTACGACACTTTGTCGTCCACGCCTAATTCTTCAAGATTTAGCACATGGGTCATGTCAAGCTCATATGTCCTCAACATCGACTCGTGAAAGATGTCATACACTTGCGCTAACCTTGGCGGTAATGCAAAATGATATGATATGATCCCGATTCTTTTCAGAATCTCAAAGGGACCTACGTACTTCGATTTTAGATTTCTCCCCTCCTTGCTGAAGCACAAGGTATCCCTCATTGGTAACACCTTCATAAAGGTGTACTCACCAATTTAGAACTTTTGAGTCCTTCAATGCTCAACAACTCAATTATTCTGGCAGTTCTGAGCGGTCTGCACTTTGGCACTGATCATGGCAATTGCAACTACTAATTGTTGAACTAACCCTTGGCTTGATCTTTCTTTCTCTGATCTCATCTCAACAAACTGAAGTTCTGCACACTCTGCTTTGTTATGCCTCAAAGGAACTATCTGAATGATCTGTTGAAACAGGGAACTTCGGTTCTAGATCTGGTATAAGTTCATCGCTAGTACTCCATGCAGACAAACTGTTTGACACACATACACTTAGGCATGCCTATTCCATTCAATATCCTTCCATACAGCGATAACGTGAGCCAACTTCATCAGTCTGTCGACCACTACTCCAACTGGAGTCATTATTCCTCTAACTCCTTGGTAAACCTATCACATCATTCAATCATGACATACTTTCATTCCCACTCGGGACTCTCAAGTGATTATAAATGTCCTCTTAGCTTGCATTACTGAACTTTCACTTACTAGCACATTTGACACTTGCAACCTGTCCGATGATAACTATCTTCATATCGATCTACCAATTGAGCTGACGTTGATTTTGACCTACCTTGCACTGTACGATCGAATATTGCAACTATTATAGCGAATTCCTGACAAAGTCTCCTCCTCAAGTTCCATACTATTTGACACCTATCGTCACCCACAACACTTCGGCATTCCCTCTTTCCGAAATCTGAAAGTCAATCTTTCTTTTACTGGTATCCTCTTATAGGATTTCTTGAACATTTATGTTTACCAACTAAAACGTCCAAATCCTAAGCTGGACCTTTGGTTCAATTCTGAGGGTGGCCATAAAGTTCGAAAGGTGGCCTACCTCAATTTTGAAAATTGAACCTTGAGCTCTCTCAAGTAAACTCCACTCCTTGATCACCATTTGTGCAACTGAAGACTTTTGATTCAGTGCACTTACGACCTAATTCGTCTTTCTAGGGTGACATAAGACATCACAATCACGGTTCTTCTAAAATTCTAATTCATAATGCTGTCTCCGATATAACTTCCTTCCTGATTCCCAACTGATGACATCCTATTCTTAAGTCGACCCTTGAAAGTATCGACACATTTTGTAACTGATCACGCACATCATTGATCTTTGGCAATGAACACTTGTTCTTTATTGTCACTCGATCGAGTTAACCATAGTTGATGCATACTCACAATGAATCATCTTTCTTTTTCTCAAACAACACTAATGTTTCCCCAAAGTAATGCACCGATATGCATGAATTCTTTATTCAACAATCCTCACCTCTGCACCTTCAGTTCTATCAATTCAGACAACGACATTTATAAATTATTGTACTACTGACATGTCCTCAACCTTTAGTTCTTCAATCTATCTTATCTATGACAATTGCCACGTGACCTTGGCAACCTCTGTCTATAAACGGGTTGCCTCTTGCGATGAGATTAGGGAAATCAAGGGCCCTTCTCGACTTATGATAAATTCAATTTTTTCCTCCGTCGGTGAACTAAACTGTATCACATTGCAACAACACTTCATTACAACAAAAGCTCATCGAGCCAAACCTTTTTATTTTTATTTTTATATAGTATCAAAGTTATACATAGGCAAACCCATTAAGTACAACTATAGTTAGAGATTCATTTTCCTACCCCTTTATTACAACTATGGAAATTTCACAACCTTCACTCAAAATCCCGCTGCTCTATTCTAATAAAAACACCTCAAAAACATTCTTCCTTTGCTCGGTGTCTAGTCAATCCATTCCTATTCTTTTTGTCATCCTAGTGGTGTTCTATCTACGGTGCTTTCCCTTTGTCCAATCCTCCGGTGATGGCGTACACTGTACCGTAAATTGGTGGTCTCAGTTGACCTCCTTGTGGTGCATTCTAAGGTGCATACCCTCTGATATGTCCCAAAGGTGGCGGTGGTGGCAACTGCGGTTGTCCTCGTGGTCACCTCGGACAATCTTTGGTCATGTGACCCTGCTGGCCACATTCAAAACAGGCGCCCGTTCTTCGAGGACACCGATTAATAGGATGTCGTCTTCCACAAAGGCGACACATTTCGATCACAATTGGCGTTGGCTTGCCAATTCCACCTCTCCTATTGGGTGGGACTTGAAAGCTATTTCCAGGCATAGGTCTTTTTCCCTGGCGAATATTTTCTCAATGAGAGCTAAACCTTGATCCAAATGAGGCAGCTCTATCGTTCTGATCCTTCTCGATCATCTGGGCTCTCTCATAGAGGTCATTATAAGTCCTCAGATTTAGGGAAATCAATGTACTTCTTAAATCTGGCCTCATTCCTTCTCTGAACCTCCTCGCTCGGTTTATTGGATTCGAAATTAATTTAGAAGCATACTGCGAAAGTTCAGCGAACTTCGCCTCATATTGATCGATGGTTAAGGAATCCTGGCGAAGACGTTGAAATTCTGCCATCTTCACCTCTCTAGCATTTTCTGAGAAATATTTGACATTAAAAACCTCTAGAAAGGCGTTCCATTCTGGAACAACGCCTTCTGGGAATATGGTTGCTCGAGTCGTCTTCCACTAAGTATCTACAACTCCCTCTAGTTGGTAAGTTGCAAGTACTACATTTTCAGTCTCATTACACATTAGCAGTGCAAAGGCTTTCTCCAACTTCTGGATCCACGAAGAAGTAGCTTCAGGGTCTCTGGTCCCAGTAAACTGAGGCGGATTCAACTTCAGGAATTGTTCTACCAGCTGATGAATTGGTCTATTCGCGACCACTAATCTGGGTGGACCTTCAGCTTGTGCTGCGGCAGGTGCAGCGACAGGTGCAGCAGCAGGTACAGCGGCAGCAATGGCAGCGTTGGCAGCGGCAATGGCGGTGGCTTCAACAATGGCTGTAAAAGTGGCAGTTTGCTCTCGGGCCTGTTGCCCCATCATCTCCCGCATAGCATCTAGAGCCTGGTTGATTCCGACAGTTCCTTGCTTGCTCGGGGCTACTACCCCAGCTCCAACAGGAGGTGGTGCTACTCTAGCATCTACAATAGGTGGAACCATTCCACTAGCGCTAGCCTGTGCTAGCGTTCGACCATGGCCTCCTCGGGTACCGACTCTAATCGGTGCTCTACCCCGAACTATGACCCTAGTGGTCCTTTTAATAGGAGTTCTCGGCTCTTGATCGCTCATTGGGTTGTTTTAAATCTACCAACACCTACTTCTAATTCAACACCGAATTAGAAACAGAGCGATTCAAATAACAAACAATTTTAGCACTCAGCTAACATAGACATGCACCAGCATGAATTTAAAGGCATTTCCTACCAACTATCTCATGGTCAACGCTCCTTATCACTCCAATCTTGAACTTCGCTCTGATACCACAAAAGGAGATGCCACGCCCCGATCCTCGGTCACGTGCCCATCCTTCTTACACTTGGTCGATTTTAAACTTGCGATATCCCAAAACTACGTATCGCCGACCCTTTCATTTATTAAGCACAAGCGGAAGCAGTTATTAATCCCCAGACAACAAAATAATAGGATAAAAAAGCAGGGCTATAATTTTCATATTGAAATTCACAACCACTCTTTTACACAAGCACCTCATAATATATAATGTAATACTATTCACAGGGGTCTGATCTAACACTTCTCCACATATAATCAAGGTCTAACAAAACAAGATGGGATCTCAGTCCTCATCCGGGTCGTACTCAGGATCCTCCTCGTGGTCATCTTCTTCCCAAAATGTTCCTCCTCATCTAGTTCCACATCAGGGTTCTCCTCTTCAAGTTCCTTCTCCTCAGGCTCCTCATAAGGGTCCTAAAATGGTTATTCAATAACCATTGAGACCACGTCTAAGCAAGTTCTACCCCCTAAGACTTGATTAGTAAACTAATACGCTAATCGGGCTACCTATACACATATGAGTCAAAGGACTTATCTTGGCCTCAGATTCCTCTTGCATATTAGCACAGTTTAGTAGGCACCCAAGTAATCATATCACTAATCGAAGCATCGATCAAATTGACCTAGTTGATTACATGTCAATCGGACTATCTCATGGTCATTTCCAATAAATCAGTCAATTCACAACATCAGATCAATTTAATGATCAATCGACCTAGTCGATTACATGTCATCTCAACCTTTTATTGGTCGGCTCATCTCATACTATCTATAAGTCCGTTCATATCAGGACTGCTCACTCTAAGCTGATAAATAGATAGTATAATTCGCACTGATAGGGTTAAGGTATACTGCTCTCGCTAAGCTGATATATCGCCCGTAGGATGATATAGTATGCCGATATACTGCTCTCATTAAGCTGACATATCGCCCACAGGCTGATATAGTATACCCCCGATGCTCACTCTAAACTGATAAAGTGTACTGCTCACACTAAGCTGACATATCGCCCGTAGGCTGATATAGTATACCAGTATACTGCTCTTGCTAAGCTGACATATCAGAGCCCATAGGATGATATAGTATACTATCCAACCATTCAATCCATTCCATCTTTTATCCTTCTCGATAAAATAGTCTTGTGTGGGGACACGGTCGGCCTTAGCCAAAATATAATATTTTCCTTTCCATAACTCTCACATTTTTTGTAGTCCACTCAAATATTTTTAGCATTATCAACCGATGCCCGGTTATTTTTCATTTAATAACCAGTGATTATCCAATTAAAGAATAATTCATTCTTTCACAAATAATTCAATTCAGCATGAAACAAAGCTCAGTTAAATAAACGGACTACGCCACGACAATCAACATAAAATTCCGATCATCGGCTATCCTTGCCTAATTTCCGGAAAATAAATAATTATTAAATTAATTTCGAAAGTTAATAAATAAATACTAAAATTCCAATTTAGGCTCGTAATGACTAATTGAAGCCTGAGATGAGCCCGAAAAATTACCGAGACTCATTCAATAAATAACATAGCATATCTACTTGCTAAGTACACTAACCATTCTCCTAACATGCATAGGTAAATCCCTAATTTAATTATTCTAATGTAATCTAACCACATAATTGCACTTAATTAAATCTAACCAACCCCTAAGAAGAATTAGCAAACTAAGAAAACATTAGTGAGTAAACCTCACTTGATTAAGAGTGGGGACTGGGACACCGCAACGGTGGCCGAAATCCAATTTTTCGACAGCGTCAGCGGACACTCGGGTCGAGCTTAAAAGCCTTGCAAGCCCACAGAAAAAGCTAGGCTTAAACTTGGCCTTGGGCCTGATCTGGGCTTCAAGATGGGCTGGCTTCGCGGGCTTCAAAACCGGCTGGACTCTTGGGCTGATGGGTCAAAGAACAATCACATGGGCTGTTTGCTTCGGTGATGTTGGGCCCGTGAAATTCGTTGGATCCGTGGGTTGCTGCAGCTGGAGTTAACGGGCCGAAAGTGGGCTTTAAGGGCGTGGACTATTGCTGGAATTTCTGTGGAAGTGTTGGTGTGGAGTTGCTTCGCTAGTGGGGAACTCGCTGATCAAATGAAGCTGGCTTGCACGAAGAAGCCGCTAGGTTGAAGGATGAACGGCAAGTGGCAGCTTGTTCGATGGTTTGGTGGTCAACGACAGAGCTTCTGGTTGACTCGGAGCAGTTGCTGGGTTCGTGTGGGGCTTCGCTGGCAGACGGTGGGATTTCTGTGGTCAACGAAGGGCTTCTTTGTTGGCTTGACTTGGCAACTTCACGGGGAACGAATGTGGCAGCTCGGTGGAGTCTTCGAGCAGATGAAATCCACGAGCTTTGAAGACGTTGAAGGTTGGCGGTGGAGAAACAAAACCAGGAGGGTCAGTCTTCATTGCTGGGCACTGACCGAAGGAGATGGAAGCTCGGACGTGGCGCTGCAAGTTGGTGTGAGGAACGGTGGAGATGCAAGGCCATTCGGTGAAGCCTCGGTGGAAGGGAAACAACGAAAGGTGGCAGATGGTGAAGCTGCAGGCAAGATGGCGTCCAATAGGTGGGGTTTTGGGGGTAAAAAAAATGAAAACCAAGCTGTTTTGTTGACCAAAAGATGGAGATCCCGGTGGACTTGTTTCGGTGAGTGAAGTTGCAGGAGATGGCGAAGATGCGTGGATTGGTGAAGTAGAAGGAAATTAGTTGCTGGCGTCGGACTTGTTGAAGGTGAAGAGAGAGAGAGAGAGAGATGTTTTGGTGGAAGGAGCAGGGGTGATGAACTTGAGGCATACGTAAGAGGTGAGGATTAGCAAAAGCTTATCCAACAAGCTGGATGAGAGAGAGAGGCCAAAAAGTCCTCCATTATTATCCCTTCCATTAATAGCTTTGTCCCCTCAAAACTTGCATAAATATCACAATGTTCCCCCACTATTACTTTACAATATAAATTCCACCAAATTAATCCATTTTTGAAGCCAAAATTCCAGCTCCAACCAAGGCTCCGAATTTTGTAAATATTGGCTTCAATTTCTTCATTTGATTTTCCAAATCAACGTCCCATTTTGCCGAAGAAAAATCCCGAACAATTTTCTATGAATCCCTGACACTCAAAAGCTCATCTTGAAAGTCCAAACTCGCTTAAATTCGGTCAATACAAATTTCTGTTAATTTTCCGCGACGTCCGAAACGGTTTTCCATAAAAGTCCCGGAATCTCCAAAAAATCTTCTAAGACTGAGTTGATGTTCCTAAAATAGCTCGTGACATCACAGAACTTTCAATTTTTGAAATCGGGTTCGAATTCACAGTTAATTTACATTCTACGTGTTTTTAGTGTAACCTAGACTACCGTGTAACTTTCAGAACTTTTTAGTGCAAATTACTCGTGGTCTATTTTCTTTGAGCCACAATGAACCAACTCGACTCAATGATGACTCTCGATTGTCATGAAAATCTCGAGGATTCAAATACGGACACGTGGTACCAAAACGATAGAAAAATCAGTATAGTGACGGTCGACGAGAATTTTCTAATTTAGTGGTGTCACCCACGATTAGCCACACCTCTCAATCGAACCAACCTATATCTGATCTCAAATCGATTTATATCCATGCAGTAATGATCTTGATAGATGAGTACGGTCGAGAAGCCGATTCTTGGTCGAATTCTCAAGTCTATTTGCCTTAAATAGTCTAGTTATCTCTAGAATGATCAGTTCTGAGAACAGCCTGATAGACACGTCAATGAAATACCTGATTTATTCAATTAAAAACATGATTGAAAATCTGGGATGTCACATCGTGACTGGCTAAACTCCGTCATTCAAGGTGTGTTTAGGGCTTTCACGATGGCCATTGCTTCTGTGAAAATATCTCTGCCTTGTGAGATGGAACGGATGTGGCTTCTTCCTCGGAGAAACGTTTGCGGAGACGTCCCAACTCTTTCTCCGATGATAATTTAACCCCCTGCCGCAGGATGTTTCAAAAGACCAAATCTAGGTCAAATACAAGCGACGGCTGATATCCTATATGCGCCGCCCAACATGAGTCTTCTCCTGGACGGTCTAGATAAATAAGCAAAGTTTTTTTTTTTAGAGAGAGAGACGTCGTTTGCTAATTTGAGAAATGCGCGAAAGTCGGGTGGTGATGTGGTCTTCTTCCAACGTTTACTTTCAGTTCCAGCTTTCTGTTTTTGTTTTGCATGAAGATTTTTTTTTTTTTTATGGTGCTTATCCTATAATATCTCTACTGTTCGCCGTCATTTGTTGGTGCCCGCCGTCCTTGACCTCAGTGGAATTGACTGAAGCTGGATGATCTTTTGCTTGTTTTTCTTTGCTGAGTTTGGAGTATGCGGTTTAGACCATGAACTTATGAAGAAGTTATTTGAAGTTGAGATTGTTTTGTGACGAGTTGTGCTGATATAGAGGTTGATACATCATATTCAGATTGAAGATAGCACTAAACTGCTTCTAAAACTCATATGCAAATATTCAAGATGATCGTAAATGTGACAAAGATTTATCTTTTCCTTAAGTGCAATCTATTGGCTATTCTATTTTTGTATATATGTTTCCATGAATTCTGTTTTAATGGTTAAGTGATGTCATGCTTTGATGTTTTATGCCTATAGTTATTGAACTAATCTTGATATTTGATTTTGTGTTATTTTGCTTCTGCCCATTAGATCCCTCCTGATCAAGTAAAGCCTTTGCGCCCATAAATTGCATGTAAGGTTATTCAATGGCTGAATTAGAGATAATTCTAAACTTATACTAAGTGAAAGATATTTGCTTTCTCAAGAAATGGAAGAAATTTTATTTTCCTCGTAAAAGCACTATGTTAAAAACCTTTTGTTCTTTACTTGTAGCATGAAACTATTCTAATGCTTATTGATATGCTTTCTTATCAATAGATGTTGGAGTATTATAATAGATCTCACGAAAACATTTTGAGTTAGGTACTAGTTGTCTCACTTTTGTTGACTTGCATTTTTTAGATAATATTTATGCATGCCCATTGTTTAGAAAATTGTGCCTTTTCTCAAAATATATTTTATTCTTGTATACGGAGTCATCTAATTCTTTTCAACATCCTATGATGAATGAATTGAACGATTTTGAAGGTGGAGACAATTCGCGATCACACAAAAATTCGTCAGGAGGCAAAAGATAGCAACATGGTCATTGTTTTTTACGCTTGTTAGAATTATTCTATCTTCCATGTTTGGGAAGCTTGATAGTGGAATGGTAATGAAACAGACACATGTTTTTATGTTGAGCAGTTCATTGAGTATATAGGATGATGTGTTAAGAAGTCCTAATTTGACGAAAATATGTGGTTTTGGTGTGAAATTGCATATACTTCTAGCAACACGATTATTGCTTTTTATCCTTGTAAGAATTCCCTTGTCTCATGTGCTGTTTAGGAAGCTTAATTGTTGAGCACCCATACTCTATTTTTGCAATTATAAATAATAGATTGTTTGGAGTGTTCATCCACGAAAGGGATTAAGGCCACAAAAGTACTCCAAGAAACCATTCATTACTCTTTTCGATTTGCCTACTTCATTGATGACAATTTCATGGATATGAATGTTGGAAACATGTAACGCGAGAGACAAAGAGCCAAAGGAAGAGTAACTAAGTCTGCTTTGGTCAATGGCAATGCGATGAAGATAATGAACGCAAATCCAAGAATGCAATTGTAACTATTTGATTCAAGCTATCAAAATTACAAGCTCCAAACATCTATACATTCGATGCTAAGATCTTGAAGATAGAAAAGAAAATCTCAGTCATAAAAAAACGACAAGGCAAATCAATCCTACCCTCATCAATTTTGTGAAACCATTGTACTACAACCATCTTATTACTCTTGGAAATCTCAAACATATCATTTAAGTAAGCAACCGGTTGTTTATCCTATTCGGCAATAACGTATACAAAGCCATGAACCTGAAATTATTGAGAATATAGTAAGACACAACGAGACATTCATGCCAAACAAAGAGAAAGGATAAAGAAAAAGAAACCAAGATCAAAATAGAACTTACAGAGACACTTCAAGGAGTTCAGACTAGATAACTTGTGAGTTTGTCATAGTCACTTTAAATCACAATCTAAACAGATAATGGCTGAAATATTTGACCAGCTGGAAAGCTTTACTAATGTAGGATACAACCAAAGAGATATGAATATGCAGAAACTATCGAATTGATGAGAACATAAAGGTCCTGACCTCAATCTTTCTATTATTCAATAAACGAATTTTCCCCTAAGCTAATGCAAATTGCATATACCTAACTCTAGAAGAAAAATCAAAAACATATTATTCTGTCTTTACGAGGCAGTAGATGTACTTTAGAAATTATATATATTGACCAAAAGGTGAAACAGCTTTTAGGTGCCACATCTCCTGGCACTGAAAACTCAATCATCCACCCCCCAAAAAATAAATACATAAATGTATGAAACAAACCCCCAAGAACCTTTGGCATCAATGAGACATTGCGTGATTGTTTAATTTCAATTAACGTGTAGATGGGCAATTTGTCAGAGGTTGCAAATGTCAGCTTAAAAAGTACATATAGCTCACTTTATTGGCAAATCAACAGGAAGATAACATAGTAGCATGAATAAAGATTATTACTTTAAATGATGCACTATATTAGAAAGTAGCATAAGAGCTGAAAGGTCACGGTCGCATTTACTTCACCAATTACCAAAACCTCACAAAACAGTGACACAAATGATTCTCCAAATTCAGGCTTTGTATTCTGAAAATATACCAATCTTCGAACATCCACTTCAAAAAATGATTCTGCTCATCAGTGTTGTCTCTTAACTGGAATGTTATCGAGGAATGTAGCTTTCATCTTACAGAACACTAATAATTTCAGATACGGAAACTAGATAAGGAAACACTAGCAACAGTAAGGAAAAGACATGTCAGAGGCACTCAATGCTTGCGATTAATCAAATTTACCAGACTTACCAATCATGCATCTACACATGGTAATATTAGGAGCAACCCCGTCCTTTTTAGCTTGTGAAAAGAGCGCAATGCCAGTTTCAGTGTCATCCTTTCTGCAAAGAAAATAATGAAGACTGCAATTTGAGCAAAATAATCTGAAGAATATTGTTAAAACAGAGTCTATCTTGTAAGCGCCAAATTTCTTACCTTTCGCTTGCCACTAGGAGTATTGAGTATGTGATGGTGTTAGGGGATAATCCTAGCCTCTTCATATCATAGAATATCTCCATTGCTTTTGGAAGCTGATCCCCTTCACCTGTATTAAAAAAAGCTGTCTCATTGTGATGGTTTTATTTATAGTGATCGGCCTAAGTTGGCCCGTCCGCCCATGTTGGGCCTAAAAGCCCGGCCCACAGGATAAGGGCCCGTTGATAAGGGAACGTATAAAAGGGATGAGAGAGAGAGAGAGAGATGCACCTTTTGGCGCATAACGTACGTACGTCCTCTCCAACGCTCTATCTCCCTCCAAAAAGAACAATAAGTACAAGGTCACTGTTTTCTCCCCTTCAATGCGTCGTCGGATTGAACAAGATCGAACAGGGCCAAATTCTCTTCCTCTTATTGGCGTCGGTGTCTAATCTATGACTAACAAGGTACGCTCGAATCCGTGGTGTGCTTTACAATCGGTGATACGTGTTATTCCCGGGCTTTGTCTTCCGCATTGCTTTAGGGGTTCGATTTAGTGTCGAATCCGGTTTTCGGGGATCCGTTATTCCCAACATTGGTATCAGAGCCTTAGTTCACGTTTTCCCGACCTGTTTTAATGTTTTTGATTGATTTTTTGCAAAAACAATTCGGCCGTACGGATCGGGGCGAGAAATCCTGACACCCGAGCGCTGTTCAGCCATTTTTTCGAGTTTTCGTAAGTTGAAATCGAATTTTGAAAGCATAGGGTGAAAGGGGTCGTTGAGGCGAGTCCGACGACATGTCGTGCGTCGCCGCGCGACGCCACGCGCTACCAAAAGGGGCTGCGTGTGGGCTCGACGCGCCCGAAGCGCTGGCTCGGCCAGCGCGTGCGGCACACGCACCGGTTGGCGAACCGGCACGTGCGCGCCACCGGCCGGCGAAACGGCATGCGCCGGTCGACAACCGACGCGTGCTGACGTCAGCATGACGTCACCCAACGGTCGGTAACCGCTTGGATGACGTCATCAATGACGTCAGCGCCAACGACGGTTGGCCGGGCGGTCACCGGCCGGCGACCCGACCGGCGACCGGCGACCCGACCCGACCGGCGACCCGACCCGACCGCGGACGCCTGGCACGCGTGCGGCATGTGCCGGCTAACGTCTGCGTGACGTCAGCCCATGCACGCACGTGGCACGTGCGGTCGGTTCGTCCGACCCGGCCCGACCGGTCCGACGTCCAACGACCGTTGACCGTTGACCGTGACTGACGACCGTTGACCGTTGACCGCTGACTTTGACTGTTGACAAAAAATAATAATAATAAAAAGAATTTTTTTCTTTTTCAATTATGTCTGTGTGGGTTAGAGGTAATCCATTTTTTATTCTGCATTTGTTGCATGAATCATGGAAAATTATGTATTTTCCATTTTGTTTATTGTGGATTATAAGTGATCCATTTAAGTTTTGCATTCGTTGCAGGAACTATGATGCGTTATGCACGGATACCTGCAATCCCAAGAACGGACGAAGGAAGAGCTAGACTAAAAAGGCTGATGATAGAATTAGCTGATTATCAGTGGCTTGGTGGTGATTTAGTATCACACATGGTCAGGGTCAATCAGATGATACAGGAAATCATTTGGAATGGTTATCTTATGTTGGATTTTGAGAAGATGCTGGCTTTGATGAACACTCTTCCACCTGAATGGCAAGCAGTGTTAGATTGGCTATGGGAGGTCAACGTGGTCCCGGATTATAGGAGGCTACTGGAAGCTTTTGTAAGAAAGTACTATAGTATTGAGTTGGCCAAAACTTCAACCCTTAGATTGAGCGCCACATGGCGTAGAGTAAATGCGCCTTGGTGGCGACATGAAAGCTCTCCAAAAGTTTTTCCATGGTTGGCAAATGTGCCTTCAGTTTTCTAAGATGTTTTGACTGATATATTAGAATGGACATTCCCTATCTATTTCTTAGATTAGTTTGAGATGTTTTTGAGCGTTGAATATCTCTTTCTATGTTGATATTTCTTTTTGGATATATTACTTAGTATAATGGATTGTTGTATTAGTTGAAAGCATTATTATTTTATTGGATGTCAATTATCTGTTGCTTTCTGTTATTGCTGATTGCTGTGGGTAGTTAGCTGTGGGTAGTTCATAGAAGTTTTTGTAACTTCATAGAATTTATTTTGCATAAGACAATTATATTAATAATAGTTTTAAGTTAGGATTTTTGGAGAATGATTGGAAACGTAGTGACCTTTTGATTCTGAAACATTACTTAAAATTATTCATTGATATGATGGGTCTGTGCAAAGTGGATGCATAAATGATAGGCATTAATTATTCGTGCATATATGTCTGATGTGTTTAGATTGATGGGTTCAGCAACTAAGAACGCAATTGCTGATGTGAATGGCAACAATTGTGAAATATTGAATATGAAAATTCAATATGTGCTAGAAAAGCAAGAAGCACTAAAAGCTCTTGACCATGTTATGGAAGATCCTGAGGATGCTATGCGCCACCTTGAGCTGGTAGAGGACCGCTTGACGGCATGTGAGCCGAAAATAGATATTTGTAATGCTGGTTCTAGCTTAGAAAGGGCTTTGAGCTCTAAGCGCAAACGTATTGATTCGTTCAATATGTGGGAATGCAAAGGATCAAGTCCTTATTGCAAGAGATCAAGAGTTAACCAACACAAGAGAGGAAAACGTCCTAAAGTGAAAAAAATGTCAAGGGTGAGGTGTTACAATTGTGACAATAGAGGTCACTATGCTCGCGACTGTCATGAGCCAAAGAAGGTATATACCTCTTGTACATTTGAGAACTTTGTTTTTGTGTCAAGTTCTACTTTATAGACTGAATCCAATCTTTTGTGGACTGTAGATTCAAGAGCAACAGACGATGTAGCGAAGGATAGAGGATCCTTCATGGAATTCCGACGAATACCAACTGGAACTAAGTGGATCTATGTGGGAAACAACTTCAGAGCTGAAGTTAAAGGGATTGACACCTACCAACTGACCATATGTGGTGGGCGCACCTTGTTCCTACATGATGTTCTAAATACTCTGGAGATTCGTCGAAATTTAAGTGTCTGTTTTGATGTTGGTTAAGCTTGGTTTTAGTATAAACTTTCGTAATAACGGTGTAGATTTGTATTTGGATACAAACTACTATGATTGTGGTCACTTTCTAGATGGTTTTATTGTACTAAATGTTGACTGTGGTGAAGTCAATATATGTTATTCCCTTGTTTCACGTCTTCTACTTCATATGATAATGATGTGAATGTGTGGCATGCTAGACTTGGTCATATTGGCCAATAATGTATGAATAGACTAGCCAAAGAGGGCTTGTTGGGCAATATTGAAAAAATCGATTTGTCCATATGTGAGCATTGCCTAGTAGGGAAAATAACAAGGAAACCATTTGGAAAAAGTAAAAGAGCTGAATTTCCTCTGTATTTAATCCATTCTGACATCTATGGTTAAATGACTGTGAGAAGAAGGCATTGGGCTGTTTATTTCATCACTTTTATAGATGATTATACTCGATTCGGATATATCTATTTGATTTCTCATAAATCTGAAGCATCATGTTGTTTCAAAAGGTTTAGTGAACTTGGTAGAAAATCAATTAGACAAGAAAATAAAAGTATTTAGATCCGATCAAGGTCGAGAATATTTATCTGATGAGTTCAAAAAATCATGTGATGAAAAAGGACTAGAAAGACAGTTATCTATTCCATATAGTTCTCAACAAAATGGTGTTGCAGAGAGAAAAAACAGAACCCTACTGGAAATGGTTAGGTCCATAATGGCGCATGCTAACTTACATATCACTTTTTGGAGTGATGCGTTGTTAACTGCTGCCTATATACTTAACCGGGTGCCTTCCAAATCAGTTAGTTCCACTCCATATGAGTTATGAACAGGTAGAAAACCGGACTTAAGTTTTCTGAAGCCATGGGTTGTGCTGCCTATACTTATGAGTCCTCTCACAAGTTTGGGAAATTGGATCCCGAAGGAAAGAAGAGTATTTTAACGAGATACTCTGAACACTCAAAAGGGTATGTGTTCATACGTGAGCAGGAAAGTGGGAGTATAACTGAATTTGAATCACATGATGTCATATTCTTAGTGGATAAATTTCCTAAGAAGGGCAAAATAAGAGAAGATTACCCCTATTTGAAACATTGGATCGAGATAATGATATTGATGGAGTTTGTCCAAGTGGGAGTAATATGAGAAGTGATGAATTGAATTCAACTCATTCTCAATTACAACCACGTTATGAGATGATATCGTCATTATCTAATCCGAGTGGGAGCATGATGGGGAATGATGTGCTAAGTGTATAATCTCCCATATAGCGAACAAGTCGCCAAAGTATTCCCCGTCGACGTTTTGACATTGAAGGGGAAACTTTTATAATTGCTCCATGAGATAAGGATGAGCCGAGAAATATTAATGAGGCTCTGAAATGCCCTAGTAAGGAAAAATGGATTTATGCAATGAAAGAGGAGATGGAGTCAATGAAGTCAAAACAAGTCTGGGAACTGGTTGATCTTCCGAAAGGGACGCAGAGCTATTGGAAACAAGTGAGTTCTCAAAATAAAGCGAAAGGCTGATGGCTCGATAGAAAGGCATAAGGCTCGCCTTGTGGCAAAGGGGTATAATCAATAGGAATGAATTGATGATGAAGATACATTTTCTCCTGTAGAGGGATTTACCTCGATTCGCATTATTCTAGCAATAGTGGCTGGTATGGATCTTGAGTTACATCAAATGGATATAAAGACTGCTTTCCTCAATGGAGAATTAGAGGAAGAAATATACATGGAACAACCTGCTGGTTTCATAGTGAAAGGCCAAAAAGAAAAGGTATGTCGACTTTGGGGGTCGATATATGGCCTTAAGCAGTCGTCAAGACAATGGTATATACGTTTTTATAATGTCATAATGGCATATGACTTTACAATGATAGACGAGGATCATTGTGTATATATCAAAAGATCCAAGGATCAATTTGTGATCATATCATTACATATTGATGATATACTAATTGCCGGAAGTAATATGGAGTTTGTTAATACTGTGAATAATTGGTTATCTTCAACCTTTGAGATGAAAGACATGGGTGATGTTGCATACGCTCTTGGAGTTAAGATTTCAAGAGATCGTTTGAAGAGATCGTTGTCTCTTTCGCAAGAATCATATATAAATAAGGTTCTCGAACGAGTTCGTATGCAAAATTGTAGACCCATAGACACTCCTATTACAAAAGGTGAAGGATTGAGCCATAGACTGTGTCCAAGGACTCCACAAGAGAAGGAACAAACGAAATATGTTCCTTATGCTAGTGCTATTGGGAGCTTGATGTATACTATGATGTGTACAAGACCTGGCATATGTTTTTGCAGTTGGAATGGTGAGTAGATACCAATCCAATCCAGGTCCAGCACAATAGAAAGCCGTTAAAAGAATACTGAGGTATCTAAAGGGGACTGCTGATTATACGATGAGTCATTAAGGAAAGGATCTGCGACTCTAAGGCTATTCTGATGCTGATTGGAGAGGAGATTTAGATGAAAGAAGAATCTACCTCTGGGTTTGTTTTCTTACTGAATAATAAGCACCATATGTTGGAGCAGTAAGAAACAAAAGTGTATAGCCTTGTCCACGATAGAAGTTGAGTTCGTGGCATTATCAGCAGCAGTATAAAAAGGTGTTTGGCTTAAGAAATTATTGGATAATTTAGGTGTTATTTGAAGTGCTACAGATTCATTGTTGGTTAACTGTGATAGCCAAGCAGCAAAAACGTACACCAAATATCCAAAATATCATGGCAAGATCAAACATATAGATACCGAGTATAATTTTGTCAAGAATATTATTGCACGAAAAGATGTGAACTTACAGTACATGTTACGCATAGAATGGTAGCAGATCCTATGACAAACCCAAACCCTAAAGATGTGTTTTGTGGCCATGTAAAATCTCTAGGATTGCGTAGAGTCTGATGTACTGGATTATAATTTCCCTGAAGTGTTCACATTTGATGAATTTGTGTTTTTTCATCATTAATGCCTATGTATCTTTGTTTGATCTTTATGCATCTTAATACTTAGTGTATTATTTTAAGTTGAGAAAGTATGTCGGACAGATATAAGATTAGCCCACTCACACGGGTAATCGCCTCTATTTACTGTGTGATAAATAGATATGAGACTATTTTTAAGCTTATTATCTAGGTGATGATCGAGAGCTCAAGCTTAAAATACATATGTCGCCTTAACTGGGTGTTAAGATGAGGACATAATACTTACTATGTCCGAAAGTAAAATACCACACATATTTTACTTTATCTGTCTAAAATGCCAGATGTGAGTTCTGATGAATTTTGTGAATGAGTAGATACGTGAACTTAAGTTAGACATTGGGTATGTCTGAACTATCATCTGTACGGTATTGAAGATGTAGATATACCCTCCATGGGAAAAAAGTTAATACCGTAATACGTATTTCATACTACGTATGCATGAAACGACCAATAAGAGTGGCAAAAGTTTGATTTCAACTTTTATGTCGTGTGAGACTCTTGAGGAAAAGAGTTCCTCAATTTTTAGTCCCCTCATGACTCTTACTTATTCTCAAGATTTCTATTTAGTGTTTGCTATCTTAGGATGTTGCCAATGGTCATGAGTTTGATTCAATCTAATGGGACATTTCTAGAAAAGCAAGCTGAACTGAAATTGAGAGTTTGAAGAAAAGAGGAAGATCGATTTTGAATAATCACATTGTAGTTTTGTATTCACCGGTTAACCAATTATGACTGTCTTTGTAATCATTTGTGATAATCATAATTGTATAATACAATATATATATCATTGTTTAAAAGAGATCAAGAGAGATGTAAAATGTGATCGATTGATCTAGGGTACTGCATACTAAATCTACTCGGAGTGTGATGCCCATTATGAGCTGCTATATATTCCTAACAGATGTATGGCAACAAGCTCTCAAAGTATGCTAGTCGCACGGATTATTCACCGGTATGAATGTTGAAGAGAGGTAAAGAGAATCATGTTCAGCCCACCATGTGCGAGTGGGAGATGATGGTTTTATTTATAGTGATGGGCCTAAGTTGGCCCGTCCGCCCATGTTGGGCCTAAAAGCCCGGCCCACAGGATAAGGGCCCGTTGATAAGGAAACGTATAAAAGGGATGAGAGAGAGAGAGAGAGAGAGAGAGAGGACGCACCTTTTGGCGCATAACGTACGTACGTCCTCTCCAACGCTCTCTCTCCCTCCAAAAAGAACAATAAGTACAAGACCACTGTTTTCTCCCCTTCAAGGCGTCGTCGGATTGAACAGGATCGAACATGGCCAAATTCTCTTCCTCTTATCGGCATCGGTGTCTAATCTGTGGCTAACAAGGTACGCTCGAATCCGTGGTGTGCTTTACGATCAGTGATACGTGTTATTCCCGGGCTTCGTCTTCCGCATTGCTTTAGGGGTTCGATTTAGTGTCGAATCCGGTTTTCGGGGATCTATTATTCCCAACACATTGCAGTTTCGGTATTTCAAACAAAATAGAAATGGATCTATCTTCAGGGTAGCCAATACTCTCATTGCAGAACAAGTCCTGCATGTCTTCTTTTATTGAATAAAAAAGACATAATAGCGTGTCAGCTCTCTTCTACTGGTGGGAACTACATTTAGAATATTTTCCCTTGCACTTCTACAGTACACATTATACTAACATGACAAGCTAATAGAAAAAGTTAAGCTGATCCTCTTCTCTCAATCACTTAAATACTAGGTCAAAGTCTCACAAAGAAATAACCATAGGTTGATTAAACCATTCATTGTTGAGATTGTCGGCTTTATCCCGATAGACATCATATCCTCATATAGCTCGAAATCCTTCTCCCAGCTTTTTGCCTGAGACATTATACAAAATTCTTCAGAAGCCCAGCTTTCTGATCATCACACAGAAAATACAGAAAAGACCACTCATGACTGCCATGGTGAGAAATTAGAATTACTACATCTATTTACTTCAAGGGACTATCAAAACCTAGAGAGGATAGCTGTAGTCCTCAAGGGTTCTTTGTAGATCAATGAGGACATCCTTCAGTTAATAACTAGTTCCATTCCATGACGTAATTTGTCATAAATTTCAGAATCAGCAGAAGTCGTACATTACAGCAAGCACCCATCAAAGAACTGAATGATACAATTCCAAGATGCATCCCACAAGTCCTTGCTTCTTCTAGAATATCAAATGCAGCATCAACCCTCCCAGCATGCCCTGCAATGTCTATTAATGCACTGAGAAAAATCTACACAGAAGAAGAAAAGAATAAGCTACTTCCATGAGTGGCTCTTTGTAAAAGGCTGAAGATAGAAATCAGATGGCATAATCAATGATCTCCCTTTCTATAGTTAAGTGCAACTAGAGAAAGCAGGAAAATAACATAATGCATTCTCTGGAACAACATTGAAACTAAATACTCGAGAACGCCTTTCTTACCTAGCCTGGATAACCAGGTTAAATGTGTTCAAATTAAGATTAACAATACCTCATCAGGAACCGCGCCTTTCTTTTTCATGTCATTGTACACGCTCAGAACAGATTCCCAATCGCCAGTCTGGCTGCAACTATTAATAGCGATAGTGTAAACATCTGGAGTACCCTTGATCTCATACTCATCCATCAATTTGTATATTTCTTTTGCCCGGTCAACCTACCAGCAAGGATTCACATTATTGTCAATTCCAAAATTCATACTATCCCATCAGAAAGTCCTAAAAGCAAGATAACAAATGAAACCATAATACTAAGAAACAGCTGCCCTAACTGACCTGCATTAATGGCAAGGAATACAAATCTCACTCACATCAAGCAAAATGAGTATATTAGAAAAACATAAGCTCTGCCTCATTGGGTAAAGTATTCTATACGGTTGACCGTGCAAAGAATCATAGTAGAAGTACCGTTAGGGCTCGGGCATACGGAATCCCATCAAACCCCGAACGAAATATGGAACACGCATTTTGCTGGAGGCAAGCAATTTGATTCATCTCATCTCAGTCATAAACTCATGACAACTTGACCAAAGGCAAAAAGCTCCCAATTCTCCCACATAAGCACATCAAACTCTACATAACCTTCCATCCAAGCCACCCAAACCTCAAATCCCCAACACCGTGCAGGGCGATACAATCCCAAAGAATGGAATTTCAGAGAGCCTAACCTCGTACGGATTGGTCTAGAAAAGGAGGCAACCGAGCCGCTTGGCAATTTCCTTCTTGTGCTCAATGGCCTTCTTGGCCTCCCGGTTCGGGTCGAGGTGGCGGAGCCTTGCAAACACAACAAGACAGCTCAGCACCACGCTGGCAGCATACGGCACCAGCTTCTCCAACAACCTCGCTTCCGAGCCTTCCATGTGTGGGGGTCTCGCTTGGCGGGCGACGCTCGCCAACGTTGAGGGTAGCTCGAAGAGGCTTGCTTTTCCTCTGCGTGCTGTGTCTGCGATCTCAGGAGTGCCGGAACGAACAACAGAGCAGCAATGAGCCCGAAGAGAGAAGTGAACGAGCACCGGAGTAGGGGCGGCCGTAATGTGGTTCGTCGGCGACGGTAGGGGAAGATGCATGACAGAGAAGCAATGAGCAGGGAGAGGATTCAAAATTTTGAAAGAAAAGAAATGGAGAGGAGCGGGCTTCTCTTTTCTTCGTTTGAGAAAGAAAGAGAAAAGTTTAAGCCACAATAAATGCGCTACACAGAAGAGAGAGTGTGCAAGCTAGGAGGTGAGAGGGCATGGGCAAGCTAGGAGAGAGAATGAGAAGAAGGCTAGGAAGAGGAGAGAGAGGAAGAAGGTAGAAGACACCAAGTGGGCCCACTCCTCCACAAGGCACCTTATGAGTGGCCAAGGACCACGCTGACATGGCGCTCCTGGACCACCCAATATTTTCTCGGTCGAGCTCTGAACATTTTTTATCCTATGGGGCTTTGTTCAACAGATTCGAACTCATGACATATTCTAACAAAAATTAAAAAACGAGCATTTGACAAATTAATTTCCTAAACCAAACGTAGTCACCCTTGACGGATGAGAAATTTATACATTAGATGATGTTGAAGTGGAAATTTACGCAGAGGATCTAATCTTGCCAGTTTGTCTGGAGTGATAGTGATTGTTTGGTAACCATCCAAATAGTGTATGATTCTGATTTTTTTTTCCCAAGAGCAGTTTGGGAACAGAATTACGTTTCATAAAACTTTTGTTCCTGGGAATAGATTTGGAGTAGAATCCAGAATTAAAAAAAAAAAAAAACTTGATTCTTGTTCCGGGAACAAAAAAAAAAGAATCAAAACAAGTGAAACTCTTCTTCCTCTCTCCCTCCTCTATTGCCGTCTGCTACCATCTGTCGCCGTACGCTACTGTCTACCGCCGCCGGTCGCCGGCAACCAGTCCGGCGAGCTCGCCAGAGGCAAGCCCAGCCACCGGCGAGGCCAAGCCTCCCCGGTGGCCAAGCGAGCCTCGCTAGGGCTGGGCGAGGCCCGCCTAGCCCCAGCGGAGCTTGCCCAACCTCGCCAGTGGCCAGGTAGGCCTCGCCTAGCCCTACTGCCGACAAGGCTCGGTCGACAAGATTGGCCTCGCCGAGGGCCGGTGATGCTCAGATGAGGTCGTCGGCCCTCGTCTCGAGACCGGCGATTGGCCACTCGTTGAAGGAGAAGAATAATAGGAGAAAAAAGGAGAAAAAGAAAAGAAAAACAAAGGAAAAAAAGGGAAAGAAAAAACGGAAAAATAAAATAAAATAAAAAGGAAAAAAGTATAAAAATTATTTAAAAATTAAAAGAAATTTATTTGGAACATAATTAATAAGCACATACCAAATGCAATTCTATTTTAGAATAAAAAATTTTGGATAGTTATCAAACAGTTTAAAATGTTTAGAAATTATTCTCGGGAACGGAATAAAAAATAATTATTTTTTATCAAAATCTTTTCCGGGAACAAAATCATTACCAAACGCACTCTTAATTTCTTTACTGAAGTCGGACTACTCCTCGAGTTGACCGCAACCAGCAAAGCCATGACGTCATTTCCCTTCTTGCTGCCCAAGCATCTCTCGGGTTTTCTCTTCTTTTTGAGTTCCATGCATCTAGAGAACGACAAATGCCTCATTACATAGAATAAACAAAAGCAAACAACGCAAATTAAAGAACGACAATAATGCACCGAGAACACTTATCTAACCAGGAATCTTCCCCACCTCATAAGTCACGTCCCAACACAAGTGATAATCAACCACGAAACCTTCGAAGCATTCGCTTGAGCCCGGGAGATATTCGGCTACATCGTGATGGCCAATGCCGAGCTCGTGCTCATCCCAACCCCCGTCATGGGCCATCTCGTATCGATGGTCGAGATGGCCAAGCTCCCTGTCGACCGTGACCCCCGCCTCTCTATCACCATGCTCATCATGAAGTTTCCAATCGACTCCGAAGTCGACTCTTACACAAGCTCACGTCCAGACGAAATTGGAGTCCCGTCCTATGTCTACTTCACGTCCAGCGCCGCGTTCCTTGGGCTAATGCTGCACCTACAGTCGCTCCAAGACGAGCAACACGTGGACATAACTGAATTCAAGAACTCTGTCGCTGAGCTGGACTTCCCAAGTTTCGCGCATCCGTTGCCGGCCAAGGTCTTACCGTCCGTGGTTCTGTTTAAAGAGGAGGTCCAACCATTCCTGGAGCACGCCAAGAGGATTAGAGCGATCAAGGGAATTATCATCAACACGTTCGACGAGCTCGAACCACATGCCCTGGGGTCCTTGGCGGGCCTCGGGGCGCCGATGGTGTACCCCGTGGGGCCCATATTGAATTTGAAGGGAGAGACTAAAACGAAGGCTGATGGTGGCGGCCGAGGCGACGATATCATGGAGTGGCTCAACGAGCAACCGCCTTCGTCAGTGGTTTTCTTATGCTTCGGGAGTATGGGAAGCTTCCGCGAGGACCAGGTTAAGGAGATTGCCCACGCGCTGGAGCGGAGTGGGCACCACTTCCTATGGTCCCTACGGCAGCCGCCGCCGAAGGGCAAGTATGATCTACCACGAGACTACACGGACCCCGTGGAGGTCTTGCCAGAGGGGTTCCTTGACCGGACGGCCAGCGTTGGGAAAGTGATTGGGTGGGCCCCACAGGCTGCAGTTCTTGCCCACCCAGCGATCGGGGGGTTCGTTTCGCACTGCGGATGGAACTCCACCCTAGAGAGCATTTGGTTCGGTGTGGCGGTGGCCACGTGGCCCCTCTATGCAGAGCAACAATTTAGTGCGTTCGAGCTGGTGGTGGAGCTAGGCCTTGCGGTGGAGATCAAGATGGATTGCAGGAGGGATTTCAGGATGGAGAGCGACTTTGTCGTGACGGTGGATGAAATAGAGGGTGGAATAAAGAAGTTAATGGAGGACGTTGGCAGTGAGAGGCGAAAGAAGGTGAAAGAATTGAGTGAGAAGAGTAGAAAGGTATTGACTGAGGGTGGCTCTTCTTATTTGGCTTTGGGTCGTTTGATCAAGGACATCTTGAATAATATGCCTTGATTAAGATGACTCCAATAGTTAGAATCTTTAGCATTTCAGGGGTATCCACGTTGAATCAAAAAGATGTTGACTTTCATTGTATTAGATCAATTTGTACTTATAAAAGTGAGCGTACTGTGGAAATCTAGCACACACTATCAATGTAAAAGTAATTTTTATGAGCGGTCCTGTAGACTCTGTATCTCATGATTAAATAAGAGAATTGCTAGTTAAAATCCTGAAATTGAGGTTTGATGAGACTGTTCGTATAAAGTTTAATTTAAAACAGTGTATGCTCCAATAATTCATTTTAAAATACGTGGTCGCTGTGAGTGGTTGAGATTTTTGTTGCATCTCTTAGACTCAGAGTACATGAATGGTGCGAAAGTTCTTGTGTGAAAGATTCGCCTATCCATTTACATCGTGGACCGTTGAATCTGTCTGGTTGCATTGGTGTGTGGATGCAACTATTCCCTTTGTCCCTTTCTTCCTCATGTATGGAGCACATCACCTTGATGCCTCCGAATGACCTTACTTACATGTCAACGACGGGGACAGCCAAGGTCCCTGCCAGCTGCGACGATCTGCTCTCTGTCACTGTCATCATCATGAATTTCCCGTTCGGCTCTGAGATTGACTCACGGATTGAGCCGATCGCCCTGGGTCCGTCGCTGCCCGGGTGCGCTTCATCCACCTTCCTCAGGACAGCACTGTCCAGGGAACGTCCGCGATGAGCTTCCTCATTCACTTCGTCTGTAACCAATTTTACATTCTGCTCGTCTTACATCGAGACGACCCATGCCGAGCTCATTTTCGTCCCATCCCCTGGCATGGGCCATCTAGTATCGATGGTTGAGATGGCCAAGCTCCTCGTCGATCGCGACCTGCGCCTCTCTATCACCGTCGACACCTTTAATGGTGCAAACTGCAATTTCAATACAAATCTTGTAGCTTGTTTCAGAAAGTTATCCAACACTTGGGCTCCGTTCGTTTCGCGAAAAATGTGGCATTTCTGTAAAATATTTTTCAGGAAACCATTTTTCTAAAAATGTAATTATTTTCCGATGTTCGGATGAAACCTGAAAATAAAGTGGAAAATATTTTTCACTGTTCAGTAAGGAAAATATTTTCCTTCATATACTCTTTTTTATTTATTTTATTTTTAAAATGGATTTTTCATATTTTTAAAACATTAATTTTTAATTATTTTTTTTTCAAAATCTATTATTAATATTTTTTTCTTTTTTCATTTTTTTTTCATTTTTCTTTGTTTTCCATCTCCTTGTTTCTTGGCCGGTTGCCGGCCACAGCAATGGTCCTTGACCAGCCACCGGTGAGCCTTGAGCTCGCTGACGAGCACGAGGCTTGCCACCAGATTGGCGAGCATGAGCATCGAGCTTGAGGCTCGCTAGATTGACGAGCGTAATCTTGACATCAACAAGCTTGAGGTTTGCCTTGTGATAGCTGACGACTAGCTAAGAAAAAAACAAGGGAGTTTGAAAAGAAAAAGAAAAGAAAAGAAAATTAATAAAATAATAAAATAATAAAAATAAAAATAAAAGGAAAAGAAAAAAAAGAAAGAAAAGAAAATTAATAAAATAATAAAAATAAAAGGAAAATTAAAAAAAATTAAAAATTAATTCGAATGAAAAAAAAAGGGAGGATGAAGTAAGGATTTATAGAAGTGTGAGATAAGAGAGATTAAGTAAGGAAAATGTTTTCCACTTTTCAAAAGTGTAAAACATTTTCTCCTAATTTAGAAGACTTTTTTCCTTGCACGGAAAACATTTTCTCCAAGAAATTCATTTTCCATGAAATGAACGCCAGAAAATCCGGAAAACGTTTTCTTGGAAATTATTTTCCGTGAAATGAACGGAGCCTTAGTAAATTCCAAAAGAAGTCCACGCACAAAGTAAATGTTTGCAATGATAACATTAGTAACATTTTTTTGACTTGATATTGATGTTACCTTTACCCATAACGGGAATTTTTTTATTTATTGCTAAAGTTGACTTCACCACTACTCATCTCGTCCAATTGCGAGAGTAACTCCTTTTAGCCAAACACATAATTGTTGCAACTAGTATCCAGGTACCATATGTTGGTGTCTATTGTGCTTGGGTCATCCTTTTCACATGCTAGTGTCACGGGCCGATCGATAGGGATCGTGACCACGCGGCGACTCGGGCACTTTAGGATCGGATTAGATCGCCGAAGCACCTAAGCCAAGCCTTGCACAGTCGAACGTTCACTCGCTCGCCTTACCTAGATCGTAGAGAGAGAAAGGATCTAGAGAGAAGAGCTTTGGAAAGAAACTTTGCTTTGTATTGCGGAAGTAGTGGATGTTTACAAATGAAGGAGGACACCCATTTTATACTTGAGGGCCTCAGATTACATCCATTGATCTAGAATTCTACCGGCGGACGAGATCGTATTGCCTCAACTACCGGCATAAGTGCCAACTACCGTCTACCAATATAAATAACGGAACGAACTTTTGTAATCTAGCTTAATGACATCTTCGCCCGCCCTTGCAATTCGGGGAGAAGGCTTGGTGGGAATCCAAGTGAGAGTAGGAGGTCCACGGGCGAGTTGGGGTCGACTTTGGGGAACCTCTTGGGTCGTCCATCTTTCGGCCCGTGACATTCTCCCCCACTCAATCGAGCGACGTCCTCGTCACTCTCAGCTTGGTGGTCGGCTTTCTTTGCACGAGCACGGGCTTTGGCATGAGCTTTGTGGTTCTTATTTCGCTTTGCTCGGACGCTCATGAACGAAGGACCACAACCTTCGATGATGAAGTCGGACGCACGCGGCTCGGTCTTCGGCTTGGACGGAGCATGTGGCACACACTCAATCTCGGGGAAGAGTGCTTGGATGGGCATAGCGTTTGTTGGAGTAGAATCCAACTCAACCTTTGGCTTCACCTCAAACAACTTGTTGATGCGCATGACAGCCTTCAAGCTCTTGTCGAGGCGTCGGATCGACGCAATGGTCTTGGTGTCGACCACCCCTTGATCATGGGGATCATTGACGGGCACTTTTGATCGAGGATCATCATACACTTGGTCCTCATGTCAATCATGGCTCCCACACTATGGAAAAACTGCATTCTAAGGATGAGATCATAGTCGTCAAGAGGGATTACCTCGAACGCCATTCGGCCCTTCCATCCACCAATCTTGACATCCATGTCGGGTGTTGATCCTCTATGTAGCACGGACACTCTCTGGAAGCCTTCGTGTCGTGTTCGACACTCCGACACGTCCCGACACGCTCCGACACGCTGTCAACGAGTGTCGAAAAATCCGACACGTGGTCAACTCTCTCCGACACGCTTTGACACGCGAGTCCAGAATTCCGATATGCGATTCCAACATGCATGTGGTCAATTTTAAAAATTTCTAATACTTATGGGGCCAAAATATAAATATACACAAAAGAAGTAATAAAAGAAGTAATAAAAATGCTGTAAATATACAAGCATGGGGTCAATTTTTTTTTTTTCAGTTTTCTTTTTTTAGAATTGGTTTAGTTTTTTAAAAAGTCTTTTGCTATGAAAGAAGTAATACAAAAATACTATATATGATAAATAAATAAATTTAAAAATATAATTTCAGTATTTTTCTTTAAATAATGTTTTTTCCTCTAAGTTTTATGTATTATTGTAAGAAATTAAAATAATGAATGATATTATTTAATATTTTTCGTGCAAATTAATTGTAGGCTATTTTTATTATTATTTATTTATGTATTTATCTATAAAAATATATTTAATATATAATGTGTCGGAACGTGTCGAAATTCTCTATTTTTAAGAAATGACGTGTTGGCGTGTTGTGTCGTGTCGTGTCACGTGTCATGTGTTTGTGTCGGTGCTACATAGTTGATCCTACGCCATGGAAGTCGCCCGAATTGATGAGTTTGTATGACTTCTCGGATGGTTCCACGTGAAGTCCCAAGGTCTTCGCAACCTCGGTTGACATGAACATGTTGGATGCGCCAGTGTCGACCAAAGCGTAAAGCGTTCGGCCGCCCACTTCGACCTCCACGAAGAACATGTCGGTGTTTGGAGTGATTCCTTCTCCTTTGGTCGGCGATCGGGCTTGGACGGAGTTGATCATCTTCACAGCTCCAATCTGGATCTGCCGTTTGTCTTCTTTGGGTACCTCCTTCTCTTCTTCAATGGCAAGGAGGGCGTTGATGCGGCCCCTCTTCGGGCACTTTTGGGTCCAGTGCGGACCTTTGCAAATAAAGCAAGGAGAGGGTGGAGGTTGATCGAACTTACTCGCGTAGTCGATCGGTGGTCGACCTCTTTGGAAGGACAGATTGGAATACCCTTCTCCCCACGTCTTGGCTCGGCTGCCTTGATCGGGCGTGCCTCGAGGAGTGTTTCTTCCTTCGTCATTGGGTCGATCCGATCTCCAATCTCTTGCTCGGTTGTTTCTCGGCTCAACCCTGGTGAGGTCGACGAGTGACTCGGCCATGCTCAGCGCACGCGCAAGACTACTCACATCCCGCCGCTTCAGCTCAAGTTGTGCCCATGGCTTGAGTCCATCCATGAACGCTCCGAATGCCTCCTCTTCGCTTAGGTTGTGAATCTGGAGTTTGAGCTCCATGAACTCCTTCACGTACTCTCGGATCGCTCCTCTTTGCTCGAGGTGATGGAGCAGGCTACGAGCTTCTTGTTGAGCGAACTCGGGGAAGAAGTAGTCGCGGAATTCCCTCACGAAGTCGTCCCACGTGTTCACGGGATCAGCGCCGCGTCTACTCTCGTCACACCTATTACGCCACCACAGCATCGTCGTATCAGACAGGAACATGGAAGCAGTTCGTACCTTGATCGACTCGTCGTGTATGTTGACGGTGCCGGAGTACTGCTCCATGCTCCACACGAAGTTGTCCACCTCTTGGGCGGACCGGTTGCCTTTGAACTCTTTCGGCTTCGGCACCTCGATCTTGGTCACCGTTTGAGCAGGCACCACACCATTCGTGATGCTAAGTTTGCATAGGGCAAGCTCGGTCTTGAGCTCTCGGATCTCCGCCTTCATGGCTTCAACCTCATCCCTACACGGGCTTACCTCTTCGATTATTTGGACGCGCTCATTCAAACCATCGATTGATACTTCGAGAGCTTTGTCCTTGTCGAACAATGGAGCTATGGCTTGGTTGATGCCGGTCGTAAAGTCTTCGCAAAGTGAGCCCTCAACCTCCATGACCGGGTCTCGCACGTCATCAAGACCTTCCATGAGTTCGAGCACAGCACTCCGGACCTTACCGATCTTCTCATCGAACGTGGCCGCAGCATCCACCGAGTGATCTCTTTTCTTTGCTTTATTGCGCGTGTCCATGACTGGCGCAGTCTCTCCAACTATAGCCGCATCATGGCTTGACATTCTTTCGAATAGTCGGTGCTCTTCAATCTCTTGGAAACAGATCTCTCTTTAGCTCTGATACCACTTGTCACGGGCTGATCGATAGGGATTGTGACCGCGCGGCGACTCGGGTACTTTAGGATCGGATTGGATCGCCGAAGCACCTAAGCCAAGCCTTGCACAGTCAAACACTCGCTCACTTTACCCGGATCGTAGAGAGAGAAATGATCTAGAGGGAAGAGCTCTGGAAAAAAACTTTGCGGAAGTAGTGGATGTTTACAAATGAAGGAGGACACCCCTTTTATACTTGAGGGCATCAGATTACATCCATTGATCTAGAATTCTACCAGCGGACGAGATCGCACCACCTCAACTACCTGCATAAGTGCCAACTACCGTCTACCAACATAAATAACGGAACAGACTTCTGTAATCTAGCTTAATGACATCTTCGCTCGCCCTTGCAATTCGGGGAGAAGGCTTGGTGGGAATCCAAGTGAGAGTAGGAGGTCCACGGGCGAGTTGGGGTCGACTTTGGGGAACCTCTTGGGTCGTTCATCTTTCGGCCCGTGACACTAGCATCATATGTTCCTCAACATGGGTGGCATGTGCATGTTCTATTGGCTCGTATGTTGCCTTTGCTTGGCATTCGGATTTGTAATGTTCGAATTTATTGCACTTGCACTTGACTATTGATTTGTCACATGTTCTATATTTTTCAGTGAAATTTAAATTTCCACCTGTATTTCAGCCTCCTCCACAGCCTCGACTGCTTTGGTGGCCTCCTCAACTTGATGGAGTGACTTGACTCTACAATGCTTGCTCGGGATTTGAACCAATGGACTTTTGATTCATTGTTTGCTCATATGAGCACAATGAACCATCAATCACTCCAATGCTAGGTTTGACACATCTTGCCCTTCCTCAATCGCCGCGACGACATAGTCAAGTCTTTCAGTAAAAGACCTCAAGATTTTTTCTACGACTTTTACATCTTGGAGTTCTTCACCATTAACCTTTAATTGGTTAACAATGGTTCGAACGCAATAACAATATGCTGAGATTGATTGAAAGTCATTCATGCATAAATATTCGAAATCACCTTGAAGTGTTTAAAGTCACACTTGTTGGATAGGTTCATCGCCTTTGTAGGATTTTTGCAAAATAATCCACATTCTTTTGCAGTCTCCTTACTTGATTTTTTTCAAATATCATTCCTCCACAACTTGAAAGATTGCATACAATGTTTTTTGATCTTTTCTTCAGGACTCCATCAAAGAATCTTTCTCCTCCTTTCTTAAAACCTCAAATGCTTCATACATTCCCCACTTTGATGTAGCCGTTTTCTACCAAATTCCACAAATCTTACGATTTGAAGAGAACCTTAATTTGAGCAGACCGATTGTTAAGATTCTTTCCATGCAACTTTGGAAGTTACAATTGAAAGAAACTAGTAGATGCCATTTCTAGCTCAATTACCAAATGTTGGAACAAAAGAAAAGTAATGGCAAGTTTGGAAATTTAGAACGAGTGTACAAGTTGAAGGGAGAAAATTTTCTCGAAATACTTTCTGGTGGCTTCTTGTTTACAACACACCCTCACGTCCTATATGATAGCAGAACATCTAAACTACAATAAAGATGAAGACGAATGTCCCACACACTTATTATCCTAAGAACAAAATGTCAACAACAAGGAAACACAATCATTAAATGAGCTAAAGACCACGAAGTCTTCACTCCTTATCATGTTAAAACTTCACGCTTTTTGACCAAAAAACCAAATAAGAACTTCTCTTTTCCTTATGAAAGAATTTACTCCTTATTGAATGATAGAGGGTCTACCCAAATATAGCCTAACATAAATCATACTGATTTCCTACAATCTTCTTCTTCTACCTACCATAAATCAAGACATCCTTTAAAGAATACTAATAACCAAATTAAGAGCTCAGTAACCAATGTGCTCAAATCTTCAACTATCAAATTTATATTGTAACATTTATTTGATCTAATTAAAATGGCAGAATATTAACGAAAGCCTCGCAAAATTGATTTATCTCTTTGTTGCAAATTGCAAGTATACACATACGGAACTGCTTTCCAGAAGCCATATTCTCGTAGAACATCCATTAAAATGCTGCCGCTGAATGTATTCTATAGTAGCACTGAATCCAAATAAGGATAGAGATAACATTTGCTATCCAAACCAAAGAAAAATTCCTTTGGACACATCGAGCGATCGTGTCCGTTGCATGTGAAATTTCATCTGGAGATACAACTCTTATCGGGGCATGTTATTGAAGATATCGTCAATCAAACGGCGGAGGGATGAGCATGAAGAACCGCCCTCATCCAAGGCCTTCCGGCTCTTCTCGCTCATCTCCTTTACCTTCTTCCTCTGTTCGCTATCCGGCTCCATCACGCGCCGTATCCCTCTCTCTATCTCTTCAGCGGTGACCGTTGTCTCGCTGTTCATCCTTACATCCCTCCTATACTCCATCTTAATCTCAAAAGCGAGATCCAACTCCACCACCATCTCGATCAAGTTGAATTGTTGCTCTGCATATAGTGGCAATCCCGCAATCGGCACGCCAAACCATATGCTCTCCAACCACAATGGGACACGAATCCCCCGACTGCCGGGTGGGCGAGGATGTCCACTTGCGGGGCCCACCCGATCACTTTCCCTATCTCGACCGTCCGATCGAGGAACCCTTCTGGTAGAATCTCCTTGGCATTCGCATAATCACGTGGGGGTCCTACCTTGCCCTTGGGCGGCGGCTGGCGTAGGGACCACAGGAACCGGTGTCCACAACGCTCAAGCGCGGTGGCAAACTCTCTCACGGCATCCGCGTCGAAGCTACCCCGACTTCCAAAGCACAGGAACACCACAGACGAATCCGATTGACTATCGAGCCACTTCATGGTCTCCGAACCATTGGACGGTCCTGTGCCACCGGTCGACCTTGTGAGGTTTAATATGGGTTCAACTGGATAAACCGGCGGGATTATGTCATCGATCAAGGACTTCAACACATGCCTTTCGAGCTCAGCGAATGTATTTATGAAAATGCCCTTGGTTTCCCGGAACCTCCTAGCGTGGCCAATGTAAGCTGGGGCGGCCTCCTTTACCAGATATGCGGTGGGCAAGACCTTGGCAGGCAGTGGATTCATGAAGTTTGGGAAGTCCAATTCGGTGTCGGAGTCCCTGAACTCGGTCGAGTTGATTCCGTGTTCATCCTGCAGCCTCTGGAGATGGAGCATCAGGCCCAGAAAGGCGGCCCCCGATGTGAAGAACACGTATGAGGGGACCCGGAGCTCGTTCGTGATGCGTGATAGGGTGAGTGATTCTAGAACGGATTTTTGAGAGGGGATTTTTGTGGTTAAGTATATGGAGTAGTGTATATGAGGAAGAAATTAAAATAAATAAGAAAAGATAAAACGATCTCCTCCCAAGGTATAAAGGCCTCGCCACCAACCAAGGATGAGGATTGAGATCTACGAAGTCACCACCAAGGCCAAAAGCTTCCACCAGCCAAGGATAAAGGACTCCGGCATAGAAGAAGCTCACCACCAAGGCCTAAAGATTCCACCAGCCAAGGATAAAGGGCTTCTTGGCTCACCACCAATGAGTGATCTACGCTCTAAGGATAAAGAAACCAAAAAAAGTTATCCACTCTCTAAAGGAGTTCACTCAAGCTAAGGAAATCTCACCATTCTCATTCATGAAATTCGTATATCCCCTACATTGGATAGTTTCCCCTATTTATAAGAGGATTTTAGCCTTATAAACTATTAAAAATAAACTTTAATGACCTATGAACTGAAACGTTCGACTCTTGAGCTACATAAAAATAAAAACAGTTAGGAACTTAATAAAAAGCCTTTACTATCACGGGAACTAAATGCCATAATAAAAAGCCTTTATTATCACACTAAATGCCATTTAATCTTCGGCCTTCCACATTCTCGAACCGTTAGCTTTCCGTGTTCTTGAACCTTTGGCTTTCCATATTCTTAAACCGCTTTCGTGAACCTCTAGCCTTCCCAAAATTCGAGCTCCTCCCTTGACCAGAAAATAATCCTTCTGAAACTTCTTCAATTGGTCATACAAGACATCTAAAATGGCCTCCCATTGATACCTATTGATATACCACAAAGTAATTAACATTATTCATTCAAAATGATCCATCGAAGCACATAATGTCCAACTTCTTTATTGGCTTGGATAAGCATCGATGGTTCTGAGTTAGTCCATGGAGCTATGTTGGATGCTCCCGCATCAGTTCGCCACGTCGATCATCGTTGTGCAGAACATGTCAACAACAAGCCCCGCGAGCCGAGGTGAGTCGAGGCCCGAGTCGGACTCGTTGAGTTGCCCGATAGCTTCTTTCACGTGAGGCTTGTAGCTCTCGATGCACAGATTGCGGATTTTGCTGGGGTTGGTCTCCGAGATCGGGTCGATGTCAGGAAGATGAACGAATTGGAAGCGGCCGGCCATTGAGTCGGCGAGCGATCGCGTCCGGTTGTCGATGCCAGAGTGAGACTCAAGCGGTGGCTTCATGATGAGGAGGGTGATGGACACGCGGTGGTCTCGGTCGACCAAAAGCTTCGCCATCTCCACCGTCGACACAAGATGGCCCAAGCCCGGCGATGGAACGAACACGAGCTCCGCTCTGACCATGCTGATGATTCCGATGGATATGGAGGTCCTTTTCCTGGTTGGTGTCTTCTGATTAAAGTGGCTTCAGGCTTGGTCGTGGAGATGTTCGTGATGGAGGAGGGTCCGCTTTACTTATACGAAATCACGACGTGTCGGTCGCGTGGTGGATAAACATTTCCTTCACGGCGATAATAGTTGATTGTATGTAGAAGAAGGTACGCAACTGGTGATTAAACTACCTGGTGAAGGTTTTACTCTCCCAAAAATTCAAATCAAACCTTGATCATTTCTCGGTTTCGAGAAATCCTGATTGGCCTATATGGCAATGATTCAGTTAGCGTCTGGCCGAGGACGACCCCGACTTTACTACGACTCGCGTCTCCTGATGCCTTAGAACGGGCCAACTCGAGTGAACGGGAGCTATTACTGAAAATCAAACGTTCTAATGGCTAGTGCGAAACACCTACGAGGTAATACCCTTAGGAGTTAGCAATTCTAGTGGTTGTTACTTCCATACAGTATTATTCACAAAAGTAATATTGGCATCGATATGGAAGTTCAATCTACAAAGTGATGTAATAGATTGATGAAATATATAGACGTAATTCTTAATATATCTAATATTATTACTTGGAGATCAAGGAGGCATGATGGCGGAGCTGAGGTCATAGTGGTTGGAGCAGTTTTTGGTATGCACGGCAAGATCATGCCTTGGGGACCAAGAACTTTCTTCATCCTTGATTTGTTTTTCCTTATGGTGGAGGACGCATCTCGTGATTTTTTATTATAAAGACGAAGGATGTGATGTGTCGGCTATCATAACCATTTTGACATTACAATTTTCTTCGTTGGCGAAATTTTAATTCACCTTAAAAAATAAAACATGGTTCTCATGAAAATTCTACCTGGACGCATGGCAAAGCAATTCGGAAGCCAGTATCAAGTTAATTAATATAAAAGCAATACTTAAATTCCAAGGACTTCCTGTTCAAAAAAAAAATTCCAAGGACTTCACTGAATAGCAAAACAAGACATTCTTAAACATAAGAACAAGTTACCAATATTGCATTTACATCGGAAAGGTGACCTATTTAGTGAAAATTAGGGGGCTAGGCATAAACTCGGCAATTTATCATTTTATCTAGGAATAAATGCATCAAAAGTTTGTTGTGAGAGTGTAATGGCGTTCTAAACTTAAAAAATTGCATTCAAGTCCTAAAACTTGTTAAATTAGTATAATCAAATCATTCTGTTAATTTTGTCTAATTTGAGTAACAAAAAATACTGACATGACTTTCTTAAGATACATCATGCCAATGTGGCGCCATTAATTTCCAAATTAGGAAGAAAATTGAAATTTTAAAACGAACAAGAATAAAAGATTAAAAAAAAAAAGGAATGACTACACTAGAAGTCCTAAAAATGTTCATAAAAGTGCAATTAAATTTTAAAACTTTCAAAAAATAAAATCAAATTTTAAAATTTATCACGAAAGTGTAATTAAATCATAGAACTTTTAAAAAATACAATCAAGTCCTAAAATTTATCACGAAAGTACAATTGAATCCTAAATTTTTTAAAAAGTGTAATCAATGAAAGGACATAATTGAATTAATTTGACAAGTCTTAAGACATGACTCAATTGCACTTTCATGATAGGTTTTAGCACTCAATTATATTTTCTAAATGTTTAAGTACTTAATTGCACTTTTTTGATAAATTTTAGAACTTCTAATGCACTTATCAAAAAATTCAAAAAAAAATTAAGGATAAAAGGAATAAGAACTGCAAAAATCTAAACTAGAAAAAAGAAAGAAAGAAAGAAGAAAGAGGCAAGCATGATTAATATTGCGATCCTCATATTGCTAAATTGATCCTTCGCCTTCAACATTTGGGCGAGAAGATCCTCCGTCTTCTCGAACAAAATCATCTCCGATGAATATTGCTAAATTGATTCGAACATCTCCTTGTCTTCCAACATGGCAAGGCCCCTTCCACGAATCCCACCTCACCAACCATCGGTGAGGCCCGACACTAAGGCTACGTTTGTTTTGATTTCTCTTTTTTGTTTCTAAACAATTTTTTTGTTTTTTTGTTCCAAGGAACAAAAAAGGAACAGAAACGCATTTGTTTGCGTTTTTGTTCCAAAATTATTTTTTTGTTCCCAAAAACACAACCAGAACAAAAACAAGAAACAAAAAAAATTTGTTTCTTGTTTCTGGAACAAAATTTAGGAACACTTTCTTCTTCTCTCTTTTTTCTTCTTTTTTTCTTCTTTTTTCTTTCTTTTTTCTTCGGCTGCTCGCCGGCCTCGGCCATGGCCAGCGACCTCGCCGGAGTGTCGCCAGCCCCTAGCGAGGCCGAGCGTCACCGGCCCTTGGTGAGGCTCGGCGTTGCCGGCCGCTGGGCGAGCTCGGCCTCACGCCGGGCTAGGCGAGCTCGATCTCACTCAGATTCGGCAAGGTCGGCGTCGCCTAGCGGTGGCCCGGCGACGCTGAGCCTCGCCGGTCACTGGGCGAGGCTCGGCCTCATCGGGGGTTAGCGAGCCTCGCCGTGGTTGGGCGAGCCCGCCGGCCCTCGTTGGCCGGTCGCCGGCCATGGCCGAGGCCGACGACTGGCCAAAAGAAGAAAAAAGAAAAAAGGAAAAATAAATAAGAAAAATAAGAAAGAAAATAGAAAAATTTTAAATTTTAAAAATTAAAAAATTAAAAGAAATAAAAAAATTATACAAATTTATCAAACGTGTTTCTGTTCATTTTTTATTCCTGGAACAAGTTTACCAAACGCGTTTTTTGTTCAAAAATTGTTCCCCGAAACAAAAATACTTTTTTCTATTTCTATTTCCTGGAACAATTTTTAAACAGAAATGTTACCAAACGCGCCCTAAGTTGACGGGGAACACTTCTTCGCCGACCATCCGTATGCTTTTGCTTTTGACAAGTTATAAGTACACAAGAAAATATTAGGTATGTCTAGTGTTCCAGTGTGGCAAACAAGAAGGTGGTGGGAGCGCGACACGTGTCTTTGTGGGACCCACGTTCTGGAGAGAAAAAGAGGTGCCAATTTAAAAAAATTTCAGTCCTGGCTTTCTTTCTTCACGCCTCTCTCTCTACCCATCGCTCTCTATGTCCAACGAACTCCCTTTCTCTGTCCACCCTCTCTCTTTCTGACCGGCGAACCACCGTGAGTGGCTGGCGAACCAAGAGGATACCGGCGAGATGATCGCGAGCAACCGACCGGCGTGCCACCTTCCTCTCTCTCTGCCGTCCCTCTTCCTGACCGACCGGCATGCGACCTCCCTCTCTCTCTCTGCCCTCCCTCTTCCAACCGGCGAACCACCGTGAGCAACCGGCGAACCAAGAGGATACCGGCTAGACGACCGCGAGCAACCGACCGGCGTTCGACCTCCCCCTCTCTCTCTGCCCTCTTGAGTTTGAGTTCGCGGATAAACTGTCTACTGATTTGTTCTTTTCTCTACAACATTCTTCGAGCGAACGCTCCCAAAATCCAGGCACTTTCTCAATTCTTGTTAAGCTCTACAAGCAACATTCTTTCAGCGAGTGAACACTTCCAAAATTCCAACACTTTCTCAGTTCTTGTCAAACTCTACAAAAGAAAAGAAAAATTATGTCCACGCAAAAGAGAGCTTCGGATTCCACCTTTTTGGATGAACCAAGTGGATCCAAGAGGCCATGCTTGGATCAAAACAATTAGGCTCACTCTTTCCGTCTTAATGTTTCTATTGGGAATAACGGATCCCCAAAAAACGGATTCGACACCGAATCGAACCCCTAAACCAATGCGGAAGACGAAGCTTGGGAAAACACGCATCACCGATCGTAAAGCACACCACGGATTCGAGCGTATCTTGTTAGCCACAGATTAAACACCAACGCTGAAGAAGAGGAAGAAATTCTGGCCCAATGATGTCAATTGAAGGGAAGACAGTGCCGTTTGCCTTAGAGTTCCTTCTTGTCTTTTTGGAGAGAGAGAGAAAGTGCGCGGGAGAAAAACGTACGTACATCTGTTTTTCCAACCAAAAGTGTAATCTCCCTCTCTCTCCTCCCTTTTATACCTTCTCCCTCCACGGGCCCTATTCTGGGCCGGGCCTTTTGGGCCCAACTTGAGCGGATGGGCCTTAAGCCCATCTCATAAATCCATCATCTCCCACTCGCACATGGTGGTGCAAAACCAACATGGGCGGACAGCCTTACTCAGCCCCAACAGAAAAAATCCATCATAGACTCTCACTTAACATGGTGGGCCGAACATAATCCTCTTTTCCTCTCTTCAACATTCATACCGGTGAATAATCCGTGCGACCAGCATACTTTGAGAGCTCGTTGCCATACATCTGTTAGGAATATATAGCAGCTCATAATGGGCATCATATCCTGAGTAGATTTAGTATGCAGTACCCTAGATCAATCGATCACATTTATATCTCTCTTGATCTCTTGTAAATAATGATATATAGATTGTATTCACAATTATGATTATCACAAAGACAGTCATAATTGGTTAACCGGTGAATACAAAACTACAATGTGATTCTCCAAAATCGATCTTCCTCTTTCCTTCAAACTCTCAATTTCAGTCTAGCTTGCTTTTCTAGAAATGCCCCATTAGATCGAATCATCTCATGACCATTGGCAACACACTAAGATAGCAAACACTAAATAGAAATCTTGAGAATAAGTAGGAGTCCTGAGGGGACTTCAAAATTGAGGAACTCTCTTCCTCAAGAGTCTCACACAACATAAAAGTTGAGATCAAACTTTTGCCACTCTTATTGGTCGTCTCATGCATACGTAGTATGAAATACGTATTACGGTATTAACTCCTTTCCCATGGAGCGTATGTCTACACCTTTCAATACCGTACAGATGATAGTTCAGACATACCCAATGTCTAACTTGAGTTCACGTATCCACTCATTCACAAAATTCATCAGAACTCACATCTGGCATCATAGACAGATAAAGTAAAATGTGTGGGGTATTTTACTTTCGGACATCACAAGTATTATGTCCTCATCTTAACACTTAGTTAAGGCGACATGCGTATTTTGAGCTTGAGCTCTCGATTATCACCTAGATAATAAGCTTAAATACTGTCTCATCTCTATTTATCACACAGTAAATAGAGGCGATTACCCGTGTGAGTGGGCTAATCTTATATCTGTCCGACATACTTCTCAACTTAAAGTAATGCACTAAGCATTAAGATGCATAAGGATTAAACAAAGATTCATAGGCATTAATGATGAATACACAAATTCATCAAATTGTGAACACTTAGGGAAATTACAATATTCAGTACATCAGTCTCTACGCAATCCTAGAGATTTCATATTGCCACAAAACACATCTCTAGGTATTGGCCTTATCATAGGATCTGCTACCATTCCATGCGTAGTATGTACTCTAAGTTCACATCTTTTCGTGCAACCATATCCTTGACAAGATTATACTTGGTATCTATATGTTCGGTCTTGCCATGATATTTTGGATCTTTGGTGTACACTTTTGCTGCTTGGCTATCACAGTTAACCAACAATGAATCTGCAGCACTTCCAATAACACCTAAATGATCCAAAAAATCTCTTAAGCCAAACACTCTCTTATACTGCTGCTGATAATGCCACGAACTCAACTTACATCGTGGACAGGGCTATACACTTCTGTTTCTTACTGCTCCAACATATGGTGGTATTATTCGGTAAGAAAACAAACCCAGAGGTAGATTTCCTTTCATTTAAATCTCCTCTCCAATCAGTATTAGAATAGCCTTTGAGTTGCAGATCCTTTCCTTAATAACTCAACGTATGATCAGCAGTCCCCTTTAGATACCTTAGTATTCTCTTAACGGCTTTCCAATGTGCTTGACCTGGATTGGATTGGTATCTGCTCACCATCCCAACTGCAAAGCATATGTCGGGTCTTGTACACATCATAGCATACATCAAGCTCCCAACTGCACTAGCACAAGGAACATGTTTCATTTGTTCCTTCTCTTGTGGAGTCCTTGGACACAGACTATGGCTCAATCCTTCACCTTTTTGCAATAGGAGTGTCTATGGGTTTACAGTTTTGTATACTAAATCGTTCAAGAACCTTATTTATATAGGTTTCTTGCGAAAGAGACAACGATCTCTTCAAAACGATCTCTTGAAGTCTTAACTCCAAGAATGTATGCAGCCTCACCCATATCCTTCATCTCAAAGTTAGAAGACAACTATCTCTTGATAGTATTAACCACCTCCATATTGCTTCCGGCAATTAGTATATCATCAACATATAATGATATGATCACAAATTGATCATTGGATCTATTGATGTATACACAATGATCCTCGTCAATCATTGTAAAATCATATGCCACTATGGCATTATGAAAATGTATATACATTTGTCTCGATGACTGCTAAAGGCCATATATCGACCCCCAAAGTCGACATACCTTTTCTTCTTGGCCTTTCACTATGAAACCAACATGTTGTTCCATATATGTTCATTCCTCTAATTCTCCATTGAGGAAAGTAGTCTTTACATCCATTTGATGTAACTCAAGATCTATACTAGTCACTATTGCCAGAATAATGCGAATTAAGGTAAATCTCACTATAGGAGAAAATGCATCTTCATAATCAATTTCTTCCTGTTGATTATACCCCTTCGCCACAAGGCGAGCCATATGCCTTTCTATTGAGCCATCAGCCTTTCGCTTTATTTTGAGAACCCACTTGTTCCCAATAGTTCTGCGTCCCTTTTGGAAGATCAACCAATTCTCAGACTTGGTTTGACTTCATTGACTCTATCTCCTCTTTCATTGCATAAATCCATTTTTCCTTACTAGGGCATTTCAGAGCCTCATTAATATTTCTTGGCTCATCCTCATCTTGTGGAGCAATTATAAAAGTTTCCCCTTCAATGTCAAAACGTTGACGGGGAATACTTTGGCGACTTGTTCACCGTATGGGAGATTGTACACTTAACACATCATTCCCCATCATGCTCCCACTTGGATTAGGTAATGATGATGTCGTCACATCAGGTGGTTGCAATTGAGAATGAGTTGAATTCAATTCATTACATCTCATATTACTCCCACTTGAACGAACTCCACCGACATCATTATCTTGATCCAAGGTTTCAAATAGGGAGTTATTTTCCCTTATTTCGCCCCTCTTAGAAAATTCATCCACTAAGGATGTGACATCCCGTGATTCAAATTCAGTTATACTCCCACTTTCCTGCTCACTTATGAACACATACCTTTTTTGAGTGTTCGCAGTATCTCATGAAAATACTCTTATTTTCTTTGGGACCCAATTTCCCAAAACTTGTGAGAGGACTCATGAGCATAGTCAGCACAACCCCATGGCTTAAGAAAAACTTAAGTCCGGTGCTCTAACTGTCCATAACTCATATGAAGTGAAAATAACCGATTTGGAAGGCACCCGGTTAAGTTTATAGGCAGCAGTTAACAACACATCACTCCAAAAAGTGATAGGTAAGTTAGCATGCGCTATCTTGGACCTAACCATTCCAAAGAGGGTTCTGTTTCTTCTCTCCGCAACACCATTTTGTTGAGGAGTATATGGAATAGACAACTATCTTTCTATTCCTTTTTCATCACATAATTTTCTGAACTTATCGATAAATATTCTTAACCTCGATCGGATCTAAATACTTTTATTTTTCTTGTCTAATTGATTTTCTGTCAGGTTCATAAACCTTCTAAAACAACTTATGCTTCAGATTTATGAGAAATCAAATAGACATATCCGAATCAAGTAGAATCATCTATAAAAGTGATGAAACAAACAGCCCATTGCCTTCCTCTCACATTCATTGAACCACAGATGTCCAAATGGATTAAATGCCGAGGAAATTCAGCTCTTTTACCTTTTCCAAATGGTCTCCTTGTCATTTTCCCTACTAGGCAATGCTCACATATGGACAAATCAACTTTTTCAATATTGCCCAACAAGCCCTTTTTGGCTAGTCTTTTCATATGTTGTTGGCCCATATGACCAAGTCAAGCATGCCATCATATTCACATCATTATCATATAAGATAGAAGACGTGAAACAATGGGATAACATATTGACATCACCACAGTCAACATTTAGTACAATAAAACCATCTAGAAAGTGACCACAACCATAGTAGTTTGTACCCAAATACAAATCTACACCTCTATTATGGAAGTTCATATAAAAACCAAGTTTGACCAACACAAAAAAATAGACACATAAATTTCGACGAATCTCCAGAGCATATAGAACATCAAGATGCGTCCACCATGCATGTTCAATTGGCATGTGCCAATCCCTTTAACTTCAGCTCTTGAGTTATTTCCAACATAGGTCCACTTAGTTCCAGTTGGTATCGTCGGAATTCTACAAAGGATCCTCTATCCTTTGCTACATGGTCTGTCGCTCCTGAATCTACAGTCCACAAAGGATTAGACTCAGTCAAGAATACAGAACTCGACACAAAAGTAAAGTTCTGAAAAGTACAAGGGGTGTTTACTTTCTTTGGCTCACGACAATTGCAAGCATAGTGACCCTTCTTGTCACAATTGTAACACCTCACTCTTGACATTTTCTTTACTTGAGGACGCTTTCCTCTTTCTTGTTGGTTAACTCTTGATTTCTTGTAATAAGGACTTGATCCTTTGTATTCTCACATATTGAACGAATCAATACGCTTGCACTTAGAGCACAAAGCCCTTTCGAGCTAGAACCAAAGATAGCAAATGTCTATTTTCGGTTCAAATACCGTTAGGCGGTCCTCTACTAGCTCAAGGTGGCGCATGGCATCCCTAAGATCTTCCATAACATGGTCAAGAGCTTCTAGTACTTCTTGCTTTTTCAGCACATATTGAATCTTCATATTCAATATTTCACGATTGTTGCCGTTCATATCAGCAATTATATTCTTAGTTGCTTGAACCCATTGATCTCGAACACATCATACATATATGCACGAATAATTAATGCCTATCATTTATGCATCCCTATTTGCATAGACCCATCATATTAATGAATAATTTTAAGTAAGGCTTTAGAATCAAAAGGTCACTATGTTTCCAATCATCCTCCAAAAGTCCTAACTTAAAACTATCATTAATATGATTGTCATATACAAAATCAATTCTATGAAGCTACAAAAACTTCTAAAACTACCCACAGCAACCAGCAATAACAGAAAGCAACAGATAATTGACATACAATTAAAAACACTAATGCTTTCAATTAACACAATTAGGTAGTATTCATTACATAATTAATCAAAGAAATAAATAGGGAATGTCCCTTCTAATCTATTAGCCATAATATCTGAGAAATTTGAAGGCACATTTGCCAACCATGGAAAAACTTTTGGAGAGCTTTCATGTCGCCTCCAAGGCGCATTCACTCGGCGCCATGTGGCGCTCAATCTAAGGGTTGAAGTTTTGGCCAACTCAATCCTATAGTGCTCTCTCACAAAAGCTTCCACCAGCCTCCTATAACCCGGGACCACGTTGACCTCCCATAGTCGATCCAACACTGCTTGCCATTCAGGTGGAAGAGTGTTAATCAAAGCCGGCACCTTCTGAAAATCCGGCATAAGATAACCATTCCAGATGATTTCTTGTATCATCTGATTGACCTTGACCACATGTGATACTAAATCACCGTCATGCCACTGATAATCAGCTAACTCTGTCATCAGCCTCTTAAGTCTTGCATTTCCCTCGTTCGTTCTCGGGATTGTAGGTATCCTTGCATAACGCATCATAGTTCCTGCAACAAATGCAGAATTAAAAATGGATCACTTATAATCCATATTTAATACAAGAGAAAATACATAATTTTCCAAAATTCATGCAACAAATACAAAATTAAAAATGGATTACTTATAATCCACATAGGCATGACTGAAAAAGAAAACAAATTCCTTTTTTTTTTTTTTTTGGGTCAACGGTCAACGGTCAAAGTCAACGGTCAACGGTCAACGGGTCAACAGTCAATGGGTCAACGGTCGGTCAACGGGTCGGGTCAACGGGCGCGCGGGTCGGAACGGTCGGGCCGGTCGGACCGGCCGTGCCGGTCGGACAAACCAACCACACGTGCCGCGCGCGTGAGCGTGCTGACATCACGCAGACGTCAGCCGCACGTGCGCGGCATGCGCCAAGGCTGATCGGGTCGGGTCGGGTCGGGTCGCCGTCGGGTCGCCGGCCGGCCAACCGTCGTCGGCGCTGACGCCATCAATGACGTCATCCCCGACGGTTATCGACCGTTGGTGACGTCACGATGACGTCAGCGGGTGACGTCAGCACGCATCGGTCTGTGGACCGGCGCGTGCCGGTTCGCCGGCCGCCGGCGCGCACGTGTGCCGGTTCGCCATCGGCGCGTGGCGCACGCGGCCCGGCGGCCAGCGCTTCCCGGGCGCATCGCGCCCACGCGCAGCGCGCCTTCCGGCCGCGTGTGGGCGCGTGCGGCGGCTCCCGGCGGCGGTCGACACATCGCCGGACTCGTCTCGACGTCGCGCTTCTCCCAGTGCCTTCAGAATTTGATTTCGACTTACGAAAACTCAGAAAAAAGGCCGAAAAGCGCTCGGGTGTCGGGATTTTCGCCCGGTTCCGTACGGCCGAAGGGATTTCGCGAAAAGTCAATCAAAAACATCAGAATTGATCGGGAAAAACGTGAAACAGGGGTTTGATACCAATATTGGGAATAACGGATCCCTGAAAAACGGATTCGACACCGAATCGAACCCCTAAATCAATGCGGAAGACGAAGCCCGGGAAAACACGCATCACCGATCGTAAAGCACACCACGGATTCGAGCGTACCTTATTAGCCACAGATTAAACACCAACGCTGAAGAAGAGGAAGAAATTTTGGCCCGATGATGTCAATTGAAGGGAAGACAGTGCCGTTTGCCTTAGAGTTCCTTCTTGTCTTTTTGGAGAGAGAGAGAAAGTGCGCGGGAGAAAAACGTACTTACATCTGTTTTTCCAACCAGTGTAATCTCCCTCTCTCTCCTCCCTTTTATACCTTCTCCCTCCACGGGCCCTAATCTCGTGGGCCGGGCCTTTTGGCGGATGGGCCTTAAGCCCATCTCATAAATCCATCAGTTTCAATGCTTGATTAATTGTTTGATGATCGTGCTGGTTTCAGCTTTGCTCAAGCTCTTGAGTTGAAAATGCGAAGCTTGAAGTTCTTTTTTTTTTTTTTGGTCAGATCGAAGCCTGCATCAAAGTATAGCATTTTGTTAGCATTTGTTTGTGGGGTTGTGCTACGGCTTTTATGTGAAAACTTACATATATCAAATGTTGTTGTCTTGAATCTGCCATGCGATTTCGCATTACGCCAATTGCAGGACTTTCTCCTTATCGGAATTGAACCCTGTTAGATTTTTTTACCTAGCAAGTGATATGTTATCATTCCCTTTGCTCTCCTGCTTGCTAAATTATCCTATCTTGCCTTTTTTTGTTCTTTCTTTTCCTGATCTCCACACAGTCAAGAATGGAAAAGGTCTGAGAGGGGTTTCGTGCCAAGTAGTTTTTTTATGTTGGAGGATGGCGAGAGAGAGGTAAGACAAGTAAAGTAGCCTACTTGGACATACAAATATCATTGAACGAGTCAATGTTTCTGGTTTGTTTTTATGTGTTAATAGTCTATTATGTGGATTGGTTGCTGTACGTGTGAAGTTAGTGGGCTGTGGTGGTTACTTGTTTTTGTAAAGCCTATATAAAGGCTATAGCGTCAGTTTTTTTTTTTTTTTTTTTTATATGTGTGGGTGTTAAACAGACGGTTCCTCTGTTTTTGTGATATCTCCTCTGTTCTCCTCTGTTTTAACGCTGCTCTTGTGCATATTTGCATATCTGCATCTCCTCTGATTTTTAACATTGGTATCAGAGCGGAGGTTAGGAAGAAAAGTGTGTGTTTGAGTGCTGTAAAAAGGTGAGAACCAAAAGAGAGTTTTTATTGCAGCAAGTACTTTCGTTTGCAGCAGTCAAGGTAGAGTATTGCAGTAGGTTATTTTCGTTTGTAGTAGCAGCAAGTTGCTTTTGTGGTGGTTCTATTTTGCAGCAGTAGTAATGACCTTAGAAACATTTGTACAACCTGCTATTCCACACTTTGATGGTCATTATGATCATTGGAGCATGCTAATGGAGAATTTTCTCAAGTCCAAGGAGTATTGGGATGTTGTTTCTTCGGGAGTTGCCGAACCTGATGAAGGAGTTGTGTTAACGGCAGCGCAAAGAACGGCTTTGGATGCATTAAAATTGAAGGATCTCAAGGCCAAAATTATCTTTTCCAAGCAATTGACAGATCTATTTTGGAGACAATTCTTTGCAAGGATACCTCCAAGGAAATATGGGATTCCATGAAGAAAAAGTATCAAGGCTCAGCAAGAGCAAAGAGGCAGTAGCTTCAAACGCTTCGTTCGGAGTTTGAAATGCTACGAATGAAGTCGGGAGAGACAATCACATATTTCTTCTCTTGGACAATGGCAATAGTTAATAAGATGCGGATTCATGGCGACAAGACGGAGGACGTCATCATCGTTGAAAAGATTGTTCTATCGTTGACACCAAAGTTTAACTTTATTGTTTGTTCCATAGAAGAAGCCAAGGACATTGAAGAACTTTCCATTGATGAGTTGCAAGGATCCTTGTTAGTTCATGAACAAAAACACCTACAACAAGAGATGGAAGAGCAAGCTTTAAAGGTCTCAACTAGAGATCATTCTTCATCAGCAGCAAGGGTGAACAAAGGAAGAGGCAGAGGAAGGGAGAACAACGATCGCAGTGGCTTCAGCTTTGATAAAAAAATCTGAAAGCTTTTCCTATCGTGATTTCCAAGGGAGAGGAAGAGGTCGTGGAGGATGACATTCAACTAGTTTTAGGCCAAGGTCAGCAGACAAATCCAAAGTGGAGTGTTTTAGATGCCACAGGTATGGGTATTACAAATCTAAATGTCGAACTAATTTGAATAAACAAAGAGTTGAAAGAACTAACTTTGCTGAAAAAGAAGAAGAAGTATCTCTTTTGATGGTGTGCCATGAGAAGGAAGAAACTCAACCAAACATGTGGTATCTCGACACTGGTTGTAGCAATCACATGTGTGGAGACAAAAAAATGTTTTTTGATCTAGACGAAACATACAACAACACCGTAAAGTTTGGTGATAATTCCATTGTGTCGGCAATGGGGAAAGGAACAGTGGCAATTCATCCAAAAGGGACTTCGGTACAAACTATCTCAAATGTATTGTATGTCCCTGAATTGAAGACTAATCTGTTAAGTGCTGGTCAGCTGCAAGAGAAGGGATATGAAATCTCTATTAAAGGTGGGATTTGTAGAATCCAAGATGAGAAGTTGGGTGTAATTGCTGAAGTCAAAATGATGGGCAATTAGATGTTTCCATTGTATCTCCACAACACTACAAATTCATGTTTCTCTGCAAGATTGAAGGAGGAAGCCTGGTTATGGCATTTTCGCTATGGGCATCTTAATTTCGGTGGGCTCCGAACACTATATAAAAAAGAGATTGTGGAGGGTCTTCCTTAAATCTCTGCTCCTTTGGAAATTTGTGAAGATTGTGTTGTTAGCAAGCAACATCATGCTCAATTTCCACAAAGAAAATCGTGGAGAGCAAAAAGTCTGTTGGCGTTGGTTCATTCAGATATTTGCGGACCAATATCTCCAATTTCCAATGGAGGTAAACGGTATATCATTACCTTCATCAATGATTTTAGCCGGAAAATTTGGGTGTATTTTTTGCAAGAATAATCTGAAGCTTTTGTGGCTTTCAAGAACTTCAAAGCACTTGTTGAAAAGGATGGAGGAAATCAAATAAAGGTCCTTCACACGGATCGTGGTGGAGAGTACAACTCGCTTGAGTTTATAGATTTTTGTATGAAGCATGGGATCAAGAGACAACTTACAGCAGCCTATACACCACAGCAAAATGGCGTATGTGAGAGAAAGAATCGTACCATTCTGAATATGGTGCAAAGTCTCTTGAGAGGAAGTGGAATTCCAAAAAGTTTTTGGCCTGAAGCAGTTAATTGGAGAATTCATATTTTAAATAGAAGTCCCACTCTAGCTATTCAAAATATGACACCGGAAGAAGCATGGAGAGGCCAAAGACCTGCAGTAGATCACTTCAGGATTTTTGGGTGTATTGCCTATGCCCATGTTCCTGACCAAAAGAGGAAGAAGCTAGATGACAAAGGAGTCAAATGTGTTTTTCTTGGCATTAGTGATCAATCAAAAGCCTATAAACTTTATAATCCTATGACCAAGAAAATCATTATCAACCGTGATGTGATTTTTGATGAAGAACAAACTTAGCCGTGGGGTGAACAAGGTGTTGGTAAGCAAATTCCAACGAATTTTGAAGATGAAAATGGGCTGGTGCAGCAATCCATAACAACCCAAATTGCCACAGGTAGTGTCCAAAGTACAACAGCAGCTGCGGAACCTGAAGATCGGCCTCATCGTGTTCGACGAAGGCCTGCATGGATGAATGATTATGAAGTAACATGAGTTGATCAATATGAAGATCCACTTATCCATTTTGCTTTGTTTTCAGATTTGATCCAACAACTTTTGATGAAGCAGTACAAAAAGAAAATTTGAGGATAGCAATGGATGAAGAAATTGCAGCTATTAAGAGGAATAACACTTGGGAGTTAACAGATCTTCCAAAAGGACACAAAACAATCGGAGTTAACAGATCTTCCAAAAGGACACAAAACAATCAGAGTCAAGTGGGTGTACAAGACAAAATTGAACAAGAACGGTGAAGTTGATAAGTATAAGGCGCACTTGGTGGCGAAAGGCTACAAGCAAGAATTTGGAGTGGATTACAAAGAAGTATTTGCACTTGTAGCAAGACTTGACACAATCAGATTGGTAATTGCATTAGCAGCGCATAATTCATGGCCTATCTTCCAATTGGATGTGAAGTCAGCATTCTTGCATGGTGATCTTCAAGAAAAGGTATTTGTTGATCAACCTTCTGGTTATGTGAAGCTTGGTAGTGAACATAAAGTTTATAAATTAAAAAAGGCACTATATGGGTTAAAACAAGCTCCTCGAGCTTGGTATAGTCGCATTGATGCCTATTTCTTGAAGAAAGGTTTTAGAAAATGTCCATATAAGCATACACTCTTTATTAAAATTGGTGATGGTGGAAAGTTGCTTCTTGTATGCTTATATGTGGATGATCTTATTTTTACTTGGGAGTGATATCGCCATGTTTGACAAATTCAAGGAGTCTATGATGGATGAATTTGAGATGACTGATCTTGGATTGATGCATTATTTTCTGGGCATAGAAGTTATTCAATCTGCAGCTGGAATCTTTATGTCTCAAAAGAAGTATGTTCAAGAGATTTTGGACAGGTTTCAAATGAATAATTGTAACCCCGTGACTACTCCAACTGAAGTTGGATTGAAGCTCTTGAAAGATCCTTATGAAAGCAAGGTGGATAGCACTCTCTACAGGCAGATTGTTGGAAGCCTGATGTATTTGATGAGGACAAGACCAGCTATCATGCATGCTGTGAGCCTTATAAGCAGCTATATGGAGCACCCAACTGAGTTACATTTACAAGCTGCAAAAATGATTTTTCGCTATTTGCAAGGAACTAAAAATTTTGGGCTGTTCTATAAAAAGGGAGAAAAGTCAGATTTGTTTGGGTTTACAGATAGCGATTATGCTGGAGATGTTGATAATAGAAGAAGTACTTTAGGGTATGTATTCATGCTTGGTTCAAGGGCGGTTTCATGGTCTTCAAAGAAGCAATCAATTGTTACTTTATCAACAACTGAAGCAGAATTTGTTGCTGCAACTTCATGCGCTTGTCAAGCCATATGGTTACGGAAGATTCTTGAAGAGCTTCAGTTCAAACAGCAAAAAGCAACTATAATCTATTGTGACAATAGCTCAGCTATCAAGCTGTCCAAAAATCCAGTCTACATGGGAGGAGCAAGCATATAGATGTGAAATACCACTTCTTAAGAGATCTTACGAAGGATGAAGTAGTTGAGCTAGTTTTCTGTAGAAGTGAAGATCAAGTGGCTGATATATTCACCAAGCCCCTAAAGTTTTCCATGTTTCAGAAGCTGAGAAAGCTCCTTGGTGTTCATTTGTTGGATATTCCAAATTGAGAGAAGGTCCTTTAAACTGATTGTTTGCAACATCAATTTAAGGGAGGGAATGTTGAACGAGTCAATGTTTCTGGTTTGTTTTTATGTGTTAATAGTCTATTATGTGGATTGGTTGCTATATGTGTGAAGTTAGTGGGCTGTGGTGGTTACTTGGTTTTGTAAAGCCTATATAAAGGCTTTGGCGTCAGTTTTTTTTTATATGTGTGGGTGTTAAACAGACGGTTCCTCTGTTTTTGTGATATCTCCTCTGTTCTCCTCTGTTTTAACGCTGCTGTTGTGCATATTTGCATATCTGCATCTCCTCTGGTTTTTAACAAATACGGTTGTCATTGTATATCGATTGCTGATCTCTTCGATTAAAAGTCCAGTTAGTTTCTGGATAGAAATCCGCATGAGTAACTTGCTACAAGATATATAGAGAACTATCGTTTGAGTGGTAAAAATGACCTGCTGACAATTATGGGGTTTTCCTGTGAAAAGTTTTTGCTGAGAACATGATTTAGGCTTTTCATGTTGTTATGGAGAGTATGGATCAAAAGAAGATACAAAATTTCAAAGAAGTGCCCTAGACATAATTATCTGCTTGAATCCTGGAATATGTGGTCAATGACAGTTTGCACGTAGTAGGACAAAAATATATCTGTGATGTGAAACTAGCATCGTAATTGAGCCGTCTTTTGTCAATGAAGATTACTTTAAATGTACAAATGATGCAGAAGAGCCAGGACTAACAGCTACATCATTTTTAAGGTTAAAAAAAAAATGCAGATAAATGAAATTGAGGATCATGATCATACTCTAAAGAATACAAAGAAGAGTCCACCTGTGAAGAAGACTTTGGTGACCACACAGTAAGGGCACCTAAAAAATGGTTGACTTAGGGCTTTCTATTTAACTATATCAAAAGGCCTATGTTTGCCAGCTATCAGCTGAATATTATTCAACCACCATAGCCATTGGAATGATGTTTAGGCATCTTCTTTTACCAATGTTTCCTAATGGTTTCTCATCCAAGCTTTATTAAACCAAGATGCAGAGCCACTCGAAAACTAAATACAAAGAGAACATTAACTCCATTCCAAAGAGGTGGAGATGCTAGGATAAGATGATAGAAGTAAACAATGACCCTTCTTTTGTTCATCTCACTTAAATAGAGTCAATGTGGATTAACGTACAACAAACGAAATACATGAGATTGAATACTCTACAATGAAGAGAGAAGTATCACTTACCTCAGGTATAATAAATTTGTTAGTGAGAAGACAAAATACAGGGAGAATACAATACCCAATCAGCGGTATTGAGGTGAGGGGATACACAATTGTATTGATGTACACCAATCTCTCCAAGAGCTTCAATTTCCCATTATATCCATACTATATAGGACAATGCCTGCTTAGCAAAATCTCAATTGACCCCAAGGCCCACCTGAGAACCTGGTTTAAACGATCAGAAAGATTGATGGGAGCAGACCCCTTGAATGCTGGGTGAGGAGGCATACAATAGATTGAAATCCAACCCCGAGCACGCATCTTAAATCCAGTCAAAATATCTTCTGTAACAGGACCATATATCCATCCGATCTGTTCGTAGAAAGAACATCAAGTCAATTCCTACCATATGACATGGAATTTTACATCTGGAATAGAAATTGTATAACATCATAACATACCTCTTTGCCCCATTTAGTCTTGTCCTCATAGCCACAGCTAATAACATGGATGGCTTCTTTCAAAAGTGTTGCAGGATTGGTAGATGGTGGTAGGCCATCCTATTCCATGAAAGTAGCCGCAATGAAAACAGGAGACTGACCGAATATTTTCTCTAGACTTTTCTGAGACATCAGGAGCGACCTCTCATCATCATATCCTACAAAACAAATTGGTGCTGTTAACATGATATAACACATAGCAAAGGTACTGTTAAGTCAGTCGAACAATTAAGTGACATCGAAAGAGACATATTTTTTGGTTTATTCTAAAGCTTAAGGGGGTCCTTTAAGGGCAAGGTAAGATACCCCAATCTGACATCAATTCAGGCTAGTTTTGACAGTAATCATGGAGTAAGTCCAGGCATTTAGACCATTATAAGTCTGTTTTCTAACATCCAAAGATACTAAAGGAAGCCCATAATTAAATCAAGACCTACCTTCAACCCCCTCCTCAACATCTTCCATATTGAAAATTGGAACAGTGGATTCAGTTCTTTTCATTACTCTTTTCTTGTCAATGTACTTCTTATTGCCACCCTTCCCCTTCTTTCTTGAACCACAACAACTCTTTACGATAATATTTGGTTCCAGATCTTCCTCAGTCAATACAGGGCCATATTTATAAAGGGCTTGCCTGTTGAAACAACATCCAGTTCCGACATAGACAGGACCTTGGATGCCGTCAAGCCCTTTCAAGTTAATATGCATTGAGATCACAAATAAGATAATCTAGCTCAGTTTAAAAAGGCAACAAATGAACATAAACAACTAGCATTTTGGAAGTAGGAAAAAGATGAAGAGACACCTACATCAAAGAAGACGATGTTGCGGTTAGCATATCGATCATGCAAGTCAATCCCATCAAAATGTTGTGGGAACTGCACATAGCACATCTTCTTTCCATAAGCGGGATCCATCATGAAACACATTGCTTCTTTCAATGCTTTACTATTATTAAAGTAATGATCACAGTCAACATTCAAAAGATACGGTCCGTTGGTTAGGACAGCTGAGACCCGGATCTACACAAAATAAAATAGTAAGTTATAAATTCAGAAATGCCAAAAAGTAATAAGCAGATCTAACCAATTTCTCCAGCGGATAAGAACAACATTCAGACAAGCAGCAATGCGGCAAAATCAAACCGTAATATTTGTTTCTCAATATGAAGAGTAATAGTATTAAGTTAAAGTATGGTCGGGAACAACGGATCTCTTTATGATAAACAAATCCTCACTATAAGCTAGTGACACCACTATCAACATTACAATCCATGGGGGAAAAAATAAAAGTTAACTGATCCTTGAAAAAAATAATTCCAACTGTACATTCGAACTGAAAGCACAAAAAAAATAAGCTTCAATAATGTAGCGTGAACTTGGAATGCAATTTCTCGAACCTAGAGATCCATTAATCAGGATCCTAATGCATATAGATATAAATTTCAATGCAAGCAAGCGATGAAGAACCTAAATGAAGAATCTAAACTGAAAAACCAAATCACACCAACATACATTCATTTGTTTACAATGATGTCAGCCTGTCACTAAAAGAGACACATGACAAGAAAGCTACATAAGATGTATAGAGATGACAAACCAAAGCAATCATGGCTCCAGCTTTCTCGTGATGTTGGAAACCAGGTCGCTTTTCATGAAAACATAAACAAGTCGAGGTAGCTCATTTCCATCAGTATCAAGTCCCCCACTGTGGCCCAGGAAAACCTATTATTTTTGACAACAAAAAGAAAACACTAACTAGATGCATAAGAGGGGAGAGGGTTGATTTAAATGCTTTTGGAATACTTTAATATCGTATACCTGTATCATTCCAAGGTGATCCCTGGGGTTATTTCCGAGCCGAGCGGTGCCATCCCGCATTGTCCACCCTTCTTCTGGCATCTTTTGTGCCTTTGCAACCAAAGCATTGATTCGCACCTTGAACTCCTCATATTCTCTCTATCAACCACATAATCAAACAATTTTACATTATATATACCAAAACATTTGTAGTAGATTATGCATCTGACTAAATGCTACATTGTCGATAGGCAAACCACTAAATAAATTTTTCCTTTCCCAAGAAACTGAGTTACAAAGGTAAAATAGGTGATGTATGGACCCCTCCCCAATGACCTTCATTTCAGTTTTACAAAGACTTACAATAGAATTCAACATAAAGCAACCAATCGAATAATTCAGCAGCACCGATCAATCAATGTACCTCCTGAGCCTTAACCCCATCAACCTTCGCAACGTCAACCCGCCGTCATCCAACGATCCAGGCTTCTCTTTGTCGCCAGACCCATTGGCTATCTTTGCGGACCCATCTCCGGGGGAGTCAACGAGCACATCAGCGAGGAACCTATCGTAGAACTCCTGGCTCGAATTAGCCCTAATCCCACCACCGACAACTCTGCCGTCCTCATCGTCCTTCATCAAGATGTTCTCGATCTCGTCGAACCACGAGAGCCCCGAGTCTAGAGATGACAACGACGCGTTCGTCGAGGAGCAAGCACCAATGACGTCGTTGGCCTCAGGGAGGTTGCCGAAGAAGCCATCAAGGTCGATGTGAGACATCACATCGTCCTCCATATGCAACTCCAAATCTGCCATCGAACACTAGGAAAAAAAACAACAACAACAAAAAGGGGGGAAAAGAAGATGAAGGCGACCATGGGAGATCTCTACAAAAACATCTGATTTGCTTGTGGTGGTTCATTGGTCGGAAAGAGGGAGGGCAAGAGAGAGAGAGGGGGAGGTCGCGGTGTGACATCCTGATTTTCGAGTCTGATTTTGATGAGATGAAATGGGCTTTTCATCGACGCGCTTATGACCTTATTCTCTAAGAGGGCCCCTCACGAGATAACTAGCTTATCAGGTGAAACCATTAAGGGATCTTAACGCAATAGATTTGAGAATTCGACTAGGAATCAACTGCTCGACCGTGTTGATCTGCAAGGGTCATTACGGCACTGTTAGAAATCGGTCTGAGATCGGAGATAGGTCAATTCGATTGAGATATGTAATCAGAGTATGGGTGATTCCACATGATTGCAAAATACTCGCCAATTGGTACTAGACCGATTTTTCTATCGTTTTGGTACCCGGTGCCCGTAATTGATACCTTGAGATTTTCACGACAGTCGAGAGTCGCTAATGTGTTGAAAATGTACAATGTGACTTGAGATAAATCGATCACGGGTCAATTGCACCAAAAAGGCATAAAAGTTACCCAGAATACTAGGTTGCACTAAAAGCGCGTTGGACTGAATCTAACCGCGAATTTGAACCCGATTTCAGAAATCGAAAGTTCTGTCATGTCACGACCTATTTTAGGAACATCGACTCATCCTCCGAAGAATTTTCAAAGATTCAGAAATTTTTCGGAAAATTAGTTTGGACGTTGCGGAAAATTAGTGGAAATTCAGATTGGCCGAATTAAGGGAAATTGGGACTTTTAAGCTGAGCCTTTGAGTGTCGAGGATTTTTAGAAAATTGTTCAAACTTTTTCCTTGGCAAAATTGGACCTCAATTTGGGGAATTTAGTGAGGAAATTGAAGCCCAAAAATGGAAATTCGGAGCTTTGCAAGAGACTTCAATTTTTGACTTCAATTTGGACTATTTTGATTGAAAATTGGGTGGAAAGTACCAGGGGAGACATGTAATCAATGGAAGGGATAAATGTTTGACCTTGGGCCCCTCCACCTTGGCTTTCCTTGCATGATTCCTCGCCGACCTCCTCCTTGCACATATGTTTCTCTTTCATTTCTTTTTTTTATTCATTCACTCGGCTATTCCACCGATTCCTCACTTGCTTCTTTTTTCCTTTTTCACGCGTCCAACCCTGATCAAAGCAACCACGATTTCTCCGCTCCCTTCTGCCTGTTTGTTCCTCAAGCTGCCGCCGAAGACCCCACGTCTTCTTTCCTTGATTTGCGACGTCCCCAACGAAGCCCACGTCTCTGCCCTCATCACCATCATCATTCACCATCATCCAACACCCCTCCACCTTCTGTTTTCCAAATCCACCGAAGCTTCAGTCAACATCCTTACAAGTAGAGCTCCTTTGTTGACCATTCCCCCATGCATCTAGCAGCAAGTGAGCCCACCATCACTTGCTTTGTTGCACTGAGCGTCCAGCATCTTCATCCGTTCTTCTGCTAGCACGCCTGCCCCACCTGGCGTCTTCTTCAGTCGAACAACCAGCAGCGAAAACCCTCCACCAAAGCAGATCCGTGGCCGCGTCTTTTGTGACATCCCGATTTTCCAATCCTATTTTCAATAAATTGAGACGGCATTTCATTGGCACGCATATAGTTCTTTTCCTTGAGTCGGCCACTCATGTGAAAACTAGTCTATCGGGTGAAGCTGTTAAGAGTTTCTAATGCATCAGACTCGAGAATTTGACCAGGAAGTGACCTTTCGACCGAGCTAATCTGCAAGGGTCATTACGGCACTATTAAAATTGATTAGAGATCGGAGATAGGTCGACTTGACAAAGGCATGTGATCAAGCTTGGGTGATTCCACCAGATTTCACAATCCTTGTCGATCGACACTGTACCGACTTTTCTGTTGATTGGGTACCCTGTGTTCGTATTTGAAATCTTGAGATTTCCCCGACAACCGAAAGTCGCCAATGTTTCAAAGATGTACATTGTGGCTTGAGATGATCAACCATAGGTCAAATGCATGAAAATTTCTAAAGGCTACCCGGTAGGTTGGGCCGCGCTAGTATCGTGCCAAAGTGAAATTAACCATGAAATTGAGCCCGAATTCAGAAATTGGAAGTGTGGATGTGTCACGAATTATTTTAAGATCATTAATTCATCTTTGGAAGATTTTTAATGCAATCAGAATCTTTCAGAAATTAAATCAGAGAATGGCTAATTTGGCTCGAGAAATTAGTAAGCCCGCCTTTAGTCGCGCTTTTGGGACTTAAGTTGGTTTTATGGACAAGTGAAGATGTGAATTGAAGAGTGGTGACATTGGATTAATTTTATGGACTTCAATTGGACTTAATTGGAAGAGAATTGGTGGGAATTGAATAAATTAATGTACAAGGATTTGGACCCCGGCGGAAATGATATTGCACCCATTGAATAATGTTGTGGGAGAGGAGATAGTGGAAGATGACATCATGCGGGTGATGTCATGCTAATTAAAGCCAAGCGAATGGGGTGTTGACAAATGGCAAGAGCCCATTGGCCCTCATAAAGTGGGGTTTTTCCCTCTCACCTATCAACATCATCTTCTTCCTTGGAACCTTGAGAGGAGAGAGAAAGGAGAGGGGGAGGATATGCGACTGGACCAGCCAAGCCGACCGCCCGAACGCCGCCTCCTTTGCCGCTCGTCGTCCATAGTTCGTCGCCGTCACCGGAGCCGTCGCGGTGGCCGTTCGTTCGCACGCCTCTGTCCTCCTCTCTCCCGTTGCCTCTCTTCTCCATTTCCATGGTGCGAAGACCAGAAAAATGCAGAGAAGAAGAAGCCGCAGCCATGGCCGTCCGCTCCTGCTCGCACGCCGTCGCCGCGCCGCCCGCACGCCGCTCCGCCGGCCAGCTCACCTATTCGTCGCCCTTGTTTGCGCTAGGCCGCGTTCCAGCCGCTTATCCGAGCAGCTCGGGCCTTCGCCGGAGCTCCCTTCGCCGCCGTCGACCTCCCCTTCAACCCATCCAAGCCCGCCGCCTCTCTCCGCCATTCCCACGTCCGAACCGCCGCCGGAACCGCCCCATCTCCGCCCCTTCCAGCAGCAAACCGAGAAGACAGAAAATGGGTTTTTCAGCTTGCTCGTGGCCCGTTTTGGCCGCCTTCCCGAGCCCGGATGCTCGGCCCACTTTGAGGAAAGTTGATCCTCGCGTCGTCCTCGTCGTTTTGGTCCGCTCGGCTCGCTAATCCGGTGAGTTTAGCTCACTAAATCTTGCTTAGAGGGTTAATTATGCTTTAGGTATGCTTAGTTTGTGTTAATTGTGATTAGGTGGTTAGTTTAGTTTATTTAAGTGTGGATTATATTAATGTGTTTAATTAGCTTAAAGTGATTAAATTAAGGTTAAATGAATGTTTATATTAATATAAACCTTGATGTGACATAAATGAATTTACTTTTGATTTATTTGAATATTTCGAAATTTAATAATTTAATAATATATTATTATTCGAAATTATTAAAATAATATTATTTAATTATTTTCGGAATAAATTTAATTATTTATTAAATTCCGAAAATTTTGTCGGGACCCTAAATTCTCAGAATTTTGTGCCAGTCGATGCTGTGTATTCGGATTTTGAAATTGATGGTCGGATATTATAAATTGAATGTGGATTACGAAAAATATGAATATTATTATTTAATTAATTTTCGGAATAAATTTAATTATTTATTAAAGTTCGAAAATTTCGTCGGGACCTTATACTCTCAGAATTTCGTGCTGATCGCTACTGTGTATTTGGAATTTGAAATTGATGATTGATTGTGGCAAATTGAGTGTTGATTGGGATAAATAAGGATTTTATTCATAAAAACCCAAATGTCGGGTTTTGATGCAAAAATTGGATTTTAATGATTATATTAAATAGTGGGGTTTGAAAAAGTGAGATATTGGCTTTTTGATTCGAAATTAGCGTGTCCCCACACACGTGAGTAATTTATGGAATATTTTTAATATGAAGAAAAATGGCCGGGATCACTATTTTAAGTGGAAGCATTGAGTTAAATGCAAAGTGTCCTGGGGCCGAGTATGATTTGGCTGTGTGATAATTAAGAGGAATCGTCCTGGGCTGTTGAGCTGGACTTGCCCCTATATGGGATGCCCACGCGGTGGATGCGGGTCGCAGTAGATTCTGGGCCCATGCTCCTTTGGGAATGCCGTCGACGTACTGACGAAGCCGCGCTCCAAGGGGGGAGGCGATGCCTGGCTATATGCTAGTAGATAGCCGAACTGTGAGTAGGCTATGCCCTTGTGTGGCAGTGAATAATAATTGAAATGCGTGCTAAGTGCGATTGTGATTTATATGAGAGTGATGGCGTTCCAATTGATTGAGTTCCTATTACTATTTGCCATTGAGTGATTTGAATTGTGCTAACCTGCAGGAAGGAACTGAGCGTATTTTCTTTCTAATAGGGGTTTAGAGGGTTGAACTTGCTGAGACATCGTCTCATCTCGGTTGTGGGATTAAAATTTCAGGTCCCTAGTGGACGGAGCGACCAGATAGGTTTGGTTGGCTTTGAGGAGTTGCAGAGGTGAAGTCATAAGGATTGGAGAATGTGTCCGACTTGTAGGTCGTAGGACAGTTCCTTTTTAAGAGCCGGTCTTTTGTAGACTTTTGGCTGTAGGCTTTTATTTGTAATTCTGTTGAATTATGAAAGTGTTATGTTGTGGTTTTGCTTCTTGCTTTTCTATCTCGTATTTCATTGTCAGGGATTTTATAATACGTTCCGCTTGCGCAATAATAAATTAATGGGGTCGGCGACGTATCCTAGGATGTCGCATATTTGATCGACCGCAGTGGGATGTGCGCGTGCTCGGGGTTCGGAGCATGACATCTTTTCCCCTAGCTCGAAAACCAGCGATGCCACACAATTTCAGTCCCACAAGCCCACATAATTATCTTCTTCGGCCCGAGGAAACTAGTCCAACAGCTCCTTCTCTGCTCGAGCCCAGAAGCCTGCATGATCGGCCCAACTCTTTGCAGCCCAAGAAGCAACTCCTTTGAGCCCATTTTGTTCAGCCCATCAGCAATCCAGTCCAACTTTGAAGCCGAGCAAGTTGTCTATTTCAGCAGCCCAAGCCCGCGAGGTCAGCCGCTTCAAGCCCGGCCCGTTTCAAAAACAAATCTCAAATTTGGGCTGAGATTTGTTGGGCCAAGTTTAGGCCTGATCCAAGTTTGTTGACACCGCCGAAAGTTCGGTTTTCGGCCGTTGTCACGTTGCCGTCGCAGTGAACCGGTTTTCGCAATTAACTGGTGAGTTTATACTCTAAATTATGCTTAGTAGGTTAATGACGTTTAAGGAGTGTTTAGATTTATTTAATTAGGGATTAGGTGGTTAGTTAGATTGAATTAGAAATTTAATTATTTAATTGAGCATGTTAGGTGGTTAGCATGGTTTAACTAAGGCCTAAATAAATTGTATTGTTTATCTAGTAGGGTTCGGGAATTTTACGGGTCCGTATTGGTATTTAATTTAATAATTTTGGCCAAGGTTAGTATTTTTAGAAATTAAATTGAATTAATTAATTAATTTTCGAAATAACTATTTATTAATTATGTTTTCTGGAATATAGGCCAGAATAGCCGGTGACCGGAATTTTGTACTGATTGCAATGATGTGGTTAATTTATGCAATTGAGTGTTAGTTGTGCAAATTAAGTGCCGATTGAAATTTTGAGTATTTAATTCTAAAATTGGTGGATTTTGATATTTATTTAGAAAATCCCGAGTGTCGGGTTTTAACACTGAAAATGGATTTTAAGTACTACATCAAATAGTGGGGTTTGAAAAAGATAGGTATCAATCTTCTAGTTCGAATTGACCGTGTACCCACACACGACTATTTTTGGGATTTTTTTAATACGAAGAAAATAGGCCAGGATCACTATTTTAATTGAGGCATTTGAGTGCTATGCATAGTGTCCTGAGCCGAGATTGAGTTGTCGTGTGTTGGTTAAGAGAACCCGTCTCGAGCAATTATGCCGGACGTTACTAAACCCCTTTTCAGGTTACCCATGCATTAGGGTAGCAGGTCGCAGTAGGTTCTAGACCTACGCCCCTTTGGGGAAGCCATCTAATTGAGAGACGTCGCCGTGCTCATGATGGGAGACGAAGCCTGGCTATGCCAGAAGACACCAAACTTGTGAGTAGGTTGTACTCGGGTTGTAGTAGATTCTGGACCTACGCCCCTTCGGGGAAGCCGTCTAATTGAGAGACGTTGCCGTGCTCAAAGGGGGTGAGACGACGTCTGGTAATGCCAGAAGACCGCCAATAGAGTTGGCCGTACCCTTGAGGGGTGTAATTAACAGTTGGAACGGATGATAGTTGAGTTTGATGTGCCAGATTATGGGACAAAATTGTGTGACATGGTATGGGACGTGTCATAACGATTTGGCCCTATAATCTGGACTCCTGTGATTTATTGAATTGAGTGATGCGATTCAATGTTTGGATGTATCGATTCTATACATAATGTATATGAACTGTGCTGACCTGCAAGGTGGAACTGACGCGAGGTAAGTCTTAATTCTTAATTGTTAAGAGCGAATTCTATTTTGGTACAACCTATCAAACGCCGTTCCAGATCATGTAATGACCCATGATAATTCTTAATTGTTAAGAGCGTAACCCAAGGGGAGGAATTCACGGGCACGTCTCAAAATGGATTACCAATAACATTGTCATGACAATCAGTAATTGAAAGGTAAATATCACACAATAGCTGCTTAATTGAAAGAATATTTATATGGTCTATAAATCATATAGTATGAGCTCATTTACTCTATTGATCACGTAAACTCTACGATAATACTTTCATAATTATTGACATACATGATATTGGTGTTAATTTTAAAAAATTTCTGCATGCAATATTTTGAAGGCGCATCGAATGCATCTAAGCCAATCCATTTCTCTTTCTTAGTTCTTATTTCTCTCCCGTAGAACCCGCTAACATTATTCGGATGCATTGGCCGGCATGCGCCGGGTTGATTTAGAATTTTTCGAGGAGCAAATGGACTGCGAGCAAAAACCAAACTTAAGAAGATCCAACAGATGCGAGTCAACCCGGGACTGCCGCAAATCAGCATGACGGGGTCGCCTCGTCCTAATGACATATGCTCACCCTTTTGCATGTTTCCTTAAGGACCACTCGTTAAAGACTCAATAATTGAGGTCCCCAAGAGCCTCCACCACGTTATCATCGCCGCTAACCATTCACCTCAGCAAAGCAAAAGAAGAAATTTCGGAGGCATCATCATGAGTGCTACATCCGAGCTCGTGTTCATCCCATTTCCGGCCGTCGGCCACCTGGTGTCGATGTTGGAGATGGCCAAGCTCCTCGTCCACCGTGACAATCGGCTCTCCATTACGGTCCTCATCATGAATTCACCCCTTAACTCCAAAATTGAATCCCATGTCGAGTCGTTTGCCACCTCCGTCACCGCCCGCATCCGCTTCATCCTCCTCCCTTGGCAAAACTCCTCCCTGGAGGCTTCCCCGTTTGCCATCCTCAATCAGCTCATGGAGAGCCACAAAGCCGACGTCAGAGAAGCCATCGCCGACCTCTCTGCCTGTGGCTCATCACGGCTTGAGGGGCTCGTCGTTGACATGTTCTGCACCCCGATGATCGACGTGGCCATCAAGTTCAGCATCCCTTCGTACGTCTTCATCCCGTCAGGTGGGGCGCTCCTCGGACTGATGCTGTACCTCCAGTCTCTCCAAGAAGAGCAACACATGGACCTAACAAGGCTCAAGGGCTCTAATGCTGAGCTGGACTTCCCATGCTTCGCTAAACCTTTGCCGGCTGCCAAATTCTTGCCCGCAGAAGTGTTCATGAAAGAAGACTGCCGGATATTCTTGGGCCACGCCCAGAGGTTTAGGGAAACCAAGGGAATTTTGGTAAATACATTCACCGAGCTAGAACCCCGTGCGGTGGAGGCCTTGGCGGGCCTTGGAGCGCCCGCAGTTTATCCCGTGGGGCCCATACTGAACATCAAGGTCGAGAGCATAAAGAGTTTTGAGATCCTGGACTGGCTCGACCAGCAGTCGAATGCGTCAGTGGTGTTCCTATGCTTCGGCAGCTTCGGGAGCTTCGACCAGGACCAGGTGAAAGAGATCGCCCGTGCGTTGGAGCGAAGCGGGTGCCACTTCCTATGGTCCCTACGGCAGCCACCAGCAAAGGGCAAGTTGGAAGCCCCCTGTGACTACGCAGATCCCGCGGAAGTCCTGCCTGAAGGTTTCATTGACAGGATGGCCAGTGTCGGGAGAGTGATTGGGTGGGCCCCACAGGTCGCGGTTCTGGCCCATCAAGCCATCGGAGGGTTCGTGTCGCACTGCGGGTGGAACTCCACCCTAGAAAGCATATGATTTGGTGTGCCGATCGCCGCGTGGCCTCAATATGCAGAGCAACAGCTCAACGCGTTCCAACTGGTGGGGGAACTCGGCCTCACGGCAGAGATCAAGATGGATTATCGAAGAGATTTTGTCAAAGGTAGCGACAGCATTGTGACAGCGGATGAAATAGAGGGAGGGATAAGAAAGTTAATGGAGGGTGAGGAGGCCGAGGAGAGGAGGAAGAAGGTGAAGGAGGTGAGCGAGAAGAGCAGGAAGGCTTTGATGGAGGGTGGCTCTTCTTACTTGTCTTTGGGTCGCTTCATCGAGGATGTCCGGAGTCAGTGAGCCTCCATTTAGACTAGGAGACTGATTGACTAGTATTTTGAGTACCGTCCGCGTTTTGATTCTATGATTACTTGGCGTGTGTGTTTCAGCATATCTGGGACTATGATCCATTTAAACTGTTCTAGTGTCTTTAGTGACTATAAACCGTCTTGATTCTTGTCGACCCTTTGACGTGTTTTATGTGGAACCATGCAAAGGTAAAAGACAAGATATAGACAGTGTTCAAACAGAATTAATTGATCGGCATATCCCTCCTTTATTAGCGAAAACAAAATAATTACTAAACTGGCCCTTAGCATCGTTGTCACATCGAGTGTCAAGTAACGATGGTTTGGATGAAAAGGATAACAACTACTTTTGCCCATCAAATGCGAGTTCGTACCCAATTTTTGGACATTTGAAAAATGGGGTCGAATTTATCCGAGAGAGCTTCACGAAAGACTTTAGACTTTAGTTTTAGGGAATGGGCCATTTTATCTGGATGTCCATTTGTATCGGCCTACCTCAGCGTCATTATAATTAAAGCCATTAAACGGGTGGGTCGGGTCGGGTTTGAGTCGGGTCATTAATGGTCCGACCCAAATTGACCCATTAACTCATTTATGACCCATTTATGTTCAATGTAAATTTTTCGACCCCAACCCGACCCGACCCATACCCAACTCATATCCGACCCAACCCAACTCATATTAATAAAATATTTTCATATTTAACAAATTTAGAAAAACTTATTCCTATGTTTTTTTAAAGATTATATTATTAAAATACTTCCAAGCTTTTATATATATTATTTTTTTAAAAATTGTATTGCTAAAATAGTTTTATACAATATAAATTTAATGGACAATTTTTATAAATTTTAAAATAATTATTAAAAAATCGAAATTTAATTATTTTTTTAAATTAAAATTAAAAAAAATTTATTTTATTTTTAAAATATAATTTTCTTTTTCTTTTTCTCTTTTTTCTTCTCCTTCTTCTTCTTCTTCTTTGGCCGGCCGGCGGCCACGATGACGGCCGGCGACCAGCCACAAGCGAGCCTCGAGCTCCCAAGCGTCGGTGAGCTCGAGCTTGCTCGACGCCGACAAGCTCGAGGCTCGCCCGGATCGACGAGGCTCAAGCCTCGCCCGACGCCGGCGAGCTCGAGTCTCGCCAGATTTGGCGAGCCTTGAGCTCACTAACGCCGGCGAGGCCTCTGCCTTGCCAGATTTGGCGAGCTCGAGGCTCGCCGATGTCGGGCGAGCTTGAGGCTTGCCCCTCGCCGGAACTAGCAAGGCTTGAGCCTCGTCCGACGCCGGTGAGCTCGAGGCTCGCCAGAGCCTCGCCGATCTGGTGAGCCTCGAGCCTCGTCGAGCGTCGGCAAGGCCTCCGCCTCGCCAGATCCGGCAAGCTCGAGGCTCGCCTGGCCAGTCGTCGGCCGTCGTCGTGCCGGCGACCGGAAGGAGGAAGGAGAAAGAAAAAAAAAAGAAAAAAAAAAAAAAAAAAAAAAAGGAAGAAAAAAAGAGAAAAAAATAAATATAATTTCAATTTTTATAAAGTTAAAGAGAGAATGGAGGAATTATAATGTTTTTGTTAAAGATGAGTTGTCAACCCAACCCATTTAAAAACCCACTTAAGACCCACCTATCTTAAACCTTTAATTGTGAAATCCATTTAACTATCTTTTGTTATAAACAAGTGACCCATTTTAACACCTCTAATTATAATGTAGCCGCAACTATGCACAGATGTCACCATCTACTACTGACTTCAAACAACGTTGCTGTCTCCTTCGCAACTCTTCTTTTCACCGCTTCAACCGATCGGCCCTCCGGATTGTGCTCGGCCGGACTCTTCAACCGTATTCTTCTTCGCTGAACGTTTCGACCAAGTGTTCTATTTTGTCGACCGAATCTTTTACATCGAATGTTCCCTTTGTGTTGTTTTAGTTGCTGTCTTGTCTTCCTCAGGCCGAACATATATGCCCCTCTCATTCAACCGTGAATATACCCTATATGGCCAAGAACATCTTGCCCCATTCAGCCGTGAAAATCCCCGTTTCAACCGAGAATTCTTGTGGTCCAAAATTCTCATTTCGTATCGAGTGCTAGCTGAATAATTTCATCTTGTGTTATTTTTTTATATTTAAATTAACACCACACGTGCATCGCACATGTGCTCATCCAGCCAAGCAAGAACAAATATGAGAGTGGCCGAATTTCGCATGGAGGTCGGGCTCGTGTGGATTTAATCTTAAAAATTCAACGTCAGGCTAATTTGAATGCAATTCACAACAATATCTATATTTCATTTGATGCGGAAATTCCTTAACAAGATGTCTCTACTATCAAAAATCAGATTAATGCAATAAAGAAGGCGACCGCACAATCCTGCAATATCCATATTTTTGTTTAGTCGAAACCCTTTATAAAGTGCATGAGAGATCTTCTGGCGAAGATCGTGTGTCAACAGCCTCTCAGCATTGTCAAACCTTTCCCAACATATTTCAAATTCATGGTAAGTTTGTCCCCATGAAATGTACAAGCCCCTTTCGCCATCTTAAAGGTCACATAATAAATTATGGGCAGAATGATTAGAAGTGTTAAAAGTTGTGTACAACATTCATTTTAATGCTAAAAGTTTTTTCAAATCATTAATTGTCATGTTAAAAAAAAATTATCACTTAAGTACCAACTCCAATCACTTTATTTCTAACGTGGCAATTTTGGGAGCGCATGGAAACACTTCTGTTCTTTTTTTGTTCCTAGGAACAGAAATAAAAAAAGTGTTTCTGTTCCAGGGAATAGTTTTTGAACAAAAGAACGCGTTTGATAAGTGTAAAAAAAAACTGTTCTTGGAATAAAAAAAAATAACAGAAACACGTTTGGTAACTGCAGTCAATTTCTGTTCCTAGAATAGAAAAAGAATAGAAACACGTTTGGTAAACGACAAAAAAATTTATGTTTTAATTTTTTTTTAAAAAAAAAACATTTTCTTTAATAAAGTTTAAAATTGATATTGAATTATCATTCTTATGAAATGCTCAGCTCATTAACTTTATTTTGTTCATGGTTAGTGAAGACAAACATTTTGAATATGATCATATGACATATTTCATAAAACATTTTGTAATTAAAGTTTGTATCAAATTTTTTCAAGTACTTTTTTATTTTTTAGTTTTAAAGCATATAAACTTGATATTGATTTCTCATTCTCATTAAATGCTTATCAATTTTAATTTTGAAAAATGGTGAGTGAAGAAAAATATTTTCAACATGGTCATATGTGCGCCCTTAAACGAAAATTTCATACATCTCAACATGAACCCTTCCATACATGACATCACAATAATGAAGTAATATAGTTCATTGTTCAACTGCATTACAGTGAATACGTAAAATCAATATTACAAAAGTCAACAAATCTCATGCATATTGTGATCCCTTGCCATTTTATTTGCAATTCTTATCCTAAGCATGTTTATCCCAGATGACTGCTCATCCGATGTATCATCTGCAACTTCCCCTCCTGTAGGTCTAAATGGATACTCCGGATCTCCATACATGGAAAAATTATCTTGATCACGAATGTAATTATGTAGAGCACAACATGCAATTACAACAAGTGCTTGCTTCCGAATTGTAAATGGAGGCATATGTCTCAAAATGGTGAAGTGATTCTTTAATGCCCCAAATGACCTCTCAATTACATTTCTTAGTGAAGAGTGCTTATAGTTGAATAACTCTTTTGCTGTTCTTAGCTGTCTCCCACTCCCTCTATATTCGTTGAAATGATAACATTCCCTTCTAAAAGGAGTTAAAAATCTCGGAACTGCTGCATAACCGGAATCTGCCACGTAGTATTTCTCTACAACATGATATATATAAATTTGTTATGATATTAAACCATAATATAATCACAAATGTCAATATAAACAAAGTAAATACCGAGTGGTGGTCGGAGAAATTGCAATTAAGGAGTTTCGAGTCCTACCGAAAGCACTCAACAATTATTGGCAGATTCTTCCCATCCAGCATATACAAAAGTAAATTTCATATCAAATGAGCAAACACACAACACGTTCTGTGTGGTAGTCCCTCTCCTACCTCTAAATCGAACCTGCTGAGACACCGAGATAATAGCATTTATATGAGTGCCATCCAAAGCACCTACGCAGTCTTGTCAATTTATTACCAATCTAAGATTATAAAAGATTATGAACTACATGTATTTGGTGGTATAAAGTTGATATAGAAATCATACCTTGAAGTAGAGCTTATGACTAGGATCCATAAGAATTTCTTGAGGGATGACATCAAAGGATGGTGGTTTGATTATCTCTTTTGAAAGTTTGATAATTGCTTTCAACACTTTGCTGAAATACTTGCTGATCGTTTCTCTAGAATGTTGAAATCTCTCACATAAATTTCTATTTGAACTACCATGACAAACCATAGATAAGAATATCTCAATTTGTTCGTCTATTCTAATATATCGACTATCTTTTAACCAACCTCTTACTCTCATCAAATCACATAAATTCAGAAAAACATGCCTCTCCATCCTAAAGGCTTCATATATCCTATCTGAATGTCCAGTAATAATCTCCCTTATCCATTCGGATCCTAATAATTTGCTGTCCCTAATTGGTTATATTGTATGCACGGACGTGTCAATGGCAACCGTGCACAACCACGCTAGCAATACGGCTAGATCATCCTCATCCAAGAATTGTTGAACTTGTTCTACCTCTTCACTACATATACTATCTGATCCCTCTTCCATAGTACCTATATCATCACAAAAATATAAAAACATCAATAACATAAGTCATAGTCTCAATAGAAGATGTCATTACATATAAATACGAAGAGTCTCAACACTTAAAACGCATATTAATAGATAACATAAGTTATACAATCTCTACGTTACCCCCACTCAATTCATAAATCTATTAAAGATGATAAAGAAGTCCAATTCTCCTTTCAGGTGTGGATTTAATGAAAGCCACCCTCCATGAGGCACTATCGCATGCTCGATCCACTGCTTTATTGTAAAGATCTTGGTCTATCTCAGGCATAGTAAGTAGAATATCCATCACAGTAGCGATGGAGAAAGGATCCTCAGGTGATGGCATAACCCCAGAGGTCGCAGAGCCACTACCAGATTGACTGGACTTAACTTTCAAAAAGTCTTGGATAGCTTTACAAGTGTCATCAATATTGTTTTGGGTACTCCTCCTTCTCCTCTTAGTATTTGGAGTCCTATCCAATTTGTGCTTTCCACGAGTTGAAGTTCCAACATCTTCTGGTGTAAAGACTCTCTCATCAGTGTGGTGATCACCGAAGTCATCTGTATGGCCACCACCAGCATCACCATAGGCATTGCCACCACTGTTGTCACCATATGCATTGTAACCACTGTTGTCACCACCTACATTGGCATCACCAGTGTCATCTTCCTCCGACACCGTCACATCTTGAGCATTTGCAATGCCATATTCCCCAATAGCATATGTACCACCAAATACAATACATAGCTCGGGATATTGGGGAAATCCATCATTCCTGAATTTTGTCCACTCTACATTCTCCTACAATTTTGACAATAATGACATTTGAGGTATATAATCATACATTTTAAAATTAATATACATAATGACATCAAAATGACCAAAAAGTTAAAAAAAAATATACCTTGATGTGAGCTTCCCATATGCTTGGATCGTCGACAGCAACTCTTTTATTGATATTATCCCAACCGAATCCAGATTGAGACATAAGTTTTTCAAAACTGCTATACTATTTTCTCAGTTTGTTTAGCTTGTTCCTCATCTGGACCATGCTATATTGGCATCCTGTTTGTCTAACGAATTTAGTCTGTATATTCCTCCACCCCGCTTTGTTGAAAGTAGAAGTGGTCCAATTTCCCTTTTTGACCTCATCAACCAACAAACCAATACATATGTTGGTTACAGACTCGGTCCACTTCACATTATATGTCTGTCTCTCAGATGCCATTTAATCTTTGATCGGTTGAGCAACATATGAGTTATGAGTTAAATCAATAACATAATACTATATATGCCAAACACAAAATCATTCTCAAGAGATGCAAGCCAAGAAGACTATATAATGACAAAAATGAAAATTGTTGAACTAACTTGTGTAAAACAGATCATAAGTTGCATTTTCAGTTACAAGAAGTACATAGTAATGCTACATATAGAATGCAACCATGAAATTCAGCCAACATAAGGCAGCATTACCCTTGGTTATTACCTTCTTACGATGCTGCACAACCACACTGCGCCCCGACTTCGGCTGGTTCTCCCCCTTGGTGTTGAAATCGTCGTTGAACGCCCTCGCCACGTACTTCACCAGCCTGTCCATTCCACATCACCATGAGCAACAAAACAACAATCGAAGGTAACCCCAATCCAATCAATGAACTGAAATCCCCCCTTCCAAAACTAAATCAAGCAACAACACAACATCACTCGAACCCCCTACAGAATCGAAGGATCCACCTGTTGAATGTATCGATCGACCGTCGGTTCGTGCTCCTCGAGCTTGAGCTACAGCTCGAGTGAACAGTTGTTGCTCGAGCTGCTACTCGAGCTCGAGAAGCTTTGCCAGCTCGAGCTCGAGCTCGATCGGAGCGAGCCGCGCTCGAGCTCGAGCTCGATGGAGCTACTAGAGATGTGCTCGAGCGGCTCGCCCGATCGAGCTATACTAGAGATGTTGCTCGAGCTCCGCGATCGAGCGTGCTCGAGCGAAGCACCTCACTCGAGCTCCGGCGAGCAACTCTACCAAACTTTGAGCAATAGTATGACATCCTGAAATTCGACCCCATTTCGATAAAGTGAAATGTGCATATCGTCGGCGCGCCTATGGTCCTTTTTCTCTGAGCTAATCACTCACGAGTTAGCTAACCTATTTGGTGAAGCCGTTAAGGGATATAACCACGGTAAAATCCCTAAAAGCTACCTAATTGGTTGGATTGGACAAAAATCGCATCCCGTCGATTTTAATCATAAAATATAATTCGGTTTTGTGAATCGAATATTCGAGCGTGTCACAATTCATTTTTAGAATCGTCTCATCATCTATTAATTTATTGTCGAGTCTGAAATTTCAAGAAAGAAATTATCGGAGGAAAAATTGAAGACCGAAAGAAAATAGAAAAGCGAAATGGAAATAGAAAAGAAAAATCAGAATATTATTATTCTTTTCTTTTCTTTTTCTCTCTCTCCCTTCTCTTTTTCTTTTTCTCTTTCTCTCTCCTCTCCCCTTTCCCTCCCCCTTCGTGCGATTCCTCCCCCTACCGACTTCTCTCTCTCTCTCTCTTTTCTTTGACCGGTCAATCCTTATCTCTCTCTTCTCTTTCTTCTTCCTCCTGCACATGACCAAAACCCCCCTCTTTCATCTTCTCCTTCTTTCTTCTTCGTGGAAACGCCGAACTAGAAGCTGTAGCTCACCGTCTGCCCCATCGCCGCTCGTCCCGCTGCCGCAGCACACGCCCGCGCCCGCGCCTGTGCGCGCGCCGCTCGCCGCCGTGCGCCGCCAGCCCCATCCCTCGTGCCAGGCATTCCCCCGCGCGACCTAGCCCTCGTTTCGCCGACTAGCTCCACCTCCGGCCACCGCCCAGCCCCGCCAAACCTCCCCGGTGTCCCCCTTGCTCTCCGCCGACCTCCCCTCGCTACCCTAGCCGCCGGACGAGATTCGTCCAGCCAAGAACAGTGGCTGGAAAAATGGGTTTCCAGCCCTGTTCAAGGCCGTTTTGGGCCGTTTCCGGGCCCCGAACCCGAGGCCCACTTTGGAGTTTGTTGTTCCTCGCGTCACCCTTGTCGGATTGATCTAAGTGCGCAATTTGGTGAGTAATCTCACTAATCTCGGATTAGTTGGCTAATTATGCTTAAGGTTGGTTTAGTTTTAATTAAACACAATTAGGTGGATAGATTAGTATGGATTAGTGTTTATTAGCCAATTGTGATGCAAATTAGATAAATTGAATGTGTAATTAGCAAGTAGACGTTGTCTACTATTTATTGGAAGTGTCTCGGGATTTTTCCCGGCCCTTAGTGGGCTCCAATTTGACAATTCGGGCCTAGGTGGAATTTTTGGTATTTAAATATTATTTTTCGGAATTAATTAATTAATTAATTATTTTTCGAAAATTAAGAATTTGATGGCCGACGACTGAAATCTCGTGCTGATTGTCGTGACGCAGTCTGTTTATTTAATTGAGCTTTATTTTGTCTTTGAAGTGAATTAATTGTGATTACAAGATTATTTTCCTAGGTTAATTAATTTGGATAAGTAATTGGAAAATAACCGGTGTCGGTGACAGCACCAAAAGTGTTTTGGTGGACGCTAATAATGGTGGGATTGGTGGAATCGAAATCATTATATTTGGTTAAGGCCAATCGTATACCTACGCACGATCTTTTATCAATGATGATAAAAGATAAGAAGAAATGCTGTGTGATGTGGCTCGGCGATTATTACATTGCTTTGGCATGTAGGATGCCTTAGAGAAGGCAGATAAATTTGTTGAATATTGATCATGCCTGTGTGGTGATAGTTGATCGTGCCTGTGTGGCGATAGTTGATTGTGCCTATGTGGCGATTGTTGATCATGCCGTGTGGCGATAGTTGATCGTGCCTATGTGGTGATAGTTGATCATGCCGTGTGGCGATAGCTGATCATGCCTGTGTGGCGATAGTTGATCGTGCCTGTGTGGCGATAGTTGATCGTGCCTGTGTGGCGATACTTAATTGTGCCTGTGTGGCGATAGTTGATCATGCCGTTTGGTGATAGTTGATCGGGCCTGTGTGGCGTTAGTTGATCATGCTGTATGGTGATAGTTGATCATGTCTGTGTGGCGATAGTTGATCCTACCGTGTGGCGACAGTTGATCATGCATGTGTGGTGACAGTTGATCATGCCTGTGTGGTGTAGATCATGCCTGTGTGGCGTAGATCGTGCCTGCGTGGCCGTATTTCTGTGTGTTGAGTATCGTACCCATGTGGCTGAAGGAAAGTGGAATGCCTAAGAGTATGCACATAAAGTGTTTATTGTACATCACCTTAGCGAATAAACGCCTAAGAGCATTAATGTAGCTTTGTGACTAAGTGTAGTATTAGAGATTATATAATGTGGAGTGTGATGACCTAGAAATGGTCTAACTGACATGTAATCGACTAGGTCGATTGATCATTGCTTTTAGTTGATGTTGTGAATTGATTGACATATTGGAAATGACCGTGAGTGATCTTGTTGGAATATAATCGACTAGGTCGATTTGATCGATGCTTCGATCTGTGATGTGATTACTTAGGTGCCTATTGTGAACTGTTCTAATATGCAGGTGGAATCTGAGGCCAAGATAAGTCCTCTGCCCTGTGCGTGTTTAGGCAGCCTATAGTATAATAGTTTACTAATCGGGCTTAGTGGGGTAGAACTCACCGAGACGTAGTCTCATCCCAGTTTGGGGAAAACATTTCAGGATCCCGACGAGGAGCTGAGGAGGAGGAATTTGTGAAGGAGAACTCTGAGGTGAAATTGAGGAAGAGAATGATCTTAGTGAAGAGGAATCATAGGAGGATCGGGATGATCTCGATTATGACTTAGACGAGGATTGAAATCCCATCTCTTTGTGAACCATTTTGTATATGTGTAGATAGAGTGAGACTCTAAAGTTGCGAATAGTTTGTGAAGTGCTCTGTCAAATGCCATGTATAAAGGTTTGGTTGTAAATTTCGATATGAAAAATATAGCCTGCTTTTCTATCCCATTGTTTTATTGTCTGGGGATTTATAATTGTTTCCGCATGTGCTTAATAAATGAAAGAGTTGGCGAGATATAGTTCTGGGATATCGCATATTAAAATCAACCAAGAGAAGGATGTGTGCGTGCCCAAGGATCGAGGCGTGACATCCAGTTTAAGTGGTATCAGAGTGAAGTTGAAGATTGGAGTGATAAGGAGCAATGACCATGGGATAGTCAGTAGGAAAGGCCTTTAAATTCATGATGATGCGTGTCTATGTTAGCTGTGTGCTAAAATTGTTTGTGGTTTGGATCGCTCTGTTTCTAATTCGGTGTTGAGTTGGAAATAGGTGTTAGTTGAGTAAAGTTACACCATGAGCGATCAGGAGCCGAGAACTCCTGCAAAAAGGACCAGTAGGGCCATTATTCGGGGTAGAGCTCCGACTCGTGTTGGAACCCGAGGCGGACGTGGTCGAGCGCCAGCACAGGCTAGCGCGAGTGGAATGATTCCACCTATCGTAGATGTCGGGGTAGCAGCCTCTAATGATCCTAAGGTGGATGGGATCTTGCGTGTTCTGGAAGCGATGGGTAATAGAATGAATCAGCAAGCCGCTACTGTTGAAGCCGCTGCTCAGGCCGCTGCAACTGCCGTCGCCACCGAAGTTGCCCCTGCAGTCGTACCCGTCGTTGCTCCAGCCGCCGTGAATGTTGAAAATCCACTGGAGATAGTGGTCGTTGCAAGACCAATCCATAAGTTGGTGGAGCATTTCTTAAGGTTAAATCCGCCGTTGTTCACTGGGTATGGAGATCCCGAAGCTACTTTGTCATGGGTTCAGAAACTTGAGAAGGCTTTTGCACTGCTGATGTGCAACGAGACTGAGAAGGTAATGTTAGCAACTTACCAGCTGGAGGGAGTTGCAGACACTTGGTGGATGACAACTCGTGAAACAATCTTTTCAGAAGGCGCTGTTCAAGACTGGAACACTTTCTGTGAAGCTTTCAATGATAAGTTTTTCTCTGAGACTGCTAGAGAGGTGAAGATAGCAGAATTTGAACATTTTTGCCAGGGTTCCCTAACTGTTGATGAATATGAGGCGAAGTTTACTGAACTTTCGCGATATGCCCCCGAGTTAATTGAGAATCCTGTGAACCGAGCGAGGAGGTTCAGAGATGGATTCAGACCGGACATAAGGAGTGCCTTAGTCCTTCTGGATCTAAAGACTTATAATGATTTATATCGAAGAGCTCAGAAGATTGAGAATGATTATAATGAACGAGCCGCCACATCTGGATCGCGGTTTGGTTCGAACCAAGACAGAAATTGGTTTGAGAAAAGACCGATGATTAGAGGTAGATCTCATGTTCCGCCCAGTAAGGAGGGTGGAATTGGAAAGTCGGAACCCAATCGGATTGGTGGGTGTCGTTTTTGCGGAAGACAATATGGATCGGCTCCGTGCTTTCCTAGGACAAGAGTTTGCTACGAGTGTCGCCAACATGGCCACCTAGCCAAAGATTGTCCCCAAAGAAAGATGGGACATCATCAGCGCCGCCACCACCTCAGATGGGTCAGAACCGAGGACTCCCGCCATTAATTGCATAGCAAGGTAGACCATTCAGACCTCTAGCTCAAGGACGGACATATGTCATCACTAATGGACAAGACAAAGGGAAAGCACCACAGATAGAGCATCACTAGAATAGTGAAGGGGACAGGAACGAACCGACTATGTACCGATCAGAGGAAGAATGTTTTTGGAGTGACTTTATGGAAGTAGCAAAATGAAATTTTGGTTAAGTTTATAGAATTTCAGTTTGTAAAAACGAAGTTGTAAAGAGGAGAATCACTAACTAGAGTGGTACTTGAATATTTTGTTTATGTATAACTTGATGTTCTATATAAAAAGGTTGGGCTTATGGAAAAGTTGACTTTCTGAGTTCTGACGATGGGACACTAAGGTTCCGTGGACATTTAGTTGTGCTTAACGATGTAGAGCTTAGAGAGGATCTTTTGCCTGAATTGCATCGTGGCAGTTATAGCATTCGTCCTGGAAATATCAAAATGTATTAGAATCTGCGTCAACACTACTGTTGGTCAGGTATGAAGGCGGATATCGCCAAGCATGTGGTCAAATGTTTGACTTGTTAGCAAGTAAGGGCCCAGCATTGTAAGCCGGGAGGACTTCTGCAACCTTTTACGATTCTAGAGTGGAAATCGGAACATATCACGATGGATTTCATGACTGGACTACCAATGAGTCAAAGAAGAAATTATTCGATTTGGGTAGTAGTCGACAGGCTAACAAAGTCGGCTCATTTCATTGCAGTTTGAAAAGACCTCAGTCTGGATAGGCACGCAGACTTGTGTGTGTGTCAGGTGATTCGTATGCATGGAGTGCCAATTACGATAACATCCGACAGAGACTCGAGGTTTACTACTGCTTTTTGGAAGAGTTTGCAGAGTGCTTTAGGTATAAAGCTTTAGTATAGTACGGCGTATCATCCTCATATGAATGGCCAGTCTAAAAGGACAATTCAGACTCTTGAAAATATGCTAAGAGCGTGTGTAATAGACTTCAAAGGAAGTTGGGTAGATTAGCTTCATCTAGTAGAATTCGCCTACAACAACAGTTATTAGCAGAGTCTCAAGATGGCTCCTTTTGAAGCATTGTATGGTAGAGTGTGCAAAACTCTGGTATGTTGGGATGAAGTTGAAGAAAGGAAGATATCAGGCCCCGAATTGGTTCCGCAATCAATAGATGCCGTGGTAGTGATCAGAGACAGATTAAAGGCAGCGCAGAACAGGCAGAAAAGTTATGCAGATAAGCGTCGAAGGTCTTTGAAATTCCAAATTGGTGATCATGTTTTTCTAAAAGTGTCACCAATGAGGGGAACTTCACGCTTTGGTAAGAAATGCAAGCTGAGTCCGAGGTACGTAGGTTCATTTGAGATTCTTGAAAGAATTGGAAACCTAGCGTATCGTCTTGCGTTGCCGCCAAGATTGGCGCAAGTACATGACGTCTTTCACATGTTGATGTTAAGAAAGTACGAGCCTGACCCGACCCATATGCTCAATTTCGAGGAATTGGACATGGATGACTATGTGTCATACGTTGAAAGCCTGGTTCAAATGTCGATCGCAAAGAGAGCAAGTTCTGCGTACAAAGACCATTCCGTTGGTCAAAGTGGTCTAGCAACACCACGGTACTGAAGAAACGACTTGGGAGACTGAAGACTCGATGAGACAGTTGTACCCCCGCCTTTTTTAGCAAAGTGTAATGATTTAAATTTCGAGGACGAAATTTTTATAAGAGGGGAAAGTTGTGACATCCTGAAATTCGACCCCGTTTCGATAAAGTGAAATGTGCATATCGTCGGCGCGCCTATGGTCCTTTTTCTCTGAGCTAATCACTCACGAGTTAGCTAACCTATTTGGTGAAGCCGTTAAGGGATATAATCGTGGTAAAATCCCTAAAAGCTACCTAATTGGTTGGATTGGACAAAAATCGCGTCCGGTCGATTTTAATCATAAAATTTAATTCGGTTTTGGGAATCGAATATTTGGGCATGTCACAATTCATTTTTAGGACCGTCTCATCATCTATTAATTTATTATCGAGTCCGAAATTTCAAGAAAGAAATTATCAGAGGAAAAATTGAAGACCGAAAGAAAATAGAAAGGGAAATGGAAATAGAAAAGAAAAATGAGAATTGTATTATTCTTTTCTTTTCTTTTTCTCTCTCTCCCTTCTCTTTTTCTTTTTCTCTTTCTCTCTCCTCTCCCCTTTCCCTCCCTCTACATGTGATTCCCTCCCCCCCCCGACTTCTCTCTCTCTCTCTCTCTCTTTCTTTGACCGGTCAATCCTTATCTCTCTCTTCTCTCTCTTCTCTTTCTTATTCCTCCTGCACGTGACCGAAACCCCCCTCTTTCCTCTTCTCCTTCTTTCTTGTTCGTGGAAATGCCGAACAAGAAGCTGCAGCTCGCCGTCTGCCCTGTCGCCGCTCATCCTACCGCCGCACCGCACGCTCGTGCCCACGCCCGTGCGCGCGCGCTCACCTCTATGCGCCGCCAGCCCCGTCCCTCATGCGAGGCATTCCCCTGCGCGACCCAGCCCTCGTTCCGCCGACTAGCTCCACCTCCGGCCACCACCCAACCCCACCGGACCTCCCCGGCGTCCCCCTTGCTCTCCGCCGGCCTCCCCTCGCTGCCCTAGCCGCCGGACGAACTTCGTCCAGCCAAGAATAGTGGCTGGAAAATGGGTTTCCAACCCTGTTCAAGGCCGTTTTAGGCCGTTTCCGTGCCGCGAACCCGAGGCCCGCTTTGGAGTTTGTTGTTCCTCGTGTCGCCCCTGTCGGATTGATCCGATTTGCGCGCAATTTGGTGAGTAATCTCGCTAATCCCGGATTAGTTTGCTAATTATGCTTAAGGTTAGTTTAGTTTTAATTAAATGCAATTAGGTGGTTAGATTAGTATGGATTAGTGTTTATTAGCCAATTGTGATGTGAATTAGATAAATTGAATGTGTAATTAGCAAGTAGACGTTGTCTACTATTTATTGGAAGTGTCTCAGGATTTTTCCCGACCCTTAGTGGGCTCCAATTTGGCAATTCGGGCCTAAGTGGAATTTTGGTATTTAAATATTATTTTTCGGAATTAAATTAATTAATTATTTATTTTTCGGAAATTAAGAATTTGATGGCCGACGACCGAAATCTCGTGCTGATTGTCGTGGCGCAATCTGTTTATTTAATTGAGCTTTATTTTGTGCTGAAGTAAATTAATTGTGATTACAAGATTATTTTCCTAGGTTAATTAATTTGGATAATTAATTGGAAAATAACCGGGTGTCGGTTGACAGCACCAAAAGTGTTTTGGTGGACGCTAATAATGGTGGGATTGGTGGAATCGAAATCATTATATTTGGTTAAGGCCAATTGTGTACCTACGCACGATGTTTTATCAATGATGATAAAAGATAAGAAGAAATGTTGTGTGATGTGGCTCAGCGATTATTACATCACTTTGGCATGTAGGATGCCTTAGAGAAGGCAGATAAATTTGTTGAATACTGATCATGCCTGTGTGGCGATAGTTGATCGTGCCTGTGTGGGGATAGTTGATCATGCCGTGTGGCGATAGTTGATCATGCCTGTGTGGCGATAGTTGATCATGCCTGTGTGGCGATAGTTAATCGTGCCTGTGTGGCGATAGTTAATCGTGCCTGTGTGGCGATAGTTGATCTTGCTTGTGTGGCAATAGTTGATCATGCTGTATGGCGATAGTTGATCATGCCTGTGTGGCGATAGTTGATCATGCCGTGTGGCGACAGTTGATCATGCCTATGTGGTGATGGTTGATCATGCTTGTGTGGTGTAGATCATGCTTGTGTGGTGTAGATCGTGCCTGCGTGGCCGTATTTCTATGTGTTGAGTATCATGCCCATGTGGCTGAAGGAAAGTGGAATGCCTAAGAGTATGCACATAAAGTGTTTATTATGCATCACCTTAGCAAATAGACGCCTGAGAGCATTAATGTAGCTCTGTGACTGAGTGTAGTATTAGAGATTATATAATGTGGAGTGTGATGACCTAGAAATGGTCCAACTGACATGTAATCGACTAGGTCGATTGATCATTGCTTTAAGTTAATGTTGTGAATTGATTGAATGATTGGAAATGACCGTGAGTGATCTTGTTGGAATACAATCGACTAAGTCGATTTGATCGATGCTTCGATCTGTAGTGTGATTACTTAGGTGCCTATTGTGAACTGTGCTAATATGCAGGTGGAATCTGAGGCCAAGGTAAGTCTTATGCCCTGTGCGTGTTTAGGCAGCCTATAGTATAATAGTTTACTAATCGGGCTTAGTGGGGTAGAACTCGCTAAGATGTAGTCTCATCCCAGTTTGGGGAAAACATTTCAGGATCCCGACGAGGAGCTAAGGAGGAGGAATTTGTGAAGGAGAACTCTGAGGTGAAATTGAGGAAGAGAATGATCTGAGTGAAGAGGAATCGGAGGAGGATTGGGATGATCTTGAGTATGACTTAGACGATGATTGAAATCCCATCTCTTTGTGAACCCTTTTGTATATGTGTAGATAGAGTGAGACTCTAAAATTGCGAATAGTTTGTGAAGTGCTCTGTCTAATGCCATGTATAAAGGTTTGGTTGTAAATTTCGATATGAAAAATATAGCCTGCTTTTCTATCTCATTGTTTTATTGTCTGGGATTTATAATTGCTTCCGCATGTGCTTAATAAATGAAAGGGTCGGCGATATATAGTCCTGGGATATCGCATATTAAAATCGACCAAAAGAAGGATGTGTGCGTGCCTAAGGATCGGGGCGTGACAAGCAGCTCGCTCGAGTTGGCAAAGAGCTCGCTCTAGCAGCTGGAGCGAGCAGCCGTCCCAGATCTGTGGCAGATCTGGGCGAGCAACACTCGCTTAAGGCTCGAGCGAGCAGCCGTCCGAGATCTGCCGCAGATCTGGGTGAGCAACGCTCGCTTGAGGCTCAAGCGAGCCTTCCCAGATCTGCCATTGGCAGCCTAAAGCGAGCGTCCCAGATCTGCCTCACTGAAGCCCATCGTCGACCGGAGAAGGAGGAGCACCAGAAACATACCTAGATTCAAAAGCTTCAGCCGATGAGTCATCGAAGTGGGGAGTCGCCAGAGAGTCAGCCGAGTGGGAGCCGCCGGAGAGAACGGAGAGACGCCGGAAAAGGGAGAGCACGAACGAATGAAGCTTCGGCCGAGAGCACACACGAAGGAGAAGCTTCAGCCGGTGTGTTCTTTTTGCTCCAATTTTGTTCCGGTTTTGTTTTTTGTTCTTTTCATTTTTGTTCTTTTTTGGTTTTGAAGAAGTGTTTCTTTTCTCCATAAACAACTTTTTTGTGTTTCTTTTTTTTGCTCCAATTTTGTTCCGGGAACAAAAAAACAGAAAAAGAATAGAAGCGCAATCAAACACGTTTCTGTTCTTTTTTTGTTCCCGGGAACAAAAAAAGTACAGAAGTGTTCCAGAAATGTTTTTTTGGAACGTTTCCATGCATGCCCTTTTAGTATTTTTTTCTATCTAGCATGGCTGGTCGAAGGTTTGAATCAGCATAAAAATTTCCAAATGACGTCATTCAACTACCTACACAACCCAAAATGACATTGTTCGCAAGAAAAATCTAGCGAGAAATTTCTCTCTAAAATGGCATCGTCTCTCTCTTTCTCTCTCCATTTTGTCATTTGAGCTCTACAACATCAAATGAAGGAGGAGGGATTGGGCTTGGAGGAGGAGGGATTGGTCTTGGAGGCGGCATCAGAGGAGAAGGATTGGCAACGGGATTTGGCTTTGAGCTCATGCTTCTCTTGCTCATGAAACTTCTAGATTTTCTTCTGCTGAATCTTAGAACCCTTGAAGATGTGCTGACTGCTGGTTTCTTTGGTGAGGGTTTAGGCAATCTACAGGAGTTTAATTTAGCCATGGGAGATGCGATCTCTTCTTGCAGAAGTGGCGGCCAAACTCTCCGTTTTCCTTAACCTCGGAATTCGTCACTGTAGATGCGAAGCCAATTTTGTGGCTGATTGGGCCGCAAAGGCCCATTTTAATGGCTGTTTATCACAGAACTGGGCTACATTCCCGCCCTCTTTGCTTTCGGATCTTTTGTATTCTGACGCCCAAGCTTCGGGCTGTTGTCAACCTTTACAATCGTAATATAATAGTTCCTTTTATGACAAAAAATAAAATAAAATTTGGTCATGGTACTAGGAAATGGAATCCTAGGATGGCACCTTATATTTCTGCCAAGCGTAAAGGTATTCATATTACAAATCTTACTAAAACTGCTCGTTTTTTATCAGAAGCTATTCTATCGAACATGTGGCGAGCAATTTCCTAGGAATGTTTACATTCAACTATGGATGCAACTGAGAACAACAATGAATCTCACAATAGCTAAAGTCAAACAATACAAATTTTTTTTCGGTGGAGCAGGTAGCGGTGCTTGGTGCGGTGGGCGGTGGCTCCATGTGCAGGCGATGGAGACGATAATGAGGGAGAGAAGAAGACAGAAAGTGACAGCGACAAGGAGAGAGAGTCAAAGCCATGTAGGCTAGAAATTCGATGTACTTTTCAAAATCCACGTGGAATTGATTTTTTTTTTAAAAGTCACATAATTAATTTGGCTAGAATATCTCGCCATTGGTATTTAAAAATAGAATTGGTGGATTGAATAACAAAGACAGCCTTGTATAACATATTTCATAGGAGGACATTAGAATTGTCAAAAGTTGTATAGCTCATTTACACTATTGATCACGTATCCTTTCGTATGCTTCCTCAATTACCATAAATAAAGACTCACCAATTGAGGTCCACGAGAGCCTCCTCCGCTTCGTTATCTTCTCCGCAAACCATTCAACTCAGTGAGGAAAAAGAAGAAACTTCGAAGGCATCGTCGTCATCATGACTACCACATCCGAGCTTGTGTTTGTCCCATTTCCGGCCGTCGGCCACCTGGTGTCAATGTTGGAGATGGCCAAGCTCCTCGTCGACCGTGATGATCGGCTCGCCATTACGGTCCTCGTCATGAAGTCACCCCTCGACTCCAAGATCGACTCCCGTGTCGAGTTGTTCGCCGCCTCTGTTGCCGCCCGCATCCGCTTCGTCCTCCTCCCCCAGCAAAACGTCTCCCTAGAGGCGTCCCCGATGGTCTTTCTCAATCATCTCATGGAGAGCCACAAAGCCAGCGTCAGAGAAGCCATCGCCAACCTCTCCGCCTCCGGTTCGTCACGGCTCAAGGGGCTCGTCGTTGACATGTTCTGCACCCCGGTGATCAACGGGGCTGTCGAGTTTGGCATCCCTTCGTACGTGTTCATCCCGTCGGGCGTGGCGTTCCTCGGACTGATGTTGTACCTCCAGTTTCTTCAAGATGAGCAACACGTGGACCTGACAAGGCTCACGGACCCTGATGCCGAGCTGGACTTCCCGTGCTTCGCTAACTCGCTGCCGGCCGCCAAATTCTTGCCCTCAGAAGTGCTCATGAAAGAAGACTGCCAGATATTCTTGGGCCACGCCCGGAGGTTTAAGGAAGCCAAAGGAATTTTGGTAAATACATTCGCCGAGCTAGAACCACGCACGATGGAGGCCTTGGCAGGCCTTGGAGCGCCCGCAGTTTACCCCTTGGGGCCCATACTGAACATCAAGGTCGAGAGCAAAAAGGGTTTTGAGATCCTGGACTGGCTTGACCAGCAACCGGACGCGTCAGTGGTGTTCCTATGCTTCGGGAGCCACGGGAGCTTCGACGAGGACCAGGTGAAAGAGATTGCTTGTGCATTGGAGCGAAGCGAGTGCCATTTCCTGTGGTCCCTACGGCAGCCACCGGCGAAGGGCAAGTTAGAATCCCCCAGTGACTACGCAGATCCCTCGGAGGTCCTGCCCGAGGGTTTCATTGACAGGACCACCGGTGTCGGGAGAGTGATCGGGTGGGCCCCACAGGTTGCAATCCTAGCCCATCGAGCCATCGGAGGGTTCGTGTCGCATTGCGGGTGGAACTCCACCCTAGAAAGCATATGGTTCGGCGTGCCGATTGCCGCGTGGCCCCAGTATGCGGAGCAACAGTTCAACGCCTTCCAACTGGTGGTGGAGCTTGGCCTCGCGGCAGAGATCGAGATGGATTATCGAAGAGATCTCATCAAAGGTGGCAACAGCATCGTGACGGCAGACAAGATAGAGAGAGGGATAAGGAGCTTAATGGAGGGGAAGGAGGCAGGGGAGAGGAGGAAGAAGGTGAAGGAGATGAGCAAGAAGAGCAGGAAGGCTTTGATGGAGGGTGGCACTTCTTACTTGTCTTTAGGTCGTTTCATCGAGGATGTCTGCAGTCAGTGAGCCTCCATTTAGCTTAGGAGGCTGTTGGTATTTCAATTCTATGATTACTTTGTGTGTGTTTCAGCGTATCTGGGACTACAATCCATTTGAACTGTTCTAGTGTCTTTTGTGACTATAAACCATGTTGATTCTTGTCGACTGTGTTTTATGTGGAACCGTGCAAATGTAAAAGACAAGTTATAGAAAATGTTCAAACAAAATGAATTGGCCGGAACCATCCCTCCTTGATCTCAAAGTATAGACGGATTTCATTTTGCTTTTGCCTTCACCTCCAGCGCTACTCTCATTAATGCTTTTGAAAGTCTAGTGTGAAAAGCATTAGGGAACATAACAAAATTGAACCTTCACTTGAGGAATGTAAATTTGGTTTGACCCCATGTGGAACGCCAAAGGATTTTTAATTTTTTTTTTTATAAATTGCTTTATGTTTATTACAAGAGGAAAGCAGCGGGCTGCAGATTCATGGACCGAGTAAAATAATAAGATGAGACGGTTTTGCAAGGAAGGTGCTTTTAACGGTTGGTAGCTCGAATCCCGTGTAGGTCAACATCTCGTGAGATAAATGGAATGCGATAGAGTTGAAGGAGATGACGTTTAAGACTGCACGTATAATTCAAAGAATATAATCTCAATAACACGATACAGTTCATGCGTATGCTAGTAGTTGTTAATTCGCGACCGTCTTATTCACGATATATATCAATTTCGACCTGTAAGTTCAATGTATGTAGTGATGTGATGTATTTTAGTAAATTTATTTTAAAAATAAATATTGGTTTGCCAATGAGCATGTAGGGGTGTACAAAGGAATTGGGAACCGTCTAGACCGCCTGTCACCAAGTCCGAACTCCCACTTTCTCATTGATGACGGCTCTCTTTGATGCTAGAATTTAATGGAACCAATGAGTACTAGTCCAGTTTCCAGTTCTAGGCATAGAACCGCCCACCTGCCCACTCGGACCAAAATGATAAATATATATTTAATAAAAAGTAATTCAATCTCAATTGCTTATTTATTTTATAGTTTTTCAACCAATATATATGTACATACTCACACATAGATATTTATAGTTATTGGACATTATTGACTATTTTTGTCGCTCAGATGTGTAATAAGATGAACACCCTATTTTTTTTTTAATTTTAATAATCTATTTACTTGCTTTCTTAGGGAAAACAAAATAAACGAACAAAGAGGAAGGAAAGGACCAATTGGAGCTGTCCATAAATGTTGCGGTGCTTTGTTGTCATGATATAAAATTAAGAGCCAATGGCTCATTTTAAGAGCATAATGAGGTCTCTCTTTAGCCATCCTTGTGATTGTACTAGGTTGATATAGAAAAAAGAGGGATCAAATGATTAATTTTTTTAAATTTTTTTTTGGGTTAGGACTTCTAATTTTCCACATGCTTCTATCGTCGGGAAACCTTGAGTGAACCACACTATGACCTTTGAATAAATTAAGCTCCTATCTAACAACTATTATCTACTCATTCCGCCTTATAGTTTTCAATCTATAATAAAAATTAATGGCTCACAATGCAACTCAAATTTAAGATCAAACAAACTTTGGTGCTCTAAATAGAAACAATGTTCACCATGATATTTATTGATGAATGCAATTTGTAGGGATTGGGGATCGATTCCATGGACCCACCGAGAACTAGGTTAGACAGGCGGTCCAATTTTCCAATGGATCTATGGAACCAATGGGTAGTTCCCAATTCCCAAAAATTAGAACCGGTCTTTAGTGGGTGGTTCCCAATTCTAAAGTGAGAACCACCCACTCGAACCATGCTCACCCCTATGCGCATGGTGTTCCTTTGACTTTATAAAATGGGGAATAAATACTAGTACTTGTACATCAAGGAGGGATGATTGTGTTGACGTGTTCAAAGTGGAAGAGTAGTTTTAATATGCCTGTCGCCGGCAAGGATTGGCTGACATCCTCCCTGGCCCTAAGGGAAGGGGGAAAATAAAAGAAAATAAAAGAAAATAATATAAAAATATATACAAATTTATGAAATGCCGTCAACATTGCTGGCTAAAATTGGTCGGATGGACTAAATTAACACATATACAAAAGGTTTAAAATTGAATTAGTAAAAAAGAAGTTTATGACTGAACTAGCATAATTGGAATAGATTTATAACTTCTTCTTTTTTTGGGCAATTCTCTCATCTGTATAGGATGGCAATGCATTTGCTATAACACCCATAGTAAGATTTCTTGGTAATTTAGAGAAAAATGAATCTTGGATTATGGTGACTATTTTTGTTCATTGAGTGAGAGTTTATACTATTTTCTTTGGAACATACGAAAAGTGGGGGCAAAATTTGTCCATGAGATATATAAATTCATTTCCTGATAACTTGTAACTAGGACTATAGCTCGGATCCTTGGTTTTTGGTTACAGGGTAACCTCATTAAGTTGCAGAGAGTTCGATCTCTCAAGCAGAGGCCATACTGCCTGCTTGGTAACTCAAGTGGACCAATAGAAGTGCATTTCTTATCTTAACATCTCGTTGCCTGCACATCCCACACCTCTCTAATTGCTCTCTATATATTTTTCTTCCCAGAGAGGTGGGAATATGGGAGTGTGCAGTGGGGAGTACCACCCCTTGGGGACTCTTCCCTTTGTCATTTCTCACTTAAGCCTTTTAAGGATGCGCTCAGGTCCAAGGAGGTCAAATTTGTCGGTGGGAAATATAACTTCATGATACTCTCTTTTGGGGATTTGGCCCTTTATCTATGCATCCTTCTGTATCAGCATATCTTAACTGAAATTTTCATGTAGTATTGTACCCGTAACTATGCACAGCCACCACGATTAACGCATTCCAAATGGTGGTGGAGCTTGGCCTCGCGGCAGAGATCAAGATGGATTATCGGAGAAATCTCGTCAAAGGTAGTGACGGCATCATGGCGGCGGACGAGATAGAGGGAGGGATAAGAAGGGTAATGGAGGGCAAGTGGGCCAAGGAGAGGAGGAACAAGGTGAAGGAGGTGAGCGAGAAAAGCGGGAAGGCTTTCATGGAGGGTGTCTCTTCCTACCTGTCTTTGGGTCGATTCATCAAGGATGTCCGGAGTCAGTGAGCGTCCATTTAGCTTAGGAGGCTATTGGTATTTCCATCCTATGATTTTTTGGCGTGTGTTTCAGCGTATCTGGGACTCCAATCCATCCCGGACTGTTCTAGTGTCTTTTGTGACAATAAACCATGTTGATTCTTGTCGACCCTTTGGCGTGTTTTGAGTGGAACCGTGCAAAGGTAAAAGACAAATTATAGAAAGTGTTCAAACAAAACAAATTGACCGGCAACCATCCCTCCTTGATCTCCAGGCATAGATGGATTCCATTTTGCTCTTGCTTCCACCTCCAGCGCTATTCTCACTCCTGCTCTTGAAAGTGTAGTGTGAAAAGGATTAGGGAATACAGCAAAATTGACCCTTCACTTGAGGAATGTAAATTTGGTTTGACCCCATATAATACGCCAAAGGATTTTCATTTTCATTTTTATTATTTGCTTTCTGTTTATTACAAGAGGAAATCGGCGGCCTGCAGATTCATGGATCGAGTAAAAGAATAAGATGAGACAGTTTTGCAAGGAAGGTGCATTTAATGGTTGGTAGCTTGAATCCCATGTAGGCCAAAATCTCGTGAGATAAATGGAATGCAATAGCGTTTAAGGAGATGACGTTTAAGAATGCACAAATAATTCAAAGAAACATAATCTCACGTAACATGATAAAGTTCATGCGGACGGCAGTAGTTGTTAATTCGCAACCATCTTATTCACAATATAAACATATAAGTTTATATTGTAGTGATGTCACGTATTAATAATATTTGTATGCGTCATTCTGAATAGATCTAATTTTGTATTTTAGTAAATTCATTTTAAAAATTAATATTAGTTTGTCTATGCGCATGGTGTTGTTTGGACTTTATAAAATGGGGGATAAATACTAGTACTCGGACATCAAGGAGGGATGATTGCGTTGCCGTGTTCAAAGTGGAGGAGTAGTTTTAATATGCTTGTGGCTGGCCAGGATCGGTCGGCAATCCTCGCTGTCCCTATGGAAGAGGGGAAATTAAAAAAGAAAAAAAAAGAATATAAAAATATATAAAAATTTGTGAAATGCCGTAAATGCTGGTTGACCAAATTGGTTGGACCGACTAAACTGGCATAAATGGAAAAGGTTTTGGGTTGAAGTGGTCAAAAAAAAAAATTACAACTGAATTGGCACAATTATAATAAATTTAGAATTGCTATTTTTTTTTTTTTTGGTAATTCTCCCATTTATAAATGATGGCAATGCATTTGCTATAATGCCCACAGTAAGATTTTTTGGTAATTTATAGAAAAATGAATCTTGGATTATGTGTTACCTCTACGTGGTTAGCCAAATCAAATATCAACTAAGGATTGCTTAGATGGAAAAGATCATAGTGACTATTTGTGTTCATTGAGTGAGAATTTGTACTATTTGCTTTGAACAGAGAAACGAAAATGCATTACTATTTGCTTTGGAACATATGAAAAGTGGGGGTTAAATTTGTCAATGAAAGATATAACTTCATTTCCCAATAACCTATCACCGAGAGTATAGCTTGGATCCTTGGTGTCTAGTTACGAGGTAACCTCTTCAAGTTGCAAAGAGTTTGACCTCCCCTGTTGAGGCCGCCCGCTTGCCTAGTAATCCAAGTGGGCTAACAAGACTGCGTTTTTTATTTTAACATCTTATTGCCTACACACCCAACACCTCCCCAATTGCTGTCCATGTATTTTTCTTCCTAGAGAGGAGGGAATACGGGAGTGTGCAGTGGGGAGTCCCACCCCTCGAGAGTTCTTTCTCGTGTCATTTCTTCCTTAAGTCTTTTAAGGATTTGCTTAGGTCCATGGTTGTCAAAATTTTCCATGAGAAATATAACTTCATGATATTCTCTTTTGGAGATTTGGCCCTTTATCAATACATCCTCATGTATCAGCATATCTCAACTTAAATTTCCACCTTGTAATATACTTGTAACTATGCATAACTACCGCAATCTAACTACCAACTTCAGACTACATTACTGTAACCTTATGCCAGCCTTTGCCCTTGCTCTAGTATCACCAGATCATTCGAAATGACAATTTTCACTTAAAACACATGTTCATCGTGAGATTTCTTTATTGAGATATTTAAAAATATTAGAACCCATTGGGGCTCACTAACCAACAATAGCTCTAAAACCATCCATTGAGAATGCGCAGCAAAAGTCCAATTCATTTCCTTGGTGAGATTGTCAAGAGAGAGCCTAAATTTGAGTTTGTCATCATATCTAGGTGGATACACTTTCATTCAAGTTGATGCGTTATGAACTAATCATGACATACCAACAACTCCAAATCACATCAAATCTCTCATATATAATTTCTGTTAACAAAATTCACACATGCTCCTAACGTGACCCTCTTGAAGTGAACTCCAAGGAAGTTTGATGGATTGCTAAGAGGGCGCAAAAACCTTCTTATGAGGTGGTGCTTACACTTTGCACAAACTCTCTGAAACTCTACCGATCATGGCTTGATTTTTCATTAATTATTCCATTTCATTTTTAATCAGATGTCGCCTCTTTCCTAATCTAAGACTGGTTAGGAGTCAAGTAAGATGTGGAAGACAACCCACTTTACTTTTGCGAGCCAAAGTAGAAAAATCTCCTATAAGATCGGGCTAAATAAAGACAAAGATCAAGAGGACTTGATTAAGGTAGATTTGTCTAATGCTTCTTGTTAATACCTTTTTCTCTTTTGTGAAAAAACAATTCATGTAATATTTCCAATTTTATTCCCTAATATTCATCTAACAATCCATGCATAAATGCTCCAATATTATAAATTAAGTCAATCAGTAATAATAACAGGTAAAGGGCCAGAAAATACCGGAGCCATTTCGGGTACCATTATGCATCGTCTTATTCTAGGACAGGACACCGTGAGATATAAATGAAAATAAACATGCATCAAATATAAATTTCTTAATCTAAATGATGATGATGCATTCTAAAATTGACAAAAATGAAACTAATATTATAAAAAAGAAAACTAAAGCAATCCTGCTGTCCAGACTGAGACAACGGACGTTCAGCCCGTTCTTGTGCTCTAAAACGGGCCTAAACCATGCTACAGAAACCACAATAATCCTAGAACGTTTCTACATCAATTATGAAAGCGAGTACGAGTGAAAAATCATGTAAACCAATTCAAATTACAAAAGAAATTATGAACTAAATATCAACATTGAAATAAATTTGAACAGTGCGTGTTGTGACATCAATTGCTAGATATTCATGAGAAAACATCAAACTAAGACCAAAGGCAATGAGAATTTGTTCAAATTAAACCATATTCAAGACAAGTTGCTCTGTGTTTTCAATTTGGATTGTGAGCACATCGATGGATCAACACTCAGATCAAACCAAAGTAAAACATTAGTCGGCTTACACAATCAAATTAGTCGAAAGATGGAAACGGAAGTTTGGGGTCTTAACACGATAAACACCACGGATGCCAACCTGTTTCCATCAAATGCTCCGACGAACTCTAGCAAATGATGCGGCAATAAAAGTTTGTCGCTAGTCGTACACAAATGAACAAAGTGTGTGTGTGTGTGTGTGTGTTTTGCCCTGGCCTATCATGCCTCAAATGGAATCTGATGTACCTGGCCCCAGCACATCCATACCTCACAGGAAGAGAGTCGAAGTCGCCAAAGTAAATTTGGAAAAGATCCAGCTTGCTCTACAGCTAAAAAGAGCAAGACGTATAGTGCTCTCTCAGGAACACAATGATGAAGATTTCACCTCATCATAAAGTAATATTGTGAATAATAGAAAGTTTAGGAGGGATTCTCCAAAATCAATCTTCCTCTTTCCTTCAAACTCTCAATTTCAGTTCAGTTACCCCATGTCAATCCTAGGGCATACCAATGCTATTTGAACCTAGACATGATGGGTGGAGAGTTTGAATCTCGCCAATTGAACCAACCAATCTTCGGTAACAAAAAATATTTTTCTATCATTCACCTAGATAATAAGCTTTAAAACAGTCTCATCTCTATTTATCACATAGTAAATAGAGGCGATTACCCGTGTGAGTGGGCTAATCTTATATCTATCCGACATACTTCTCAACTTAAAGTAATGCACTAAGCATTAAGATGCATAAAGATCAAACAAAGATTCATAGGTATTAATGATGAAAAACACAAATTTATCAAATTGTGAACATTTAGAGAAATTACAATATTCGACATCGGTCTCTACGCAATCCTAGAGATTTCATATGGCCACAAAACACATCTCTAGGTATTGGCTTTATCATAGGATCTCGCTACCGCCCTATGCGTAGTATGTACTCTAAGTTCACATCTTTTCGTGCAACCATATCCTTTACAAAATTATACTTGGTATCTATAGGTTTGGTCTTGCCATGATATTTTGGATCTTTGGTATACGCTTTTTGCTGCTTGGCTACCACAGTTAACCAACAATAAATCTGCAGCACTTCCAATAACACCTAAATGATCCAAAAAATCTCTTAAGCCAAACACCTTCTTATACTGCTGCTGTTAATGCCACGAACTCAACTTACATCGTGGACAAGGCTATACATTTTTGTTTCTTACTGCTCCAACATATGGTGCCATTATTCGGTAAGAAAAAAAACCTAGAGATAGATTTTCTTTCATCTAAATCTCCTCCCCAATCAATATCACAATAGCCTTTAAGTTGCAGATCCTTTCCTTAATAACTCAACGTATAATCAGCAGTCCCCTTTAAATACCTTAATATTCTCTTAACGGCTTTCCAATGTGCTTGACCTGGATTGGATTGGTATCTGCTCACCATTCCAACTATAAAACATATGCCTGGTCTTGTATACATCATAGCGTACATCAAGCTCCCAACAGCACTAGCATAAGGAACATGTTTCATTTGTTCCTTCTCTTGTGGAGTCCTTGGACACAGTTTATGGCTCAATCCTTTACCTTTTGCAATAGGAGTGTCTATGGGTTTACAATCCCATATTCTTCAATTCAAAATTGGAAGACAACCAACTTTTAACAGTATTGACAAACTCCATATTACTTCCAGCAATTAGTCTATCATCAACATATAATGATATGATCACAAATTGATCATTGGATATTTTGATATATACACAATGATCATCATCTATCATTGTAAAGTCATATGCCATTATGGCATTATGAAAACGTGTATATCATTGTCTTGACGACTGCTTAAGGCCATATATCGACCCCCAAAGTCGACATACCTTTTCTTCTTGGCCTTTCACTATGAAACCAGCAGGTTATTCCATATATTTCTTCCTCTAATTCTCCATTGAGGAAATCAGTCTTTACATCCATTTGATGTAACTCAAGATCCATACTTGCCATTATTGCCAGAATAATGCGAATCGAGGTAAATTTCACTACAGGAGAAAATGTATCTTCATAATCAATTTCTTCCTGTTGATTATACCCCTTCGCCACAAGGCGAGACTTATACCTTTATATCGAGCCATCAGCCTTTCGCTTTATTTTGAGAACCCACTTGTTCCCAATAGCTTTGTGTCATTTTGGAAGATCAACCAGTTCCCAGACTTGGTTTGATTTCATTGACTCCATTTCCTCTTTCATTGCATGAATCCATTTTTCCTTATTAGGGCAATTCAGAGCCTCATTAATATTTCTTGGCTCATCCTCATCTTGTGGAGCAACCATAAAATTTTCCCTTTCAATGTCAAAACATCGACGGGGAATACTTTGGCGACTTATTCATCGTGAAAATAATAAGACACAAATTATTGCCAATAATGAAAGCATTTCTCGTGAACTAATTATTTGAATTGATATAAACGATATTTTTAAAAAAAATTATTAATTTTTCGTGAAATAAAAGCAACATCAAACAAAGTCCAAATTCCACCGTTTCTTTAGTTCGGTGTACTTTTGTTTGCCCCTTGCTTGACCAGATTCTTTTGCTTTTATTTTTTATTCTGTCTTGAGCGTGCGGCCTTCCCTTGCTCCATGCTTGCTTGTGTTTTATACTGCGAGTTCACCGTATTCTTCTTTGTTTTTTCTCCTGTTTTGTCTTCTTCAGGCCCGATGTATGCCTCTCGTAGTCAACCTTGAATATATCCCATATACCCGAGAATATCTTGCCGAATTTAACCGTGAAAAGCCACGTTCAAATCGAGAATCCTAGTCAAGTTTTTCCTCCGTTCCTTTCTGTTTTGGCCAGATTCGCATTTCCTGTATGGTACTAGCGCTAAATATTCCTACCTTGCCGTCGTTTTCTTTCCGAAATGTAACCAACCCCACATATGCATCGCACACGTACTCATCCGGCCAAGCAAGAATTTTGGATAGAGATAGAGCTCAAGCGGGCTCGGTCTTGAAAATTTAAATGACCTCAAGGCCCCCTTCTTCTAAATTCCAGCTGATTTCGCATGTCGGGCCAATTTGATTACAATTTACAGTCGGACTTCTGTGTTATACGATGCAGACATGTTATCCATAAGCAAAATGACTCTAGTATCTAAAATCTGGAAAAATGCAGTATAGAACAAGACCTCAAAATTCTGCCATGTCAATATTTTTTAGGATATGTGCACTGGAAGTTTTGAAATTTATTATAAAATGTGTAATTAAGTAATAAAACTTGTCAAATTTATTTAATCAAATTCTTATATTAATTTTGTTCAATTTAGCTAATAGAAAATACTGACGTGTCTTACTTTGTTGCTTTCTTAAGACACATGGCAATGACATGGCACCCTCTAAGCGCCACATCAGAAAAAATTTAAAGAAATACAAAGAAAATTAGATTAAAAAATAAAAATATAATGATAAAAAAAAAAGGTCATCCACGGCTTGGCAAAGCCCTCATCAATTGCCGCTACCATAGCCATTGGAAAGGGCCGGCAGTGGTCATCCAAGCCTTTCCAAAGTTCGGCGACCCTCATGGGCCGCAGGTGAGGGCCAACGACCCTCGCTTAGATCTACCGCGAGTGTTGTGCGCTCCCCCAAATCTGGGCTAGCAGGCCCTCATCGAGGGCTGCCAAAGGCTCGCTCGAGGATGGTCGCTAGGCAAGCTCCGTTGGCCCTTCCCAACGATTGTGGTGGTAGCCATCGAGAGGGGCTTAGCCAAGTTGTGGATGAGTTTGGTTTTTTCTTCTTTTTAAAATTTTATAGCTTTTTATATGTTAATCTTCTTTTTGTATTTTGTATTTTTTTTTTCGAATGTGGCATTTAGTGGGCACCATATATCTTAAGAAAGTAATAAAATAATATATGTCAGTATTTTTTGTTAACTAAATCAGACGGAGTTGACAAAATGACTCAATTGAACCAATACGACAAATTTTGGGACTTGATTACACTTTTTAAAAGTTCTTAGACCCAATTGCACTTTCATGAGAGATGCTTTGACGATAATTACAGGCCAACAGCTTCTAGCTATCCTCAAACCTTTCCTACCTTTTAGAAATTTGCAATAATTTTTTTTTTGTCTTACTATATTCCTACTCTAACTCTTACTCTCAGACTTTTGCACTGCCTTTTTGCAAGGCATGAGAGTCAAAACCCACACTTGAAACTAAATTATCCTCACCTCAACGCCCTTGAGAAGGTGGAGATTTGAACCCCTCACCTCTCCCACATAAAATGTATGAGCCCTTGTTCGGAATCTTAAGGGCTATCTGTTTAAATTTGTTTTTGTTCCCCAAAATACAATTTTTTGTTCTTTTGTTCCGGGGAACCAAAAAAAGAACAGAAATGCATTTGTTTACACTTTTGTTCCCGGGAACAGATTTGGAAAAGAAATAAGAAGTAGAAAAAAATTGTTTTTTGTTCCTGAGAACACTCAAGAAACATTTTTTTTTCTTCTAATTTTTCTTCTTCTTTTTTCTCTTTCCTTTCTTCTTTTGTTCTTCTTCTTCTTCTTCTTCATTTTCCCGGTCACTAGCCTTGGCCATGGCCAATGCCGACGATCGGCCAAACGAGGGCCGGCATCCTCGCCGGAGCGTCGCCGGCCCCCAGAGAGGCCGAGCCTCACTGTGGCCACACGAGGCTCGGCCTCGCTTGGGCTGGGCGAGGCTAAGCTTGCCTAACCACCGGTGAGGCTCGGCCTCTTCGAGCCACCTCTAGGATAGCATCACCTAGCGATGGTTTGGCAAGGCCGAGCCTCACGTGGCCACGGCGAGCTCACCAGACGTCACCCAGCCGGTCACCGGCTACCGAAAAAGTAAAAAGAAAAAAGAAAAAAAAAAGGAAAAATGTAATAAAAATTTTAAAAAATTAAAAGAAACAAAAAAATTATGCAAGTTTACCAAATGCGTTTCTATTCCTGGAGTAGAAACTTTTTGCAGTTACCAAACGTGTTTTTATATTCAGAAATTGTTCCTTGAAATAGAAACAAAAAAGAACTATTTATGTTCAAAAATTGTTCCCCAAAACAGAAACGTTACCAAATCCGCCTTTAAATATCACTAAAAAATGTAGGATAAAAAATATCTTTCCTACTCTATCCGCCAATCCTTACTGCCTTTATCTTATCCTATCTTCGTTTTGCTGTCAATATTTGTCTAAATAATCTATAGATTATATAATAACTTCTCGATCTATCATGATGAGCCATTATATAAATCACTCAATATTTTCAACGTGAAAATAGCTTCTCGAATGCATCAGATGCTTATGAACCTAATACATTTCATCCTTTAAATCTTGTTTGTCTCACATTCAACCCACTAACATTATTTATGTTAAATTAATATCTCAAGTTTGAAATGTGCACAAGACACAACCCCGATTGGATGATGTAGACTGGTCCGTTTTAGATGAGTTGTCAATGAAAGAGTCTTAATTGGACTTTGATTTATTTATTTATTTTTCCTTTCTTTGAAATAATAATCTTGAATTTACTTGGTTAGTGAATTCAAATAAAGAAGTAACTTAAATAAGGAAAGATGTCGCCTACTTGTAGCACAAGGGTTTGACCGATCAACGATTGACATCCTTCGTACAGTAAAAGAATATATACACACACATACATACATAGAATGCTATGGTCAGAGGGCATGTGAGGTAAGAGAAAAATAAAAGGACGTGGATTTTGCTTTTATTTTCTCCTCCAGCGACAGCCGCACAGCTGACGCGCAGCGGGGGATTTCCTTGAGCCACCAGGCTCCGAACAGCGATTTTTGCAAAGTATTCTACACTCGAATTGTGACGTTTTCTTTGTAGAAACATAAATGTTTTGCTCAGTGAGTAATTCTCTGAGTCTAAACACTTTGGATTTGGCCATAATCTATATGTAAGTGATTATAACTTTATAATTGTCTAATTAATTAGTGGAGTACTTGTCGTTCGTTCTCCCCATGGAGTAGGTATCGATATTTGGATCAAACTAAGTAAATCTCAAGTGTTTTTTTTTTTTTAATTATTTTTCATTTATTTTTTTAGCAATTTTCGCATTGATTTAATTGGATGCATCAGTTGACGTGAGCCGGGGTGGTTTTAGAACTTCTCGTGGAGTAAACCAACACCAAGCAATATCCAAACTTAAAATCCAACAAACGCAAGTCAAACTAGAGGGCGATTTCGACCAAGGAAAAGTGAACCAGACAGTGACGCAGACCTCAACCAGCACGACGTCATCACCTCTTCCTATAAATCAATCCCCATCTCTTTGGCTGCTTCCTTCATTCCCACTAACTGAAGACTCACAAATTGAGATCTATAAGAGCCTCCACCTCGTTATCATCTTCGCAACCGAGTGAACTCAGCTAGGAAACGAAGAATTTTCGAAGGCGTTGTCGTCATCATGAGTGATAAATCCGAGCTCGTGTTCATCCCATTTCCGGGCCCTGGCCACCTGGTGTCGATGGTGGAGATGGCCAAGCTCCTCGTCGACCGTGATGATCGGCTCTCCATCACCGTCCTTATCATGAAGTTCCCCTTCGAATCGGAGATTGATTCCCACATCGAGTCGCTCACTGCCTCCGTGGCTGCCCACATCCGCTTCGTCCTCCTCCCTAGGCGAAGCCAATCCCTGAGAACGTCTCCCGTGGCCTTCATCTATCACTTTATGGAGAGCTACAAAGCTGACGTTCGAGAAGCCGTGGCTGAGCTCTCTGCCCGCGGCTCGCCACAGCTTGCTGGGCTTGTCCTCGACATGTTTTGCACCTCGATGATTGACGTGGCTGTTGAGTTCGGCGTCCCTTCCTACATTTTCTTTCCATCAGGCGCGGCGATCCTTGGAGTCATGCTGCACCTCCAGTCTCTCCAAGGCGAGCAACACATGGACCCGACCAGGCTCAAGGGCTCTGATGCCGAGCTGGACTTCCCGTGCTTAGCTAACCCGCTGCCTGCCGCCAAGTTTTTGCCCTTGGCAGTGTTTATGGAAGAAGACTGCCGGATATTCTTGGACCTCACCCAGAGGTATAGGGAAACCAAGGGAATTTTGGTAAATACGTTCGCTGAGCTCGAACCGCGCGCTATGGAAGTCCTGGCCAGCCTAGGAGCACCCGTGGTGTACTCCGTGGGCCCCATACTAAACATCAAGGTTGAGAGCAAAAAGGGTTTCGAGATCCTGGACTGGCTCGACCAGCAGCCAGATGCGTCAGTGGTGTTCCTGTGCTTCGGGAGCGGGGGGTACTTCGACGAGCACCAGACAAAAGAGATTGCCCACGCGTTGGAGCGGAGCAGGTACCGCTTCCTGTGGTCCCTACGACAGCCTCCGGCGAAGGGCAAGCTGGAAGCCCTCCGGGACTACGCAGATCCCGCAAAGGTCCTGCCTGAGGGTTTTCTTAATAGGACAGCGGGGGTTGGGAGAGTGATCGGGTGGGCCCCACAGGTCGCAATCTTGGCCCACCCAGCCATCGGAGGGTTTGTGTCTCACTGCGGGTGGAACTCCACCCTAGAAAGCATATGGTTTGGCGTGCCGGTCGCCGCATGGCCCCAATATGCGGAGCAACATTTCAACGCATTCCACTTGGTGGTGGAGCTCGGTCTTGCGGCAGAGATCAAGATGGATTATCGAAGAGATCTGGTCAAAGGTAGTGACGATGTCGTGATGGCAAATGAAATAGAGAGAGGTATAAGGAAGTTAATGGAGGGCGAGGAGGCTAGGGAGAGGAGGAAGAAAGTGAAGGAAGTGAGTGAGAAGAGTAGGAAGGCTTTGATGGAGGGTGGCTCTTCTCACTTGTCTTTGGCTCGCTTCATCGAGGATGTTTGCGGTCAATGAACCTTCGTTTAGCTAGGAAAGAGGGTTGGCTGGTAGGTTGAAAATCATTAAATATGTGGAAATCCTTGGTGAAAATCATGTTTTAAATTAAACAAGCCCTTAGGGCTCTACCTTAGAATCTTAATTGTTCTAAGAGACAAATGTCCTTGATTGCCTAATATTGATATGTCAATTCTGGCCTTTTTTTTTTTTTTTTAAAGTCTAGTTAGGGTTAGCATTTATCTTTTCTTTAGTGTTAAGTATTTCCTATCCCATGCAATCTATTTAATGCTTTCTTTTGATGGCCGATAATTATGTTAATGATTGTGCACCTGCATAATCACCTCATATGTTAATGAATATGTATAAAATAAATCTAAACTTCCTAAAAAAAAAAAGATCTTTTTTTTTAATTGAATAAGTTTGGGAGAATTACCAAAAAAGTCATAGACCTATTGCAATTGTGCCAATTCAGTCCTAAACTTTTTTTTTGTCCAATTTAGTCCTAAACCTTTTATAATTGTGCCAATTCAATCCAACCGGCCAAAATTGGCCGGCCAGTGCTGACGTGGACGCCGGCGGGGGACAGTCGCTCGGCGAGGTAATTTTTTAATTTAAAAAAAAAAATTCGAATTTTTAAATATTTTTAATTCTTTTGTTTTTGGCTTTCTTGAATCTTCTCCTTCCTCTGGCTGGACACCGGCCAGAGGTGAGGGCCGGTGAGGTCAACCTCGCCGGCTACTGGCGGAGGCTCGGCCTCGCCCAGCAACGGCGAGGCGGCCGTCGCTAGATTTGGCGAGGCTTGACCATGCCATGGTTGGGCGAGACCGAGCCTCACCAGATCTGGCGACGGTGGCCTCGCCATCACTGGGCAAGGCCGAGCCTCACCAGATCCGGCGAGCTCGGCCCTCGCCAGCCACTGGCGAGGGCGAGGCCCCACCGCGCTGGCATGGTGTAGTTGAGGAACCCGTGAAGGAGCTCGATCTCGTCATCGTCAGTCCAAAGGCGCTGGAATAGGGTTTTGGCGACGGTCACGGCCAGGGGAGGGCCGCTTGAACTCGGAGGAGGAGATCGTGCCGACGATCGGGGGGACGAGGGAGGCGACGGAGCCTCGCCGGCCACTGGGTGAGGTCGACCCTCGCCCTCGCCAGTGGCTGGCGAGGCAACCATCGCCAGATTTGGTGAGGCTCGCCCTCGCCCAGCCATGGTGAGGTCGAGCCTCACCAGATCTGGCGACGGTCGCCTCGCCGTCGCTGGGCGAGGCGAGCCTCTGCCAGTGGTCGGCGGGGCAAGCCCCACCAGTGGCCGGCGAGGCTGACCTCCCGCGGCCCTCACCTCTGGCCAACGTCCAGCTAGAGGAAGGAGAAGAAGCCAAAAAAAAAAAAGGAATTAAAAAATATTTAAAAATTCGAAATTTAAAAAAAGAAAAATTAAAAAATTACCTTGCCGGCCGGCTGTCCCCCATCGGCGTCCACGTCAGCGCTGGCCGGCCACTTTTGGCCGGATGGACTGAATTGGCACAACTATAAAAGGTCTAGGACTAAATTGGACAAAAAAAAGTTTAGGATTAAATTGGCACAATTATAAAAGGTCTAGGACTAAATTGGACAAAAAAAAAAGTTTAGGACTGAATTGGCACAATTGCAATAGGTTTAGGACTTTTTTGGTAATTCTCCCGAATAAGTTTAGGTATCGAAAGGGCACTAACTGATTAATTAGTGTAATCAAGTCATCAATCCTAGATTCTCTAATTGTATAGGAAGTGAGGTACACTCTCATACCTTACTTGATTTCTAGATGATCTTAAAAAGTTAGTGGCTACTCCTTTTTTATAAAATTTCCATACTCTCAATTTGAATATCCAAAATGAGCTTGGGAGATCCTGTGCCTGATTATGGGTCAGAGGCCTATCCTTTAAGCAATATCCCTAAACCTATTCCCTTTCCCAAGGGTAGGTAGCGACATAATCCATGTTGATTTTCATCGACCCTTGATGTGTTTTATGTTGAACCAGTCAATTTGGGTTTGGCCCACGAGCTGTAATCTCCTAAGGTAACGATGAATATAAAATGTGTTCATCATTGTTAAAATCCCATATGGTAGATTTTCGTCTCTTCCTACCTGTGTTTGGGTCAATTCATTGAGGATGTCTAGAGTCAGTGAGTGTCCAATTAGCTATGGAGGCCGTTGGTATTTTGATTCTATGATTACTTGGTGCGTGTTTCAGCGTATCTGGGGCTCCAATCCATCCGGACTGTTCCAGTGTCTTTTGTGAATATAAACCATGTTGATTCTTGTCGACCCTTTGGCGTGTCTTGTGTGTGAACGGTGCAGAGTTAAAAGACAAGTTATAGAAATTGTTCAAACAAAATAAAATGACCGGCAACCATCCCTCCTTGATCTCCATGTAAAGATGGATTCCACTTTGTTCTCGCTGTCACATCCAGTGCTATTCTCATTCCTGCTTTTGAAAGTCTAGTATGAAAGCATTAGGGAATATAGCAAAATTGAACCTTCACTTGAGGAATGTAAATTTGGTTTGACCCCATATGGAACGCCAAAGGATTTTCAACTTTTTTTCTAAGAAAAAAAAATTGCTTTCTGTTTATTACAAGAGGAAACCGGCGACCTGCAGATTCATGAACCGAGTAAAATAATAAGATGAGACAGTTTTGCAAGGAACGCTGCATTTAATGGTTGGTAGCTCGAATCCCATGTGGCCCAACATCTCGTGAGATAAATAGAATGCAATAGAGTTTAAGGAGATGACGTTTAAGACTGCACAAATAATTCATAGAACATAATCTCACGTAACATGATACAATTAATGCGGATGGCAGTAGTTGTTGCTTCCCGTCCATCTTATTCACCAAAAAAAAAAAATCAACATTGACATATAAGTTCAATGAATGTCGTGATGTGACATATTAATAATATTTTTATGCATCATTCTTAATAGATTTAATTTTGCATTTTAGTAAATTCTTTTTAAAAATAAATATTGGTCCGTCAATGTACATGGTGTTTTTTTGACTTTATAAAACGGAGGATACATAATACTAGTACTTGGACATCAAGGAGGGATGGTTGCGTTGCCGTGTTCAAAGAGGAGGAGTAGTTTTAATATTCCTGTGGCTAACAAGGATCAGCCGACAATCCCCGCTAGCCTTATGGGAAGGGTGAAAATTAAAAAAAGAAAAGAAAAATATATTAAAAATATAATAAAAATTGTGAAATGCTGTCAACACTAGCCAGCCAAAAGTAGCCAAATAGATTGAACTAGCATAAATAAAAAAAAAAGTTTAAGATTGAATTAGTAAAAAAAAAATTATGACTGAATTAGCACAATTATAATATATTTAGAACTTTTTTTTTTTTTTTTTTTTGTAATTCTCCCATTTATATACAATCGCAATGCATTTGCTATAACTCCACAGTAAGATTTTCTAGTAATTTAGATCAAAATGAATCTTGGATTATGTGTCACCTCTACATGGTTAGCCATATCGAATGTCACCTAAGGATTGCTTAGATGGAAAAGATCACGCTAACTACTTTTGTTCATTGAGTGAGAGTTTGTACTATTTTCTTTGGAACATATGAAAAGTGGGGGTCAATTTTGTCCATGAGAGATATAACTTCATTTCCCGCTAACCTGTAACCAAGAGTACAACTCGGATCCTTGATGTTTGATTACAGGGTAACCTCATCAAGTTGTAAAGAGTTTGACCTCTCATGTCGAGGCGGCTTTGCTTACTTGATAATCCAAGTGGGTTAATAGGATTGCCTTCCTTATATTATCGTCCTGTTGCCAACATTCGCACCACCTTCCCAATTGCTCTCTATATATTTTTTTCCTTGGAGAGGAGGAAATCCAGGAGGGTGCAGTAATTTCACCTTTGGGGGTTCTTCCCCTTGTTATTTCTCTCTTAAGCCTTTTAAGGACTTGCTTAGGTCCAAGGAGGTCAAATTTTTCTGTGAGAGATATAACTTCATGATATTCTCTTTTGGGGATTTATCCCTTTACCTATGCATCCTTTTGTATCGACATATCTCAACTTAAATTTCCACCTTGTAATGTAATCGCAACTATGCACAACTACCCCCGATCAATGCATTCCAACTGGTGGTGGAGCTTGGTCTCACGGCGAAGATCGAGATGGATTATCGGAGAGATCTTGTCAAAGTAGGGACGCATTATATCTGGAGTCAACACAGAGTTCAACGTGTTCCAACTAATGGTGGAGGTTGGCCTCTCGGTAGAGATCAAGATGGATTATTAAAGAGATCTCGTCAAAGGTAGTGATGGCATCATGACGGCAGATGAGATAGAGGAAGGGATAAGAAGGTTAATGGAGGGCAAGGAGGCCGGGGAGAGGAGGAAGAAGGTGAAAGAGGTGAGCGAGAAGAGCGGTAAGGCTTTGATGGAGGGTGGCTCTTCCTACCTATATTTGGGTCGATTCACTGGGGATGTCTGGAGTTAGTAAGCATTCATTTAGCTTAGGAGGCTGTTGGTATTTTGATTATGTGATTACTTGGCATGTGTGTTTCAGCATATCTGGAACTACAATCCATCTGGACTGTTCTAGTGTTTTTTGTGACTGCAAACCATGTTGATTCTTGTCGACCCTTTGGCGTGTTTTGTGTGGAACCGTGCAAAGGTAAAAGACAAGTTATAGAAAGTGTTCACACAAAATAAATTAACCAGCAACCATCCGTCCTTGATCTCCAAGTATAGATGGATTCCATTTTGCTCTTGCTTTCACCTCCAGTGCTATTCTCATTCCCGCTTTTGAAAGTCCAGTGTGAAAAGCATTAGGGAATATAGCAAGATTGAACCTTCACTTGAGGAATGCAAATTTGGTTTGACCCATATGGAACGCCAGAGGATTTTCAGTTTTTCTTTTCATACTTTTGCTTTATGTTTATTACAAGAGGAAACCGGCGGCCTGCAGATTCATGGACCGAGTAAAATAATAAGATGAGACGGTTTTGCAAGGAAGATGGATTTAAAGGTTGGTAGCTCAAATACCATGTGGGCCAACATCTCGTCAGATAAATGGAATGCAATAGAGTTTAAGGAGATGACGTTTAAGACTGCAAAAAAATTCCAAGACCATAATCTCACGTAACATGATACAACTCATGCGGATGCCACTGGTTGTTACTTCCTGGCCGTCTTATTCACAAAAGAAAATATCAATATCAACATATAAATTTAATGTATGTAGTGATGCGATATATTAATAATATTTTTATGCGTCATTCTCAATGGATCTAATTTTGTATTTTAGTAAATTCTTTTTAAAAATAAATATCGGTTCGTCAATGTGCACGGTGTTCTTTGACTTTATAAAATGGGGATAAATACTATTACTTGGACATCAAGGTGGGATGATTGATTTGCCAAATTCAAAGTGGAGGAGTAGTTTTAATACGCCTATGGCTGGCAAAGATTGGCTGGCAATCCTCGCTAGCCCTAAGGGAAAGGGGAATTTAAAGAAAACAAAAGAAATTTTTTAAAAAAAAAAAATTGCGAAATGCCATCAGCGCTAGCAAATCAAAATTGGCTGGATTAAATGAACCGGCACAAATGCAAAATGTTTAGGTAAATTGATCAAAAAAATGTTTATGATTGAATTGGCACAATTGTAATGGGTTTAGAACTTTTTTTGTAATTCTCCCATTTACATACAATGGCATTGTATTTGGTATAACTCCAATAGTAAGATTTTCTGGTTATTTAGAGAAAAATGAATCTTGGATTATGTGTTACCTCTACATGGTTTTTCTTTTTTTTTTTTTTTTGGAAAAACTACCTCTATGTGGTTAGCATCAAATATCACCTAAGGATTGCTAAGATGGAAAAGATCACGGTGACTATTTTTGTTCATTGAGCGAGAGTTTATACAAATTTCTTTGAAAAACATGATACGTGGGGGTTAAATTTGTTCTTGAGAGATAAAACTTCATTTCCTGATAACTTGTAACTGGAAGTACAGCTTGGATCTTTAGTGTTTGGTTATAGGATAACCTCATAAAGTTGCAGAGAGTTTACCTCTTATGTTGAGGCCACCCTACTTACCTAGTAATCCAAGTAGGCTAACAAGACTACATTTCTTATTTTAACGTCCTATTACCCACACGCCCAACACCTCCCCAATTGCTCTCCATATGTTTTTCTTCCCGGAGAGGAGGGAATATTGGAGTGTGCAGCGGGGAGTCCCACTCCTCGAGGGTTCTTCCCCTTGTCATTTCTCCCTTAAGCCTTATAAGGACTTGCTCAAGTTCAAGGAGATCAATTTTTTCCGTGAGAGATGACTTCATGATATTTTTTTATGGGGATTTGGCCCTTTATCTAGACATCCTTTTGTAGTAGCATATCTCAACTTAAATTTACACGCTATAATGTACCCATAACTATGCACAGCTACCACAATCAATTGCCAACTTCAGACTTTGTTGCTATAACCTTATGCAAGCCTTTGCCCTTGGTCTAGTATTGCCAGATCATCCGAAATGGCGATTTTCACTTAAAACACGCGTTGATCATGAAATTTCTTTATCGAGATATTCTAAAAATATTCGAACCCATTGGGGCTCACTAATCAACATTAGCTCTAATACAATTTTGTTGAGAATGTATAGCAATAGTCCAATACCGTTTCATGGTGAGATTGTCAAGAGAGAGTCTAAATCCGAGTTCATCATCATATTCAAGTGGATACACTTTTGTTCAAGTTAATGCACTATGAACCAACTATGATATATCAACAACTCCAAACCACATCAAATCTCTTATATATAATTTCTCTAACAAAATTCACACAGGCCCTATAGCGACCCTCTTGAAGTGAACTCCAAGGAAGTTTGATGGATTGCTAAGAGGGCACGAAAACCTTATTATGAGATGGTACTTACACTTCTCACAAATTATCTAAAACTCTACTGATCATGGCTTGGTTTTTCAATAATTATTTCAATTCAATTTTAATCATATGTCGTCCATCTCCTAATCTAAGACTTGTTAGGAGTCAAGTAAGATGTGAGAGCCAACCCACCTTACCTTTGCAAACCAAAGGTGAAAAATATCCTCTAACATTGGGCTAAATAAAGAAAAAGACCGATCCTCTTGAGGACTTGATTAAGGTAGATCTGTCTAATGCTTCTTGTTAATACCTTTTTTCCCTTTTGTAAAAGAACAATTCATCTAATATTTCCAATTTTATTATCTAGTATTCATCTAACAATCCATGCATAACTACTTCAATATTATAAAAAAGTCAATCAATAATAATAACAGATAAAGGACGAGAAAATACCAGAGCCATGTCGGGTACCATTATACATCGTCTTATTCTAGGACAGGACACCGTGAGGCATAAACGAAAATAAACATGCATCAAATATAAAAATTTCTTAATTCAAGTGATGATGATGTATTCTAAAATTGACAAAAATGAAACTAATAATATAAAAAAGAAAACTAAACTAATCCTGCTGTCCAGACTGAGAGATTGACGTTCGGCCCGTTCTTGTGCTCTAAAACGGGCCTAAACCATGCTACAGCAACCACGATAATCCTAGAACGTTTTCACATTGAAATAAATTTAAATGGCGCGCATTATGACATTAATTGCTAGATATTCATGAGAAAATGTCAAACTAAAACCAAAGGCAATGAGAATTTGTTCAAACTTGACCAGATTGAAGACAAGTTGTTTCATGTTTTCGATTTGGATTGTGAGCACATCGAGGGATCAACACTCAGATGAAACCAAAGGCAATGGGTGGTGGTCAAACTTGACCAGATTCCCCAAGGTTTACCCCGTTTTCGATTTGGATTGTGGGTCATCCAAAAAAAAAAAAACACTCAGATGAAACCGAAGTAAAACATTAGTCAGCTCACTCAATCAAATTAGTCGAAAGATGGAAACGGAAGTTTGGGCTCTTAGCACGATAAACACCACGGACGCCAACTAGTTACCATCGAATGCTCCAACGAACTCTAGCAAATGGTGCGGCAATAAGAGTTTGTCGCTAGTCATACAAAAATGAACAAACGATGTATATATGTGCGTGTGTGTTTGGCCCTGGCCCATCAGGCCTCAAATAAAATCCGATGTACCTGGCCCCTGCACATCCAGACCTCACAGGAAGAGAGTGGAAGTCACCGAAGAAAACTTGGAAAGGATCCAGCTTGCTTTACACCTAAAAAGAGCAAGACGTGTAATGCTCTCTCAGGAACACAATGATGAAGATATCACCTCATCATAAAATGATATTGTGAATCTAGTTTAGGAGGAGGGGAGGTAACCCATACCAATGCCGGGCATACCACTATTGCTAGCGGGATTTGAACCTAGACATGATGTGTGGGGAGTTCAAATCTTACCAGTTGAGTCAATCCATTTTGACAATAAAAAAATTATCGTTCATGAAAATAATGAGACATAAATTACCGTCAATAATGAAAAAAATTTTCGTGGACTAATTATTTGAATCGATATAAATGATCTTTTTTGAAAATTATTATTTTTTCGTTAAATAAAAGCAACCTCAAACGAAGTCCAAATTCCACCGTTTCCTTAGTTCGGTGAACTTTTGTTTGCACCTTGCTTGACCAGATTCTTTTGCTTTTATTTTTTATTCTATCTTGAGCGTGCTGCCTTCCCTTGCTCCATGCTTGCTTGTGTTTTATACTGCGAGTTCACAATATTCTTCTATGTTTTTTCTTCTGTTTTGTCATCCTCAGGCCCCATATATGCCCCTTGTAGTCAACCTTGAATATATCCCATATAGCCAAGAATATCTTGCCCAATTCAACCGTGAAAATCCACGTTCCAATCGAGAATACTAGTCCAGTTTTTGCTCTGTTCCTTTCTGTTTTGGCCAGATTCGCATTTCCTGTATGGTACTAGCGCTGAATATTCTTACCTTGCCGTCGTTTTCTTTCCGAAATGTAACTGTTGACACCTAATTTTGCCATGCTATTTACTTGTTACATTAAGCATTTCATAGCATTGCATTTAGGTAATAATAACATTTAGGATCAAACTTATCTTTTAGAAAATAAAAATAGAGGATAATAAATAACATATAAAATAAAAATAAAAACAAAAACATTTGGAGGGAGATTTTGGAAATTTTTGAATAATGAAGCATTTTTCTTGTTAAACATATCTCCTCGTTTCAAAATTTGAAAAAAATTAGTTGTTGTGTAATTTTAGAGCCATTTTTTTTTTGTTAAGTGATTGAGTGAATATCTCATTTACAAAAACAACTTCGAGTTTTCCTCTATAAATAAAGGATGCGAGGTTTCGAAACAAGGGGGACTTTTATCTCGGTTTAGAGGTCAAAAAAATTCAACACAAAGAAAGGAGAAGAAAAGTTTTTCCCCGTTGGCGTTCGTTCCTTTGAGAAAAACAAAAGAGAAAAACTTTCTGGGGAAAATGAAAAAAGTCGAGCAAAAAGCTTCTGCAGAAAAGTGAAGGGGGGGAATTTCTCTAAGGTTCGAGGAAGATAAAATAGAAAAGGTGAGCTTCGTTTCTTTAGAGAGGAAAAGAGAAAAAAGTAAAAAGAAGATGCAGAAAGTGCATAGAGAGACAGAAGGAGGAGACATGAAAATGACGTGAGAGAGAGGTAAGAGTACAAAAAAAAAAAGATGAACAACTGTTCATCTTCCTCGTGAGTTCCAGTCCGGCGTCCTTGCAGCCCAATTCCCCTGCACCGCCTCCGCCTCTATCGCTCCACCAGCACCGGCACCTGCTGAAACCAGTCCCAGTAGCCCAACATCCCTGCCTGCGCCGTTGCTGCTCCTCTGTACCGTCCAGCAGTGACCCCTGACGCCACTACTGACCACACCACTGCTGTGACCCACGACCCTGTTGTTCACCGGTCATCGACGCCGCGTGACGCTGTTCGGAGCCGAAGACCAGCGACTCGACGCTGCAATCCAAGTTGCTCCGCTCGCAAGCCAGAACCTGAACCCGCTGTAACGCCGGTTTTTTCCTTAGCCGGAGCCCAACGCCCGAGTTCCACCATTGAACTCAATGCCACCATTGCTCCTGCAGCCCGTGACCCGCAATTTGTAGCTCGCCTGCGCCTTTGCCCGTGAGCTCGCCCCGACACGTCACTGCTAACCACCACCACAGCAACCCGTGACCTAGCTGCTGCTCGCCGGTCACTGACGCCACGCCTCCCTTATTGCTGCCGCCACCTAGCCCTCGCCGGAGATCCGACGCTGGTTGTCTCCCTCGCCTGTTCAGACGCCGACCGGCCTTCATCCGAAGTTGTCTAGCAAGTTTAGTACTATTGGTACCATTTTCCTTGTGTAGGTCACTTGAGGCTTGAGAAAGGTGAACTTGGCATCGTTCCTTGCTGGTTTCCATCTTGGAAATAATTTTTCTAAGATAGGTAAATATTTTTAGATTAAATTTAGTCCAAAATTAGGTTTCATAGTTTTTATTCTAACTTGATTTGTTCTGATTTATTTTTATCATTATCCGATTAGGAAATTTGTCATATTAAGTTGCGATAATAAAAAATATTGAGCCGAGAGACGTCGGGTTAGATTTTTGATTATTTCGACCTTTCATGGCAAATTTATGGACTGCTTCGCGTAATTGATTTGCATTAAGATAATATGTCATTGATTTACATTGGTGAATTTTCAATAAAACATATATTTTGGTGCGTTATCATTATTTGCTCATCACATATCATGCATCATACGTCATATCTAGGATTTAGGTATTTAGGTCCATACACATTTAATGTTTAAAGCAATGCATTTTAAGATTCATATAGAATTAGGATAATTTTCCTTTAATAAAACCAAAACAAGAAAAGAACAAAAAATGTTATTTAGGTTATATAGATTTCATAATGTGCACACCACATGTGGCGCTTTAGTTAGTGGGTCATAAGTTAATGTCTTAATATTCCCGTCGTGTAGATTTTTTTAATAAAAAGCCAAAGATTAGTATTGCATCATTATGTTTTTTTTAATAAGAATTATTAAGTCATTTTGAAAAGAAGCAAAACACAAAGGTCATTTACTTAGTTAGTTAATAGGTTAGTTCATGATTAATCCCATTTTATGCCATCATTGTTTAGGGTAGGTTGCATATATGTATTAAAAAAATCATTAAAAAATCATAAAAAGAACATGTATATAGAATTGTCATGTCATACATCCTATATCATGTAGCACATGCATACTTAGGATTATGTAAATTAAATTGCACACATATTGTAATGATTTAAATTATGTCACATGAATTGCATCTCATATGTCATTAAAGTAAAACTCATGCATATCAAATTTAGAATAAGATTGCATATAATTAACATTTTTTTTTAAAAAAAAAGAAGAAAAATTAGGTGTCATGTCATTTAGAAATCATATTTAGGGCATGCATTTTTATTAGCATTTTTGTAAGTTTTTCTTTAGAGAATGGACCTAAATGAAGTTGTAGTTTGTAATTTCTTACAATTTATCACTTCGGTTGATTGAATGTTATTTTACTGATTGTGCATCCACATGACCACCATTTGCATGTTAGTAGCTTAGGTTAAAATTAATCAAGACTACCTGCAAAATATTTTTGAAATTAAAATGACAAGGTACCGAAATGGCATTAGATTTTTCTAGCGTAAACATGTCCCCGGACCTATTGAATCTTTGGTTTGCAAAAGTAAAGTATTCTTCCATACTTTACTTGGGTTTCTAACCAACCCTAATTGGTTAGTAGCGGCTCCAAATTGAGTGTAATTGCATGTTTAAATGAGTTAATTTCTTAGTATCAAGTCGCGATTAGTAGGACTTGGGAGGGTTTGTGCCAAGTCCTTGGACTTAGTAATCCATTAGCCTTTTTCGAGTAATTCACCCTTGGGAAGGTCGCGACAGTAACCAACCCCACATATGCATCGCACACGTACTCATCCGGCCAAGCAAGAATTTCGGATAAAGGTCAACCTCAAGCGGCTCGGTCTTGAAAATTTAAGTGACCTTAAGGCCCCCGTCTTCTAAAGTCCAGCTGATTTTGCGCGTTGGGCCAATTTGAGTACAGTTTACAATTAGACTTCTGTGTTATCCGATGCAGACCTATTATCCATGAGCAAAATGACTCTAGTATATAAAATCCGGAAAGAAACAGTATAGAACTCGACCTCAAAATTCTACCATGTTAATATTTTTTAGGATATGTGCACTGGAAGTGTTAAAATTTGTCATAAAATGTGCAATTAAGTCATAAAACTTACCAAATTGGTTTAATCAAATCCTTATGTTAACTCTGTTCAATTTAGCTAACGGAAAATGCTTACGTATCTTATTTTGTTACTTTCTTAAGACGCATGGCAAGGACATGGCACCCACTAAGTGCCACATTGGAAAAAATTTTAAAAAATACGAACAAAATTAGATTAAAAATAAAAAGATAAAAGTAAAAATAAAAAAGGTAAAAAATCACCCACGGCTTGGCCAAGCCCTCAACAGTTGCTGTTGCCATAGTAGTTGGAAAGGGCTGACGGTGGTCGTCTGGACCTACAAAAGCTTGGCGACCCTCATGGGCCACAGGCAAAGGCTGATGACCCTCGCTCAGTTTTGCGGTGAGGGTTGCGCGCTCTCCCAAATCTAAGCTAGCAAGCCCTCATTCTTGGGGAGAGTCACTAGGCAACCTTTGCTGGCCCTTCTCGACGATTGTGGTGGCGACCATTGACGAGGGCTTAGCCAAATTGTGGGTGAGTTTGTTTTTTACTTCTTTTTTTAATTTTGTTTTTTATTTGTTAATCAATTTTTTTTGTATTTTTTAATTTTTTGGATTTGGCACCTAGTGGGTGCCACATATCTTAAAAAAAGTAATAAAATAATATACGTTAGTATTTTCCATTAGTTACATTGGATGGAATTGACAGAATGACTTGATTGAATCAATTTGATAAATTTTAAAACTTGATTATATTTTTTAAAAATTTTAGAACTCAATTGTACTTTCATAAAATGACTTGTCTAATATATATTTTTCTCTTGTTAATGATGAGAGACCCTTAGGCGATAATTACGGGTCGAGAGCTTCTAGATGTCCTCAAACCTTTTCCACCTTTTTAAATTCGCAATAAGTTTGTCCACACGAAATATGCGAGCCCTTGTTCGGAATCTTAGAGATCACATCTTAAAGTGGAAAAGAAATAGGATAAAGGCTATCTTTTGTATTGTTGACACCTAAATTTTGGCAACCCATTTAATCATTTATCGTATTAAAAAATTAAGGGTTAATTTTACCCCTAAAAAAATAGTTAATCGCATAGCATATAGTTTTAGGTGCATTTATTTTTTATTTGCATTTACATTGGGCCGGTGACGGATGGATTATAATTGATGGTTCAGAAACTTTAAGTTGATGAGTCGGGCTAAGTCCACAAGAAAAGCAAATCGGTCCAAGCCCGTATCCTCGAGATATTTTACAGTGAGATTTCAATTCAAAAGCGAATATTACGTTTGAGAAAAATAAATATTGCGTTTCGAAAAGAAATCTTCGTGGATATGAATTTGGAAAATTTAAAAACCCTAATCCGTGCCCTATAAATAAGTAAACATACGTAGGGTTTAGGAGGCCACACATATTGATACATATGGCCACATTGAGGGGGGGCAATTCTGAATACACAGAGACACACCGTGAGATAAGAGAGAGATAGAGTGCTTCACCAAGCTTGGTCGAGATTCCCTTGCCACGTTCCCGCCGGCCACATCGCCGCGCTCTCATGCTCGCAACGCTGCCCCACACTGCGAGACCACCATCGGGACGAGCTGCTGCACTAGCATCCTCAGCTGCGTCGTGATCCCCTCTGATGAAGCATCCGTGAGCCACGAATCCCAGCAGTTCAATCCTACAATTTGCTCCACCTTGACGCTCATCCAAGCAACATGTGGCGGTGGGTACATTAAAAAATTTATAAAGATGTGTGCTGATCAAAGAAGCAGAGAACACATCCACACGTCTGAAGAAAGGATTCCACCGCACATGAATTGACTCCGCTCTCGATGATCCCGAGTGTGATTTGCAAGCCACGGTGACCATCCCCACTCCTGCCGTCCGACAAGTCCAAATTTGGAAACGCGTGACATCAAAAGAATTTTGGTTAATTTGGTTCCCATATATTCTGTTGCCATTCCTTGAAATATTCTAATGTTGGTTGAATCCCCTGATATAGAAAACGATAGCCACGATTGGGAGGAGACGTAAAAAAAAAGGGGAAAAAGTTTCTTGCTTCTTTTTCTCTTTGTAGGTCAACGGAAGATCAATACAAGGGAACTCGATACCCTGAGAGACGAAGCAGAGCGGTGATTTTTGGCTTGGTTTGTTAGTCCTTGCAGCGAAACCGAAATCTCCAGCAATTTCAGGTCGGTGAGCAACTTCCAGCAAAGTCCGGGCACTGCTTAGCGAGACCCAGATTTCCCATTGAATTTCATCCGAATCCAGCGAGCGAAGCCAGTCAAAATTTCCCCACCGTCTGGACCTTGAGGAGGGTACACGTAGCAAGGGAATCTCCACTTAGTCATCATCCTCCACCATAGATCTTGGTGCATATATATAAAAAGAAAACAAAGAAAGGTGTCTCCTAATTGTCTTTGCAAGTTCCTAGTGTTGCAGGCATGCCGAGAAGTCTCTGTCGTAAGGCTGGGAGTTAGCCGTGCACCTCCCCACCGCCTCGTGAGCCATCACTTGTCTCAAATCATCGAGGCATCACCGTGAATCCACCATCTCGGCTGCTGTCCAAGCCGAACCTCCGTCTGCAGCAGATCGCCACCACGATCCACTGCTAGTTGTCATCCACCACCTTGTTGCCCGCCGATTGCGATCCCGGTCCGGTTGCGCAAGGTCCAAATTTGGAAATCAATATCGGATTAGGTAAAATTTCGTTCTATTTGATTTCCGAATATTTCGTTTCCTCATTTGAAATATCCGTTGATGCATGTGATGGAAATTCCCGATACGCTATGATGTCCGTAATTTCGAGTGGCCTTTCAAATTAGGAAATCTTCCTAATTTCGCAACGTGCATATGATTGACGGTCCGATTTCATGCTCGAAATACGACCCGCAATCGCACGGAAAAATCACCAATCCGATCTCACGCTCGAGATACGATTCGTGATTTTATTTAAAAATTGGCCAATCCAATCTCATGCGCGAGATGCGATTTGTCAATTTATTTCCCTAAATTAAATGGACATGGATGATATCTTGCTTGATTTGGTGCCGTGCTTTCTTGATGCCTCTATTTGATTGCTCCCATAAAAGAAAAACCCAAAAATATTTATTTGAGTTAGGTTAAATGCATGTTAGGATATTACTGGTTTTAATGTTATGTTGCATGTTTAGGATAGGAAATTTATTTCGAATTTCTTAAATAAAAAATCCAAAAAATGCATTCATTTAGGATGTTAGTTTTTGTTTAATTTAAGTTGCATGTTTAATTATTTGGCAGTTTTAATTTCGAATTTCATAACAAAAAAAGAAAAAATTAGAATTATGGCATTCTTTGCACGTCATTGCATATTATGATAGATTGCATGCTTATTAAGAAAATAAAAAATCACGTGCATGTCATATAGCGTTAGGTTCATGAAATGCACGTCATTTAGTGATTGTTGCTAGGTTCACCTAATTAGAAATTGCATGTCATTAGAACTAGGTCATATAGCTAATCCATGTTGTCATGTCATATCATTTTATATTATATTAGTGGCATGCATTGCATAAAGCATGATTCTCATTAATTAAGTGAAAACAAAAAAAGAAATTGCGTGTTAATTAGAAATCATATTTAGGATTGCTGATGTGAATTCTAAACTAACGATGCAGATGCTTTCGTTGCTACGAGGTAAGTCCTGCAATTTATTTATTGCTTTACTTGTGTGTTAAATTGGTGGTTTGTGCACTCGCATGATCGCTTCACATGTTAGGGAAGTAGATTTAAAATCAATTCAAGCTGCCTATACAAACATTTTTCAAAATAAAAAGAAAGGTACCGAAAGGGCGTTAGAGAAATCTAACGTAACCAAGTCCCCGTACCCTTAGTCTCTGGTTCGTAGGAGTAAAGTAAATCTCCCGTTACTTTACTAGGGTTTTTAATCGACCCACCAAAAATAGATTAGTGGCGACTCCAAGTTAAAATTCAATTGCATGTTAACAATTCAAACCTAAGTCGTGAATTGGTATGGGCTTGGGAGAGCCCGAGTTAAGTCTAGGCTTAACAATCCATTAGCCAAACCCTAAGTGGTTCACACCCGAAAAAAATTGGTCGCGACATGTATTCTATCCGCCCATCCTTAGGGCCTTTATCTTATTCTATCCATACGCCAATCCTGACTGCCTTTATCTTATCTGTTGGAATTCGAGTCGGCGGAAGACGACTTACCTGATTCCGATGCGCAAACAACAAATGGCCCCTGATCGAACGTTGAATTGCGAATAAATCACGAACAACACTTCATCATGTTAGTCTGGATGCAATCACAAGGAAAACACCCGATTTCCACAGCGTAAATGCCGATTGTTCTTGCAAAATTGAAATGGAACGCCTTGATCTTCTTCAATGGAAATAGAGAGGAAATTTGGTGCGAATGAATTGCCAACTTTTCCAACGGTTGTGTTTGGGAGGCTTTTATACATCTCCCATCGTACCCCTCTATTAGTGACTTTCCATCGTAACGCATCAAGACGAAACGGTGCGTTCCGTTCGCACCCCATCATGGACGTACCGGCTAAAACTAAAGTACTACATCTCCCACTTGGACATGATGGGTATGATAGTGCTTTATCAAGAATATAAGGCATTCAACATTCATCAACTTTACAAAACAATTCATACTAGCAAATAAGCCGTGCGACCAGTGAGTACACCTGCACTTGGGAGCTCAAATTATGCACCTGTTAGGGATGACATAATGGTTACAACCCCGAAACAAATAAACAATCGATGTCTCACAGTGCCCCAGACATATTTTGTTACATTAGTCCAAGTATACCTATCCCTTAAAGGCTATACTTGACTATTCTTAAAACACCATGTATTTACAATTACATCCGCAACCACATAGGGTGATATAATTGGTTGACCAGTAAGTACATGTGATAGATGTAAAACAATAATATTCTTCCTTCGCACTCATGTCTCTCTCAATTTCAGAACAATTGCTTTCCTAGACACGTCCCATAAGCCATATCTATTCATGACCGCCTGTAACATGCTAAAGTAACAACATTGATCTTTCACTTTGAGAACATAGTCAAAAGTAACATAGGGCACATAATTTGAGGTAAAATACAAATTACCTCAAGGGCTCACACGATGAGTAAATAGGGATAATTTTACTCATCTTCCCTTATTGGTCGTACAATGCACATGTAGTATGAATTACATGCTATAGTGGATTACTTTTTCTATAAGAGCATATGTTAATCATCAAATATATCCACCATACAGATCTTAGCCTAAATATAGTCACGTGTTTCTCACGTACTCATGTTTAGCCCGAGTACTATATCAGCTCGCTTTCTATAAAGCCCAATTAAGTACTCACATCCGGCATCTTTCAGGCATACATGATTGTGGGACTATCATGTTCGGTCTTGTTATGAACCAATCACAGACCTCATCTTAATTTCAATCAAGGCGACATATTTTATGTACCAAACTTGCTCTACAGCATTTATTTGTACATAACGTCTCATCTCAACGTGCTAACTACAACACTTGAAGCGATTACTCGTGTAAGTGAGCCAATCATTACTTGTTGATATACTTTTCAATAATATATGTGTGTTTGTGCTAGTCTCATAGTGGATTTGTACTTATTGATAAAACATCAAATCACTAATAAACAAACAAGTACAATACATCTGTCCACAAATACATAAACCAATTATCCTCTACAATAACATATATCACATTCTACGCAATCCTAGAGACATGTTATCCTAGTGACATCCTATGGGTCAAGAACATGTCTCTAGGAATAGCCTTCGTAAATTTTCCAAGAAACGTTTTAGCCATACTGCTTCTTGCACTGTGGCAGAACATGCAATAAATTCTGCCTCCATCGTAGACAAGGCCGTACATGTCTGTTTCTTGCTATTCCAAGAAATCGCACCTCAATTGAGCAAGAACACATATCCAGAAGTCGATTTACGCTCATCCAGGTCTCCACCCCAATCGGCATCTGAATAACCCAATAGGCGTAAATCATTCCCTTGGTAACAAAGTCGATAGTCCATGGTGTCATTCAAGTATCTCAAGATCCTCTTCACTGCTTTCCAGTGTGCTTGACCAGGATTTGATTGATATCAGCTCACCAATCCCACGGCATAGCATATGTCAGGTCGAGTACACATCATAGCATACATCAAACTTCCGACTGCACTAGCGTAAGGAACAGTTTCCATTACATTGATTTCTACTAGAGTCTTAGGACACATCTCAGTACTTAGGTCTTCACCTTGCATGACAGGGGTATCAATGGGATTACAATGCTGCATATTGAAACACTCAAGAATCTTCATACTATAAGACTCTTGTGATAAAGTAAGGAGTTTCCTTGATCGATCTCTTTCGATCTTAACTCCTAATATATAAGTAGCTTCTCCCATGTCCTTCATCTCAAAATTAAAGGACAACCATTCTTTTATGGTGATAACCAAAACCTTGTCATTTCCAGCTAATAGAATATCATCCACACAAAGTGATAAAATCACAAATTTATCTTTGGACCGCTTGACATATACACAGTAATCTTCTTCAATCATCATGAAACCAAATATTATTATTGCTCGTTGAAAACGAAGATACCACTATCTAGATGATTGCTTGAGGCCATATATTGAGCAATAAAACTTGCAAACTTTATGCTTTCGACCTTTAGCTATGAAACCTATTGGTTGTTTCATATAGATTTCCTCATCTAATTCTCCATTGAGAAATGCCATCTTTACATCCATTTGAAGTAATTCAAGGTCCAAATGTGCAACGATGGCTAGAATAAGGCGTATTGAGGCAAACCTTACAACTGGTGAAAAAGTTTTCTCATAATCTATACCCTCTTGTTAAGTATAACCTTTTGCCACAAGATGAGCCTTATACTTTTCAATAGATCCATCCGCCCTTCGCTTAATCTTGAAGACCCATTTATTTCCAATGGCCTTACGATTGGGTGATAGATCAACTAAGTCCCAGACATGGTTTGTCCTCATTGACTCCATCTCATCTTCCAAAGCTTTTCTCCATTTTTCCTTGTCAGAGGTCGAGAGAGCCTCGTGAACAGTCTTAGGCTCGGCATCGTCTTTTTGAGCAATCATAAATGCTTCTCCTTCAATCTCAAAACGACGATGAGGAATACTTTTACGATTACTTTTACGCAATTGAATTTCTCTTGAATTCAATTCATTAGGCGATGCAACACTCCCACTAGGTCTTGTGTGTTGAGGTAAATCTTCATTTCCCTCTACAACATCAGTGGGTGTGTTATCAGGATATTCCATCTCATATAATTGGAAGTCCTTATCAATTTCACCTCTACTAGGAAAATCGTTCTCCAAGAATGTGACATCTCGTGACTCCATTTCGGTCACACTTCCATCAGCTTGTTCACCTATGAACACGTACCCTTTGAAGTGTTCGGAATATCTTATAAACATACATTTCTTCCCTCTAGGACCTAATTTGCCATGTTTATAGGAAGAATCATGAATATAAGCTGCACATCCCCATTGACGTAGACTACTCAAGTCTGGTTTTCTACCAATCCATAATTCATAAAGGGTGGAAGTGATCGATTTTGAGGGCACACGGTTAAGTATATAGGCAGCAGTTAATAACGCATCTCCCCAATAAGAGATAGGTAAATTTGTTTGCGTCATCATAGACCTAACCATTTCCAATTGGGTTCTCTTCCTTCTCTCAGCTACCCCATTTTGTTGTGGAGTACCAAGAATAGTCAATTGTTGTACAATTCCCTTTTCATCACAAAGAGCCTTAAATTGCTCCGATGGATACTCACGTCCATGATCAGTTCTCAATGCCTTTATTGTTTTGTTCAACTGATTCTCTACCATCGTTATATATCGTCGAAAGTAGTCTAATGCTTCTGACTTATGGGAGATCAGAAAGACATAACTGAAATGTGTGAAGTCATCTATGAAAGTGATTAAATATGAAGCTCCATGCCTCGCCCTCACATTCAAAGGACCACAAATGTCAGAATGTATGAGATGCAATGAAAATTCAGCTCTAGTCCCTTTACCTAATGGTTTTCTAGTTGTTTTTCCCGCCAGATAATGTTCACATACGGATAGACTAACATTAGTGAGTGACCCTAAAAAGCTTTCTCTAGCTAATCTTTGCATTCTTTGCAATCCAATGTGACCTAATCTAGCATGCCAAGTACTTGCATCGATCTCAACATTGTTAGAAGACGCAATTAAAGAAAAACGACCATCAACATTAACATTGTACTGATCATAGTCAATGTCTAACACCATAAAACCATTCGATACATAACCTATACCATAATAAACTGTTCCATACAAAATGTCAACATAATCACCATGGAAATTCAATACATAACCTAAGCTAAGAAGAACAACTACAGAGACCAAGTTTCGTCGAATATCTGGAGCATAAAGGATATCATGCAGGAACAGGTTTCAACCACCACGTAAAATTAATTTACAAGTGCCGATGCCCTTCACTTCAACTTTTGAGTTATTCCAAACATATATCCATCTTCTTCTAGGCGGTATCCGACGATACTCCACAAATGCTTCTCGGTCTCTAGCTACATGGTCTGTTGCTCCTGAGTCTACAGTCCACATTGGATAAGATTCAGCAAGCATTATAGTACTAGAAATAAAAGCATTACTCAAAGTAATGGAGTAATGGGGTACCTTTTTTGGCTCAGTGCATTCACGAGCAAAGTGACCCAACTTGCCACAATTGTGGCACTCCATCTTGGCCTTGTCCTTCTTCTTACCACACTTCTTGCGTCGGAAGGTCTTAGCCCTCTTGGGTGCCTGATCAGTCATCTTCCCTTTGTTGTTGAACTGAAAATTCCTCTTGCGCTTGAAGCTCGAAGCTTTGCGCGAACTCAATTCAGCAACATAAGCATGGGTAAAGGATCTCGTAGCCTCTAGGCGCTCATCCTCTAATTCCCAATGACGCGCAATATCATCAAAAGTGACAATATTCTCATTATGCGTCATATTGATCTTCATATGCTCCCAATTTTCAGGAAGAGACCTTATAACAGCATGAAGTTGCTGTTCATCAGTAAGGGAGTGACCTGCCGACTTCAGCTCACAGATCATGTTTGACATCTTCCGAAGATGCTACCTCATCGTTACATTTGGGCGCTTTTGGAATGTGTCAAACTTAATGGTGAGTCTCCTTAGCTTAGTGGCAGATGTACCCCCAAACTTATCTTTCAAGGCAACAAACATAGCTTGAGCTTTGTCATAACTCTCAAACTCACACATGAGATCATCTTGCATACAGCTCAGTAATGTGATGCGAGCAATGCTATTTTTCTTTTTTCCAAGCTTAATAAGCTTCAAAATCTCTCCTGTGTTGAGCTGAAGTTCCATGCTCAGGTTCATTCATGGTATGGTTGAGGGTTTCCAAAACATCTTGCTCCTCAAGGATGTACTAAACCTTTCGGTGCCAAATATCATAATTGTCACCGTTCAGCTTCTCACCCTTATTGAGATCAGCCACAATGGTCTTGGATGCCGAAGCCATAATCAATTGTTATAACACATTGACATAATAAACGCAGAATCAATACTAGCACATTATACAGAGTAACACACATATTTAATTTGCAGCAAAGAAAAACTAAATCAATGATAATTTAACAAAAGACACAAAAGTAAAAGTTCACATTCTTCCCAATTAACTTCTATGTACAATTGTTATATTATTATTAATTAGTTTAATTTGCACAAATTTTAAGTTCTAGGTGAGAACTATTTCAAATTCTACCAACCTACGAACTCCCACTAGGAAAAATAATTATATGATCTTATGTAATTTCTACATTTTTCCATTAACACAAAAAAGAACATAACATGACAATAATCAACGTATAAACAACAATCATACTTCAATTATAATCAAAATTGCAATTCAGCGTGTGATGGATTTCCTACCACTGTTCTAATTTTCTAGCAAATACATCATATCAATGAACCAAGCTCTACACAGCATATATAACTTCAACTGAACACAAGCTAGCTACTGTATTTCCTAAATCACAAGAAAATACAAGCTACAAATGAATAAACTGCATTAAACCCCAAAAAATACGCGTACATAGGATTCCCAAAGCATTTTCATACATTTATAAAATTCAAAAGTATAAAATAATTATACCAAAGTGTAGAGAATACTCATACGAACCAAACGCCACCAACCACGCTCTAATCGGAGCTCGCACGCGCCCCCACGCACTGCTTGAGTGTGCGGTGCATGTGGCGCACGCGCCAGCGAGCCAAAAGGCTCCTGCACGGTACGATCGGTCCAACCGGTGACCGATCCAACCGGTGACTGGTCCGATTGGTCCAACCGATGATCGGTCCGACCGGTTTGAGAGCCGGACCAGTCCGACTGTTGACCAGTCAACGGTCGGGTCGGGTCGGTTCGAGTCTCCGGTCGGGTTGGGTCGGGTCGCCGGCCGATGACCGGCCGACCAACTGTGTCCGGCGCTAACGTCATCGATGACGTCATTCCGGCGATTATCGACGGTTAGATGACATCACCACGCGCCAGTTTGCCGGTTGACGCACGTCGCGCATGTGCCGGTTCACCGACCGGCGCGTGTGGCGCATGCGCTGGCTTCGCCAGCGCTTCAGGTGCATGACGCCCACGCACGGCGGCTTCGGCGCGCATGTGGGAACGTCCGGCCTTGGCGGCGCTCGACCCATCTCCGGACTCGTCTCGACAAGCTCTTTCACCCTATATATTCAAAAATTGATTTTGACCAAAAAATGGTTTCGAAAAATGGCCAAAACCTCTCGGATGCACTCGACCCCGAACTCGTTCTTCACTCCGGTTCAAATTCGTGTTTTTCATAGGGCAATTCCGACCATCAGAGATCCAAGTAGTGTAGAATACAAACTCTTGATCTCAATATCAAATTGTAAATGTGAAAATTCGATTAAAAACAAGGCAGAAATCACGATCGGGCTCTGATACCAATGTTGGAATTCGAGTCGACGGAAGACGACTTACCTGATTCCGATGTGCAAACAGCAAATGGCCTTGGATCGAACGTTGAATTGCGAATAAATCACGAACAACACTTCCTCACGTTAGTTTGGATGCAATCACAAGGAAAACACCCGATTTCCACAGCGTAAATGCCGATTGTTCTTGCAAAATTGAAATAGAACGCCTTGATCTTCTTCAATGGAAATAGAGAGGAAATTTGGTGTGAATGAATTGCCAACTTTTCCAACGGTTGTGTTCGGGAGGCTTTTATACGTCTCCCATCGTACCCCTCCATTAGTGACTTTCCATCGTAACGCATCAAGACGAAACGGTGCGTTCCGTTCACACCCCATCATGGACGTACCGGCTAAAGCTAAAGTACTACATTATCCTTTCTTCGTTTTGCTTTTATTTTCTCCTCCAGCGACAACCGCACAGCTGACGCACAGTGGGGAACTCAGTTAGAAAAAGAAGAATTTTTGGAGGCATCATCGTCTTTATGAGTGCTAAAATCGAGCTCATGTTCATCCCATGTTCGGGCTCTGGCCACCCGATGTCGATGGTGGAGATGGCCAAGGTCCTCGTCAACTGCGACGGTCGGCTCTCCGTCACCGTCCTCATCATGAAGTTCCCCTTCAACTCGGAGATGATTCCCATATTGGGTCGCTCGCTGCCTCCATGGCTGACCACATCCGCTTCGTCCTCCTCCCTAGGCGAAGCCACTCCCCGAGGACATCTTTCTTCGCCTTCGTCTATCACTTCATGGAGAGCTACAAAGCCGACCTCTGAGAAGCTGTCGCTAAGCTCTTTGCCCAAGGGTCGCCACGGCTGGCTGGGCTTGTCCTTGACGTGTTTTGCAACTCAATGATCGACGTGGTTGTCGAGTTTAGCGTCCCTTTCTACATTGTCTTCCCATCAGGCGCGGCGTTCCTCGGAGTCATGTTGCACCTCCAGTCTCTCCGAGATGAGCAACACATGGACCCAACCAGGCTCAAGGGCTCCAACGCCGTGTTGGACTTACCGTGCTTAGCTAACCCGCTGCCTACCGCCAAGTTCTCGCCCTTGGAAGTGTTTATGGAAGAAGACTGCTAGATATTCTTGGACCTCCCTCTAAGGTATAGGGAAACCAAGAGAATTTTGGTAAATACGTTCGCTGAGCTCAAACCGCACGCTGTGGAAGCCTTGGCCAGCCTTAGAGCATCTACAGTGTACTCCATGGGCCCCATACTAAACATCAACGTTGAGAGCAAAAAGGGTTTCGAGATCGTGGACTGGCTCGACCAGTAGCCAGATGCATCAGTGGTGGTCCTATGCTTCGGGATCGGGGGGTGCTTCGACAAGCACCAGGCAAAAGAGATTGCCTACACATTAGAGCGGAGCAGGTATTGCTTTCTATGGTCCTTACTGTTGGAGAAAACATCATTGAGTGTTTAGAAGTTGACAAAACATTTCCATCAATCTAGTTTGAAGACTTATAGACTCTACTATCAAAGTCTGAAGACCTCCAAACTGCTAGACTCAAGACTCAAAATTTATCCTTATCGACAGTTTCTAAGATCGTCGAAGAAGGCTTATCCGAAACGAAGTATTTCATTAAGGATTTGATTTTGTCGACTGAAGAAGATCTCTTGGCTAGATATAGCATATTAGAATCCATTATTCAAATCAAGATAGATTCAGGGATTTTGGATCCGTTGATTGACGAATTATACTTGGAAGGTTCTACTTATGGAAACCTATATCTTGATTGTATGGGCAAGCAAGATTGATGGGCTATCATCATGTTTCTTAAATAGCTCGAAGATTTTCCTAATTGATTCTGCCCAACAGGTAGATTGGAAGAATTCATTTGATAAATGCCAACAGGTATGATGGCATAAAGGAGTATATAAGGAAGACGTTCCAGTTGTTCAAGTGTGTGTGCGATAAAAGAATTCAAAAGTCTGAAGCTTCTTGTTCTTTGTTAATTAAACTGTTGAGCAAAATCTTGTACGCAAAAGAAAGTTTATATCTTTGAGAGACCTTAAGAAAGTGTAGCAGAGTCTCTACACTGTGGAATCAAGGAAGAGCTTTTCTGTAACAACTCTTTTGTTATAGTGAAATCCAGCTGGTGGGCTGTCAGTGCGGAAGAGTGGACGTAGGCTTGGATTAAGCTGAACCACTATAATCTCCATGTCCATATTTTCTTTTCTACGCTCTTTTACTTTGATCATAACTTATTTTGTTTACAAGAGACAAATTTCCTTTTCATAATCTATTATTGATTAGTGTTGCACACTTATCTAATAAAATTATTTTTACATCTATTCACCCCCTCTAGGTGCTTATGTTAGCTTTTTCAATTGGTATAAGAGCCTGTGTACTTACTTAAGTTGAAGTGTTTTACTTCAGAGTTAAAGATCCATAGCTAGTATGTTGGCTCCAGGACTGGTTTAAGGGCAAAGCAATACTAGACTACCTTATTTTGATGGAAATGAATACAACATATGGAAAAACAAGATGAAGGCAATTCTAAGATCAAATGATCCTTTGGAATGGGATGTGGTAAACAAAAGAATTATTCCTAAAGCTGCATTTGTCTCAGAAAGAGGAAAAGAAGTTGTTGAGTCTAGCGAAATGACTCAAGAAGAGATAACTAAGAGACAAGTTCTCGATGCTAAAGCAATTTATTCTTTATATTGTGCATTATTACCTATTGAATATAACAAAATATCTTCTTGTGTTACAGCTAAAGAAGTCTAGCATAAATTACACATTATCTATGAATGAACTGATCGAGTGAAAGAAACCAAAATCAACATTCTACTCGGTCAATACGAAGCATTCAAAATGAGATCAGGAGAATTTATCCCCGACTTGTTTAGTCGTTTTATAGAAATCGTGAATGGTCTTGAAAATCAAGGTCAACCAATTTCTGATCCCATAAAAGTAAACAAGCTACAAAGTGGACTCTCCAAGGATTGGAATCACATAAAGACCTCAATAAGGGAGATACAAAGAATTATGCCACATTATGTCGATGAATTAATTAGGACTCTTCAATTTTATGAAGTGGAGTGAATCAATGAAGATGAAGATCCTAAAGGTAAGAAATCCATTGCATTAAAATCTAATGATGATTCTGATGTCACAGATTCTAAAGACGATATGGATGATGAGGAGCTTGCTCCCATGATAAGAAGATTCATAAAGCTAAACAGAAATGGGAGAAGATTCAATCCAAAGAAACAAAGTTTTCAAAAGCAACAGACTAAAGTTTATTGAGGATAATGAATCCAATAGAGATGTAGTCTGTTTTGAATGTAAGAAAAAAGGACACATCAGACCAAACTGTCCCCTTCTGAGAAAAAAGAAAGTAAAAGTTGAGAAAGGCACTCAAAGTAGAAACTTAGAGTGATATGGAATGTGAAGAAAGTGATGATGATTATGCCAATATTTGTCTCATGGCACAATCAGACTCAGATCAAATTTCGAGACAGACTCAGATTTAGATAGTGAATTCGAGGTTACTATAAAGAAAATGTTAAATGGTACCTGGATAATGGATGCTCAAGAGATATGATAAGAGATTCAAATTGCTTCATAAATATTGTTCAAGTTAATGGTGAAAAAGTTTCTTTTGGAGGAAAAAACAAAGGAAGAATTGTGGGATATGGAATTGTAAAGATTGGAAGCCTCATGATCAGTAATAATTTCTTAGTGAAAAGACTCAACTACAATTTGCTAAGTATCGGTCAATTGTGCGACATCGGTTTCAAAATCAACTTTCAAGAAGGAATATGTTCAGGAACCAGTAAAGACTCCTCTCAGTCTTTCACGAGTCGAAGACATGGAAATATCTACCTCTTGGATGTCAAACTAGATGAAACCCAATGTCTAATCTCAATTCAAGAAGAAGCAAACTTATGGCATAGAAAACTTGGGCACATCAACATGAAGCAAATAGCCAAAATTTCAGCAAAGAAGCTTGTTCGTGGACTAGCAAATCTGTCATATCAAAAGTCTAATCTATGCACACCATGCGTGTTGGGAAAATAAGTAAGAAACTCATTCAAACCAATAAATCAAGTTTCCACTAATCGTGTTTTGCAGCTCTTGCATATGGATCTCTTTGGATCAACTAGAACTAAGAGTATTGGAGGTAAGAAATACTGCTTAGTGATTGTGGATGATTATTCACAATTTACTTGGGTATATTTCCTGGCAAGTAAGTCTGAAACATTTTCTTATTTTACAAATTTTGCTAAAAATGTCTAAAATGATAAATTGTATGTTATTTCAAGTATACGGACAGATCATGGAGGTGAATTTGAAAATCAAGGCTTTACAAAATTCTGTGATGAATCTGGTTTTTAGCATACTCTTCTCCATATACTCCAAAGCAAAGTTTAGTCATGGAAAGAAAAATTAGGTCATTTCAAGAAATGACTAAACTCTTTTAATTGAAAGTAATATCTCTTCACATTTTGAGGTTGGGACACCTAGAGTGCCATAACTTGGCACGGAGGGACAGTTAAGTGCCATAACTTTAAAATGGTACACTTAAGTGCCAATATCGGAGTAAAATGGGACACTTAAGTTGTGACAGCCCGATTTTCCAATTCTAATTTCAATAAATTTAGACGGGCATTTAGTTGGCACGCATATAGTCCATTTCCTTGAGTCGGCCACTCATGTGAAATCTAGTCATCCGGTGAAGCCGTTATGAAATTCTAATGCATAAGACTCAAGAATTTGATTAATAAGCGACCTTTCGACCGAGATAATCTGCAAGGGTCATTACGGCACAAATAAAAATCAATTAGAGATCGAGAAATAGGTTGGCTCGACGAGGCATGTGATCGGTACGTGGGTGATTCCACCGGATTGCACAATTCTTACCGGCCCGACCTTTGGGCCGACTTTTCTAACGATTGGGTACCTGTGCCCGTATTTGAAACCTTGAGATTACCCTGACAACCGAAAGTTGTGGCTTGAAATGATCAACCGCAAGTCGAATGCACAAAAATTTGTAAACGTTGCTCGGTAGATTAGAATGCGCTAGTATTGTGCCAAAGTGAAATTAACCATGAGTTTGTGATCGAATTCTGAAATTGGAAGTCATGGTACATCACAAAGCTTATTAGGAACGTTGGATTAATTTGTGGACTTTAATTTGGACTCAATTGGATGAGGATTGATGGAAATTGAAGTGAGGGAATGTGCAAGGACTTGGACCCCGGCGGAAAATGAAATTTGGACCCATTGAAATAAGTTGTAGAGGAAATGAGTTAGTGGAAGATGACACGGGATGATGTCATGGTAGTTGGGCCAAGAGAAGGAGATTTGGACAAGTGGAGGGTGGATATTGTCTCTTGGAAAGGCACCCATCAACATCATCTTCTTCCTTTTGAATTTGGAGGAGAGAGAAGAGGGAGAGGAGGAGGAGAACCAGCGGATCCACCGAGCTACCGTCTGCCCGTCGCTCGCCCGATCGTCGCCGCTCATCGTTGGCCGCCGGAGTTTGCCGTCGCCGCTCGCCCGCGCACGTCCGCCCACCGTCCCGTTCCACATCGAGTCCTGTTCGCCGAGCATCCCGCGCCGTCGTCTCTCCAAGCCGACCGTTGTTTGTCGCCGCCGAAGCCCTGTCGCCGCTGTCCATCGCCATGAGCTGCCGTTCAGAGCCCTAGCTTCCCTCGCCGGTCATTCTCCGTCGTCTCTCCGCCCGTTCAGCTGCCGTTCGCCGCCCTTCGAAGCTCGGTTAGTGCTGGAAAAACCAGCAAGAACCAGCTCTTTCCAAGCTTGTTTTGGCCCCCTATTAGTCCTCATTTGGTGTTGATCCGTGTAGGTTTGTCGTCGGCGTCGTCGTGCTCTTCGCTGAGGACTCGTCGGAAAGCGATTCCGGTGAGTTTAACTCACGAAACCCCGATTAGCGGGTTAATCATGTCTTAAGTGCGTTTAGTTTAGGTTGATTGGAATTATGTTGTTTTATTAGTTCATTTAAATATGGATTAGATTAGGTGGTTTAATTAAAGTAAAGCATGTTTAGTTTAAGGGTTAAGTAGGTTTATTTAAAATAAGCCTTGATGTGACTTAAAGGAATAAATGATTTAAATAAGAGGTTCGAAATTGTTGGATTATTTAATGATAAATCATATTCCGAAAATCATTAAAATATTATTTAAAAAAAAACTCGAAAAATTATTTTTGGCCCTAATTGCTCAGAATTTCGTGCCGATTGTCGCTGTATACTTAGAATTTGAAATTGATGAATGGTTAATGCAAATTGAGTGTTGATTGAGGAAAATATGGATTTTAATTAGAAAATCTCAAATGTCGGGTTTGATATCGAAATTGAGTTCTTAAAGGTTAATGTTGCAATTGAAATATGTGAATGACGTGTGACGTGCTTTAAATTGATTATGAGTGGTGTTATGATTATTGTGAGAAATTGTTTTGAACTATTAAGTGGGAATTGCCCCTATATGGAATGCCCACGCGGTAGATGCGGGTCGCAGTTGATTCTGAGCCCATGCTCCTTTGGGAACGCCGTCGATGTACTGGCGACGCCGCGCTCCAAGGGGGAGGCGATGCCTGGCTTTATGTCAGTAGATAGCCGAACTACAAGTAGGCTATGCCCTTGTGTGGTGCCAATGAATGATGCTTTGAAATGCTTGCTGTGAATTTGAAATTAAATGAATTGGATTGTGTTCCGATAGTCCACGTGCTTATTATAATTTGTACTTGAGTGCTATGAATTGTACTAATCTGCAGGAAGGCTAGAAGGCGAGGTAAGTCTTCTGTATTGCGTGGCTAGACCACTATGGGGCGTATTTTCTTTCTAATAGGGGTTTAGGAGGGGTGAACTTGCTGAGACAAAATCTCATCCCAGTTTGGGGAAAAATATTACAGGACCGTAGATGGCGGGACTCCTAGAGAGGAATGGCATCCCAGTGCAGATTATCGAGCAGGTGCACAACTTCCCTGACCCTGGGAGCCATTGGGTCTATGAGTTGATCAGGACTACTGTTTGGATCCAGGAGACTGAAAATGTTAGAGTACCTCATAGGTATAGGGCTTGGTTCCGTTTTGGGGCCAATGGCTTTAGGATTGGTCCGCTTGACAGTTTTGATATCCCACTGGCCGTGATGGATGCTATCCTGGGTGAGGGTGTAGCTGACCTGCCTGATGGTAGGGTGGATGACCCATCGTTTGTGGACCTGGTGTTGTCTGATGTGGAGGATGTGGGATCGACGAACGAATCCGACTAGTAGTTATAGGACTGTTCCTCTTTTTGGTGGGCTGATTCATGTTATGTAGGCTGACCCCTTTTTGTTGATGCACATAAACTTTGACCCATTTTTGGTGCATATAGTCTCCGGATCCTGTCCGTATATGTAAGCCCTGGATTGACAATGATGTATGAAAGTATGATGTTTGATTTTGACTTGATCTTCCTATTGTCCTATCCCGTATGTTTTTATGTTTTTGTAAGGTGTTTTTTAGTACGTTCCGCTTATGCATTAATAATTAATTTGGGGTCGGCGACACTACCTGGGAATGTCGCATTTTCATGACCATGGCGGGATGTTGACGTGCTCGACGTTTCGGGGCGTGACATAAGTGCCACTCTGGCGAAAATCCGGCCAAATGGCTGACGTGGCAATTTTCCGGCGAGTTTGGTCCAAAACGGCGTCGTTTTGCATGCTGACGTGGCGAAGAAAACGCAAAAACCACGCCGTTTCATGTCTATGTGTAAATAATAATATATAAATTAATTCAAATTAGATTTAAAATATTCAAAAAAAATTAAAAAAGAAAAATTTTAAAATTTTAAAAATTAAGAAACATTTAAAAATTTAAAAAAATAAGAAAAATTAAAAATTAAAAATTAAAAAATGGGGGGGGGGGGGGAGTTCGAAGGGGCAGCTCCTCGCCCATCGCCTCCCCGCTGTCACCGGGAAGGGCTGGCGACGGAAGGGGAGGGTCGGCCGGGGTCGCCGACCCGGCCGACCGACGGTAAGAGGGCTGCGAGCCACGATCCGGCGAGGGCTCACGGGCCCTCGCTGCCTCCTCACCGCCGTTAAGAAGGGTCGGCCGGGGTCGCCGGGCCCCGGCCGAGGGGCCGTCGAGGGCTCGCGACCCTCGCCTTCGGCGGCCGGGGGCCAAGCAGCCCGGCCAACCCTCCCCCTCCATCGTCGGCCCTTCCCAACGACGACGGGAGGCAGCAACGGTGAGGGAGCCGCCCGTTCGACCTCCCCCCTCCCTTTTTTTCTAAATTTTTGTTAATTTTTAAAAGGTTTTAAAATTTTCGTAATTTTTTTAAGTTTTTAAGATTTTAAAATTTTTCTTAATTTTAAAAATTTTAAAATTTTTCTTTTTTTAAAAATTTTTTTTGAATATTTTAAATTTAATTTAATTATTTTATTATTATTATTAATACGTAGACACGAAACGGCGTCGTTTTTGCATTTTCTCCGCCATGTCAGCGTGCAAAACGACGCCGTTTTGGACTAAGCTCGCCGGAAAGTCGCCACGTAAGCCATTTAACCGGATCTTCGCCGGAGTAGCACTTAAGTGTCCAATTTGACTTCAAAACTGGCACTCAAGTGTACCATTTTAAAGTTATGGCACTTAAGTGTCCCTCGGTGCCAAGTTATGGCACTTGCGTTGTACTTCTGCCTCACATTTTTGGGCTGACGCAGTTTCTACAGCATGTTATATTATTAATAGAGTCTTTCTAAGGCCTATTTTGGAGATAAACTCCCTACGAGTTATTCAAAAGAAATAAGCCCATTGTTTCATATTTTCATGTGTTTAGATGTAAATTTTTTATATTGAAAAATCCAAATAATCGAGTTGGTAAGTTCGAAGAAAAATCAGATGAAGGTATTTTCCTTGGATATTCTATCACAAGCAAAGCTTACAGAGTTTACAACAAGAAGACTCAATCTGTGGAGGAATCAATAAATGTCAAATTTCAAGACTTTATGCAAAATCAATCGATTCATACTCATCTTGAAGAATCCGAACCTGCTCCAGACTCTACAAAGTCTAAATCTCTAGAAGTAGTTCAACCCTCAGAAGACGAGCAACAAATGATCAATGAAGATTCAAATGAGGAAAAAGATCAACAGTCTATCAAGTCAACCAGTAACTGGAAGCATAAGTCCAGTCATCCTAAAAAGCTCATTATTGGTGATATTAATGAAGAAATTTGCACAAGATCCAAAAGGCGCGAAGAGTCTAGTGTTGTGGCTCTTATTTCTGAAATAGAACCCAGGAGCATAGAAGAAGCTTTAACTAATGAAAGCTAGATTGAAGCTATCCAAGAAGAATTCAAGTAATTCAGCATCAATGATGTCTAAGAATTGACTCCTAAACCGAAAGGTAAATCCATCATTGGAGTTAAATGGGTTTTCAGGAACAAGATGAACAAGAAAGGAAAGGTCATAAGAAACAAAGCAAGACTCGTGGTCAAGGGATATACGTAAGAAGAAGGGATAGACTATGATGAGACTTACGCACCAATAGCAAGGTTATAAGCAATTGGATTATTACTTGCTTTTACTTGTCATAAGAATTTTAGGTTATTCCAAATGGACGTCAAAAATACCTTTCTAAATGGATTTATTCAAGAGGAAGTCTACGTGGAACAACCACCCTGTTTTGAAGACCCAAGGAAACCCGACTTTGTATTCCGACCGAAAAAAGGCTTTATATGGTTTAAAGCAAGCATCTCGAGCTTAGTACGACAGACTAAGTAAGTTTTTAATTCAAAATGGTTTTTTCAAAGGTAAAGTAGAAACTATATTGTTTATCAAAAGAGAAAGCAAAAGTTTTCTACTTGTTCAAATTTATGTTGATGATATTATTTTTGGATCTTCTAATGAAAATCTATGCAAGAAATTTTCTAAATTTATGCAGGATGAGTTTGAAATGAGCATGATGGATTTCAATCAGATCCTAAAGAATCTCATTTAAGTGCTACAAAGCATATTATCACATACATTACCTCAACTTCAAACTTGGGTCTCTAGTATCCTAAAGAAGGAGACTTCACTCTTCTTGAATATTCAGACGCAGACCTAGCTGGTTGCAGAGTTGATAGAAAGAGCACCTCGGGCACCTGTCAACTACTTGGAAGTAAGACAATATCTTGGTTTTCAAGGAAGCAAAGTACAGTAGCTCTTTCTACAGCAGAAGTAGAGTATGTAGCTCTTGGAAGTTGTTGTTCACAAATTCTGTGGATAAAACAATAGCTGAGAGACTTTGGAATTGAAGATTCATGTACTGAGATTAAATGTGACAACACCAGCGTAATCAATCTCATCAAGAGTCCGATTCTTCATTCAATAGCAAAACATATAGAGATTCGACATCATTTTATTAGAGATCATGTTCAAAATGGAGAAGTTTCAATTTAGTTTATTGATTCAAAGAATCAACTGGCGGATATATTTACAATGCCTTTGAAGAAAAATCAATTTGAAGTTATTCTTTCCAAACTCAATATCTCAAAGTCTGAGGAAGTTTAGACTCAAGACTGAAAGTCTAAAGGCTTTTAGACTCAAACAATCAAGATCTACGACTATAAGTTATTTAAATTTTAAGAATTTTATCTCTCGGATCAAATCTTGAAAAGGTACGATCATCCGAAATTGATTGGTGTTATTTCCCAATTTTCATGATTATTGCAATCCTTTCTTTTTGAAAAAGAAGTTATTTTTGAAATTATAGTTATCTAATTTTTGAAAATGCAGTTATTTTGAAAAGGCATTTTTATATTTCCTTTTTACGACGTTCCGTATGCCTCGCTTCGCCTGCCTTATATACTTTCAGTTCTTCTTCGTTTTACTCACAAAAACCCTAAGAGAGCACCGATCTACTACTTCTGTCTTCTTCTCTTGTTTAATCATCGAAAAAGTTTTCATCTTTCTTGGGAAATAAGCTTGGAATCTTTCAAAGACTGTGAAAGATGTCGTCTCAAAGGAATTCTTCGAGGATTGCAAATAGGAGACCACAGCAAATGCGTGAGGGGCCTATGCACTTTGATTTCACTGAAGAAGAAGAATCTCCGAGATAGCAGCAGAGCCCACAACATTCTCAGCAGCGTCCATCTCCTCCATCTAGACCTCAGAGTGTTGCACATTGAGAAGAGGAAGAAATCATTTAAGACGCAAAGCTCGAGAAGATATCAACACATCAGTGTGTCTATTACTCGTGCAACGTTGGAGCTTGTTCAAGATAGAAGGAAAGAAGGAAAAATTTCCTATTTGAGAATGAATGCGTCCAACATTTTGCTTCACAAGATAGTGATTAACTGTTTTATACCAAAATTAACTTCAAAGACCGACGTTTCAAACTCAGAAGCAAAGTTGATGTACGCCATTGATGCTGGTAAAAATTTTTCTCTTCCACATACTATTATGTTCCGCATGTATAGAGTAGTGGTGAAGGACAATGATCAACTTCCTTATCCAGCTCTTGTGACTAATTTATTCAGACATTTGAACGTTCAGCCTTCCCGAATTCTTTGTGTTCGAATGTGTGATTAAATGATGGTAGGACTGAGAATGGTCTCTAAAATGCGTCTAAAGGAAATTTCCAAGGCTTTGGAGCAGTTCAAGGAGAAAACCCCTGTCAAGACTCATTCAGTCTCTTTGACGGCAAAGCGAAAAGGGAAGGAGCCCATGATTGCTCCATCCAAGAAAAGAAGAGCACTCGAAATTGAGGATAAAGAGGATGAGGATGATGTCACAATTTCTGCAATGGCATTGAAGAACTTGAGTCGTTCTATTCCAAAATCAACGGAGAGACAGGAAAAAGATAAGGACGAGACAGAATAGAAGACTAGAGAGAGAGAAGATTTGGAGAAAGAAGCAAAGGAGAGAGATACAGAGGAGGAAAGAATTGAGGAAGAAGAAGAGGAAGCAGAGCATGAGGAACACTTTTCTCCACTTGAAAGCATGGAAACAGGGGGAGATCCTAAGAAAAGAGGAATGTCCTCATTCCTTGCCACTAGTGAAGGAGTAAGTCGTAATCCAGTAGATCAAAAGGACATCTATGCCATTCAATTTCTTGAGGAGAGGCATGAGGTTTCATTGCCCAATCTGCGTGATCATGTTGAAATGCCATCATTTGCCAATACTCCGGCTGATCGTGTAGAGGCAAGTACTCGACAGACAATTCGCAGACTTTCACAGAATACTTGATGTACTTTTGGAGATGCGAGGCCAAATTTATGCTCTGGGATGCGAAGTACAGAATTTGCAAAATGCAGGTCAAACCTCTTCAGTTTCTTTGCATGATTAGATCAATGCCCTTGCTATTCAAGTTCAAGCAAATGCTAAGGGTGAAGATGTGGCACAACTGAAGGAGGATTTGAAAAAGCTAGAAGGGATTGTCCGGTCAATGGGAGATTTACAGCTTGTTCGTGTTCCTAAACAATCTTAAAGCCATTCTCTTTTCATCTCTACCTTTTTAATGATGACAAAAATGGGGAGAGATGTGGTGTAGATTTAATTTTAAACTTTGAACTCACTTTTTGAACTTTTGTGTCAATTATGACTTGACTTTTGTGTTTGGTTGTTTGGATTTGGATTTGATTGTTTGAATGTTTATTTATGGCTTTGCTCATTTACAGAACTAATATATTTTCCGTGGATGCAAATTCTAATGATATCTTTATTAAGCCATTTATCTTTTGTGAGATATCCTTGTTTGCTTGAATAATGTCTTGCAGGTCAAAGTTATCCAAATCTATAGGAAAGTTTTTTCACCATCAAAAAGGAGGAGATTGTTGGAGAAAACTTCCTTGAGTGTTTTGAAGTTGACAAAACGTTTCCATCAGTCGAGTCTGAAGACTTGCAGACTCTACTATCAAAGTCTGAAGACCTCCGGACTGCCAGACTCAAGACTCAAAGTTTATCCTTATTGACAGTTTCTAAGATCGTCGAAGAAGGTTTATCCGAAATGAAGTATTTCATTAAGGATTTGATTTTGTCGACTGAAAAGATCTCTTGGCTGGATATAGCATATCGGAATCCATTATTCAAATCAAGATAGATTCAGGGATTTTAGATCCTTTGATTGGCGAATTATACTTGGAAGGTTCTACTTATGGAAATCTAGATCCTGATTGTATGGGCGAGCAGGATTGATGGGCTATCGTCATGTTCATTAAGTAGCTAGAAGATTTTCCTAATTGATTCTGCACAACCGGTAGATTGGAAGAATTCTTTTGATAAATGTCAACGGGTATGATGGCATAAAGGAGTATATAAGAAAGACATTCCAGTTGTTCGAGTGTGTGCACGATAGAAGAATTCCAAAGTCTGAAGCTCCTTGTTCTTTGTTAATTAAACTGTTGAGCGAAATCTTGTATGCAAAAGAGAGTTTATATCTTTGAGAGACCTTGAGAAAGTGTACCAGAGTCTTTACACTGTGGAATCAAGGAAGAGCTTTTTTGTAACAACTCTTTTGTTCATAGTGAAATCCAGCTGGTGGGCTGTTAGTACAAAAGAGTGGACGTAGGCTTAGATTAAGCCAAACCATTATAATCTCTATGTTCATATTCTCTTCTTTATACTCTTTTACTTTGATCATAACTTGTTTTGTTTACAAAAGACAAATTTCCTTTTCATAATCTATTATTGATTAGTGTTGCACACTTATCTCGTAAAATTTTTTTTACACCTATTCACCCCCTCTAAGTGCTCATACTAGCTTTCTCACTTATGACAGTCTCCGGCGAAGGGCAAGTTGGAAGCCCCCCAAGACTACGCAAATCCCGTAGAGGTCCTACCCGAGGGTTTTCTTAATAGGACAGCGGGGTTTGGAGAGTGATCGAGTGGCCCCACAGGTCACAATCTTAGCCCACCCAGTCATCGGAGGGTTTGTGTCTCACTGCAAATGGAACTCCACCCTAGAAAGCATATGGTTTGGCATGCCGGTCGCCGTATGGCCCAAGTATGAGGAGCAACATTTCAACGCATTCCACTTGGTGGTGGAGCTCGATCTCGCTGCGAAGATCAAGATGAATTATCGAAGAGATTTGGTCAAAGTTAGTGACGATGTTGTGATGGCAAATGAAATAGAGAGAGGGATAAGGAAGTTAATAGAGGGTGAGGAGGCTGGGGAGAGGAGGAAGAAGATGAAGGAAGTGAGTGAGAAGAGTAGGAAGGCTTTGATGGAGGGTGGCTCTTCTTACATGTCTTTGGCTCACTTCATCCAAGATGTTTGCAGTCAATGAGCCTTCATTTAGCTAGGAGATAGGGTTGGCTGGTAGGCTTCTTCTTTTTTTTTTTTTTTTTTTTTTTTTTTTTTTTGATCGAAATGGCTGGTAGGTTTTTCTTTTTGGTCGAAAGAAAGATGCATGCATTCATCACAAAGGATAAGTGCAGCTAGTACATCCAGCAGCTAAAGCATCGGAACAGAGCAGGTCAATCAAAATAGAGGGCGGCGAAGTGGCCCAATCTTGAGGAAGGAACCCATTTTTATGGGCTTTTGCAGCCCAATCCGCAACAACGTTGGCTTCCCTTTTGTAGTGTGTAACCTTAATGTTGGAGAATTTGGAGAGAAGATCGACGGCCTTTGCAGCAAACGCATGATTTTCCCACGGCGTTGGAATGGATGCATTAATAGATTCGACCAAGGCTAGGCAATTGGATTTGATTATCAAGCAATCTCGTTGTCTACCTTTCTCCAGCAAATTGTGAAGGGTGGTGGTGAGGGCGACAAACTCCACCTGCATTCGATTATCAAACAATCTCGTTGTCTACCTTTCTCCAGCAAATCGTGAAGGGTGGTGGTGAGGGCGACAAACTCCGCCTGCAGAGCCGATGATGCGATGGAGCCTCTAGTAAGTCCTTCGATCAATCTCCCATCTTGATCTCTGCATATGCTCGCCATGGTCCCTTTATTGCTATGAGGCTGAAACGCCCCATCTATGTTCACCTTAAGAAAACCCGGATCTAGCGATCTCCACAGTTTGCTAAGATCGAATTGATGTTGTCCTATCCCTGGTGAGAGCCATGTTCCAGTTGATCAGCGATAGGAAGAAAGAGCAGAACGGGCAGTAGCAATGGTTGCATCCACAACTCGAATTGCGTCCAAACGATCACCACGAAATATAAAGCCATTTCGCACTTTCCATATTTGCCAGAGGACAGAGGCTACCATCTCTAGATCAGGTAACAATTGATTCCCCTTGAATCTTTTTGCAATCCATGCATCAATTCATTGAATGGCTTGTGGTTCTATATGAATGTTGATATCTGGGTGCGACCAAACAGTTGTTGTCCATGGACAAAGCAGAAAAATATGCTCTACAGTTTCTGGGGTTTGATTAGGACAAAGAGTACATACTGATTCAGCACATATGCGTTGGTGATATAAGTTAGCTTTAGATGGAAGGGCATTGTGACATAATGTCCACTAAAAAACCCAGACTTTTGGCTGAAGCTCCAACTTCCAAATTTGATTCCAAAGGGCCTCTAAGGTTTGGTAAGAGGAAGATGCTGTATGTTGATTTTTCGTAATGGCGGAGTTTTTTTATTGCTCAATAACCGCTTTTGACGGTATAATTACCGTGAGTAGTTGCTGTCCAAATAAGTTTATCTCTTATATAAGAGGGTCTTACCTAAATGGTGAGAATTTCTTGGATAGTATGTGCATCATATAATCTGTTGAGTAATGGGATGTTCCAATTGTTTGTCTACAAGTCTAGAAGTTCAGCAACTCTTGCTGGTTCGTCTTGATTTGCCGGGCCTCCTAAAATTCCTCTAGGTAGCCATCGACCTTTCCTAATTCTGATATCCTGCCCATCACCTACCGACGATCGCAGGTTTGGTGTTATGGCATCTCGGCCTAAAATAAGGCCTTGCCAGCCCCAAGACAATCTATTTCCTTTTTCAGCATGAATGAAATTTGTTGAATGAAAATAAACTCCCTTGAATAGCAAGCTCCAAAGTGATGTCGGCTGCTGGAGAAGACACCAGGCTTGTTTGCCAAGCATTGTCGTGTTAAAATCCATGAGGTCTCGAAAGCTGAGACCTCCCACATTCTTACTAGTCTTTAGCACATCTCAATTTTTCCAATGAATGCTAGATTTCCTACAATCATTATGCCACCAAAAGCGTGCAATTTTTCTTTTTTTTCAATGGATGTGCAGATAGTCGTCGAAAGTTTAAAAATGGACATGGCATACTAAGGGATTGCCTAAACAACTAATTTAACTAGGATTTAAACTTTCTTTCCATCCATCCAACTTTGTATTCACTCTCCCCAATATCCAAGCGAACATTTCTTTCCGTGATCGCCCACAATCTGATGGAATCCCTAGGTATTTTCTAGTCTTCGTCATCATTGGGACTCTCAGTTCATTGGCCAAATTTTCCTGTAAGCTAAGAGGGCACACCTTGATAAAAAATATTACAGATTTATTTCTATTCATAGCCCGCCCCGTTTCTAAATAGCATTGATTCAGAACATTGGCCAAATTCTGGCATTCCCTAAGCTTACCATCTAAGAAAAAGATCGCATCATCAGCAAAGAATAAATGAGACAGAACAAGACACCACTTGTTGATTTGGATGCCTCTGATGTTGCCCATGTTTTGTAAACAATGGTGGAAGCTTCTAGCTATTGCTTCACACCCTCTTGTATCTCTTGTAATTTTGTTGCTAAATTTTCAGCCGCAGCACTATATCCTGGGACTTTGGGCAAAGGCACGAGATCCAATGTATGTTGTGGCGTTCGCCCGTAGATAACCTCAAATGGAGACTTGCCCGTGGAACGGTTGACAGTGTTGTTAAAAGCAAACTCAGCAGGAGCAAGATACCGGTCCCATTGCTTTGGCATGTCACTACAAAGACACCGAATAATATCCGCCATAGTACGATTGACAACTTCAGTTTGCCCATCGGTTTGAGGATGAAAGGAACTGCTATATTGCAAATCCGTCCCAAATAAATGCCATGGGGTCCTCCAAAAATGACTAAGGAATTTGGTATCATGATTAGAGGTGATAGTTTTTGGAACACCATGCAAACGAACTACTTCTCGAAAAAATAAACTCGCTACATGAGAAGCATCAGAAGTCTTCTTGCAAGGGATAAAGTGTGCCATCTTTGTAAACTTGTCCACTACCACAAAAACAGAATCCATACCTCATTGGGTTCGAGAAAGCCCCAACACGAAATCCATTGAAATGTCTATCCAAAGTCTAGAAGGAATAGGTAGAGGGGTGTAAAGTCCAGTGTTCTGAGAATGGCCTTTCGCAGTCTGACAAATATAGCACTTTTTCACAAATCGTCCAACGTCCCGTTTCAATTGAGGTCAATAATACCGCTCCTCAACTAAGGCAACAGTTTTATCTCGCCCACAATGTCCTCCAAGGGAATCACCATGCAGCTCTCGAATAAGTTGTTCCCGCAAAGAGCTTCGAGGAATGCACAACCTGTTGCCAAAGAATAAAAAATTGTCCTGAACGATCATGTCGCCGTGAGAACCTGTCTCAGAACATTTTTCCCAAATTTCCTGAAAATCTTCATCATCAGCATAAAGAGCACAAAGGTGGTCAAAGCCCACAACGTCAGTGCGCATGGTGACAAGTGTTGTAGCACGACGGCTAAGTGCATCAGCGACTTTGTTCAAGTGGCCCGCCTTGTGTCGAAGCACGAAATTGAATTGCTCTAAAAAGGAGACCCAACATCCATGCATTCGATTTAGATGTCTTTGGCTCTTAATATATTTGAGTGCCTGATGGTCAGTGTTAAGGACAAACTCATGTTGATAAAGATAGGGCTACCAATGCTTGATAGCTCATACTACAGCAAAGTACTCCTGCTCATAAGTAGACCATCGTTTGCGAACATCATTAAGTTTCTCGCTAATATAAGCAATAGGCTTACCTTCCTGGGAAAGAACAGCACCAATTCCTACACTAGAAGCATCACAGTCTAGGTCGAATACCTTTTCAAAATTCGGGAGCATCAATATTGGTGCCGTGGAAAGTTTTTCCTTGATAAGAGCAAAGCTGGCTTCTGCTTCATCACCCCAATGAAATTTTCCTTTCTTCAAGCACTCGGTGATTGGAGCCACAATCGGTGATTGGAGCCATAATAGAACTGAAATTTCGAATAAAGCGTCGATCGAATGTCGCAAGCCCATGGAAGCTACGCGCCTCCCCAACGGTTTAGGGAGTCGGCCAGTCGCGGATGGCAGCTACCTTTTCTGCATCAACTTGAAGGCCTTTTGCTCCGACAATATACCCCAAGAAGTGGAGTCGATCAGTCGTGAAGCTACACTTCTTCAAATTAATGTACAATTGGTTTGTCTGCAAGGCTGATAAGATGTCCCTTAGATGCTCCATATGCTGTTGGTCATCTGGACTATATATGAGAATGTCATCGAAGTAGACCACCACAAATTTGCCAATAAAAGGTTTAAAAACTTGAGTCATCAAACGCATGAAGGTGCTAGGTGCGTTCATGAGGCCAAACGGCATGACAAGCCTTTCATACAAACCTTCACTTGTTTTAAAGGCCGTTTTCCATTCATCGCTAGGGAGGATGCGTACTTGGTGATATCCGCTACGTAGATCAATCTTTGTAAAGACCTTTGATCCCGTAAGCCGGTCGAGCATGTCATCCAAGCGAGGGATTGGGAATCGGTACTTGACAGTAATCCGATTAATTGCCCGGCTATCAATGCACATACGCATGCTTCCGTCTTTCTTTGGAGTGAGGAGTGCGGGAACTGCACAAGGGCTCATGCTTTCGTGCAAAAAGCCTTTTCGAAGAAGTTCTCCTACTTCGTCTTGCAAAATCTGGTTCTCCATCGGATTCATCCGGTAATGCGGCAAATTAGGGAGGCTTGCTCCTGGAAGAAAATCAATCTCATGTTGAATATCCCTCAAGGGTGGTAGTCCAACAGGTAGATCCTCCGGAATAACATCGTTGAATGCCCTCAATAAGGGCTGAAGAGCCTCCAGAATTGGAATAATGGCTTCTTGATTATCTTTCTCCACAATCATATACATGCCCTCACATTTACGGACGTTTAGCATAATCCCTGCACTTTTCTTCTTTGGGGCCTGGGGAGTGTTACTCATTGGCTTCAAAATAATCTTCGTCTTTTTCCACACAAAAGAATATGTGTTCTCACGAGCCCTGTGAGTGATATCAACATCGTATTGCCATGGTCGCCCCAGTAGGATGTGGCATGCATCCATCTCCACTACATCACAAATTATAGTGTCCTTATAGGACTTTCCAATTGAAATAGGTAAATGACATAGCTGCGTCACTTTGAGTTTGGCCCCTTTACGAATCCACTCGATTGTATAAGGGGAGGGATGTAACTCTGTCTTTAGTTGTAGATGATCCACTAAAGCCTTTGACACTATGTTCTCACAACTTCCGCTATCAATGATGACATCACAAACTTTGCCATTGACAGTACAACGGGCACGAAAAAGACTATTCCGCTACGTGTCTTCTCTTCGCGAGCGAGCATTAGTCTCCTAACAATGCAATTGACATGCTCACCCTCCTCATCGTGCACTTCTTCCTCATCGATCCAGTCATCTTTGTATATGTCATCATCATGCACGACAACATTGGCCATCTTCCGCCATGGACAATCACTCGAACGATGTCCCAATTCGTTACACTTGTAGCATTTGATTGGTGGTGGCTTAGCGTACGGGTTTTGGGCATTTTGATTGGCGATACGGTTGTTTGTGATGATTGGTTCCTTGCGCACCCCAGTACTACTTCCCGGAGTTTGGTTTATAGTGTTGGTTTGCTGGTTGGAGGATTCTGAAACATCTAGTTGTCTCCCCTTTCCAAATAATCCTCGAGCGGAATAATTGTTAGCCCGATTAATGGGGCTAGTTCTCTCTAATTGCATCTCAACCTTTCGGGCCATCTCTTGAGCATCCTCAACGGAGAACAAACGATGTAGTGAAACACAATCTTGAATATTAAGTCGCAAACCATTAATGTACCTGGCGGTCTGTTGTGCCTCCGACTCAGCCAGGTTGTTACGGGCGGAAAGTCGGAGAAACTCCTCCGTATAAGCTTGGACCAATCGGCTTAGCTGTTTAGAATTTTGAAATTGTTGAAATAATAATTGCTCATAATCGGTTGGAAGGAACCGAACCTTCAACATTTCCTTCATCCGATTCCATGTTCAGATGGGAGCTTTTCCTTGTCGACATCGAGTCAGTTGCGTTTGCTCCCACCACGCTAAGGCACCACACTTCAATTTGTATGCCACCAATTTTACTTGGCGATCCTCTTCAATCTCCATGGCATCGAAGAATTTCTCAACTTCCCAAAGCCAATCCAAAAAGTCTTCAATATTCAAATTGCCATTAAAGGTCAGAAGGTCAACCTTAAGTTGATATTGCTCGGGGTATCGTCGATATCCCCGGTTCCAGTGGCCTCCACGAACCGGCCGATCCAGGAACTCTTCTTCTCCTTCAAAGTCCTCGACATAGGCTGGTCACCTCTATCGGGGATTTGCCCCACGTTCCATAGCTGCTTCCAGGTCGCGAGCTGCTTGATCATGTTCAGCCGGAAGAACACCAGGTATGGGGTTGGTAGACAAACGCTGGATGGCGACAAGTAATTCCATGTCTTAAATTAAACAAGCCCTTAAGGCTCTACCTTAGAATTTTAATTGTTCTAAGAGACAAATGCCAATGATTGTGTAATATTGATACATTGATTTTGGCTTTTTTTTTTTTTTTTTTTTTGCTTTTTTATTCTAGTTAGGGTTAGCATTTATCTTTTCGTTAATGTTAAGTATTTCCTATCCCATGGCAATCTATTTAATGCTTTTTTTTTATAACCGATAATTATGTTAATGATTGTGCACCTACATAATCACATCACATGTTAATGAATAGGTATAAAATAAATCTAAACTTCCTAACAAACAAAAAAAAAAAAGATCTTTTTTTTTTTTAAATGAACAAGTTTAAGTATTGAAATGGCACTATTAAATCATCGATCCTAGATTCCCTAGTTGTATAGGAAGTAAGGTACACTATCATGCCTTGCTTGATTTCTAGCCAACTTTAATACGTTAGTGGCGACTCATTTTTTTATAAAATTTTCATACTCTCAATTTGAACATCCAAAATGGGCTTGGGAAAGCCAATGCTTGATTATTGGGTTGGAGACCCGCCCTTTAAACAATACTCCTAAACCCATTCCCTTCCCCAAGGATAGGTAGCGACATAATCCATGTTGATTTTCGTTGACCCTTGACGTGTTTTATGTTGAATCAGTCAATTTGGGTTTGGCCCACCAGCTGTAATCACCAAAGGTAATGACAAAAATAGAATGTGTTCATCATTGTTAAAATCCCATATGGTAGATTTTCGTGTCTCTTCCTACCTGTGTTTGGGTCAATTCATGGAGGATGTCTGGAGTCAGTGAGTGTCCATTTAGCTTAGGAGGCTGTTGGTATTTTGATTCTATGATTACTTGGCACGTGTGCTTCAGCGTATCTGGGACTCCAATCCATCCGGACTGTTTCCTGTCGACCCTTTGGCGTGTCTTGTGTGGGAACGGTGCAGAGTTAAAAGACAAGTTATAGAAAGTGTTCAAACAAAATAAATTGACCAGCAGCCATCCCTCCTTGATCTCCAAGTAAAGATGGATTCCATTTTGTTCTTGCTGTCACATCTAGTGCTATTCTCACTCTTGCTTTTGAAAGTCTAGTATGAAAAGCATTAGGGAATATAGCAAAATTGAACCTTCACTTGAGGAATGTAAATTTGGTTTGACCCCATATGGAACACCAAAGGATTTTTTTTTTTTAAATTTTAATTTTGTTTTCTGTCTATTACAAGAGGAAACCGGCAACCTACAGATTCATGAACCGAGTAAAATAATAAGATGAGATAGTTTTGCAAGGAAGGCTGCATTTAATGGTTGGTAGCTCGAATCCCATGTGGCCCAACATCTCGTGAGATAAATAGAATGCACTAGAGTTTAAAGATGACGTTTAAGACTGCACAAATAATTCATAGAACATAATCTCACTTAACATGATACAATTAATGCGGATGCCAGTAGTTGTTGCTTCCAGACCATCTTATTCACAAAAAAAAAAAAAAAAAAATATTGACATATAAGTTCAATGTATGTCGTGATGTGACATATTAATAATATTTTTATGCATCATTCTCAATAGATCTAATTTTGTATTTTAGTTAATTCTTTTTAAAAATAAATATTGGTCTGTCAATGTACATGTTTTTTTTTTTTTTATGACTTTATAAAACGGAGGATACACGATACTAGTACTTGGACATCAAGGAGAGATGGTTGCGTTGGGGGGTGTTCAAATGGCTAACAAGGATCAGCCAACAATCCCCGCTAGCCCTATGGGAAGGGTGAAAATTAAAAAATTAAAAATTAAAAGTATAATAAAAAATTGTGAAATGCCATCAATGCTAGCCAACCAATATTATCCGGATAGACTGAACTAGAATAAATACAAAAGAGTTTAGGGTTAAATTGGTCAAAAAAATTATGACTGAATTAGCACAATTGTAATATATTTAATTTAATTTTTTTTTTTTGTAATTCTCCCATTCATATACGATGGCAATGCATTTGCTATAACTCCCACAGTAAGATTTTCTAGTAAGTTTGAGGAAAATGAATCTCGGATTATGTGTCACCTTTACGTGGTTAGCCATATTGAATGTTGTCCTGACCTAAATTTCGGATGCACCACCTAAAATTACGCTAATGGACTATTAAGTTTAACTTAGCTCGGGCTCTCCCAAGCCCATACAAATTCACGATTTAGGTTCAAATATCTAGCATGCAAAAGAGAGTTGCCACTAATCAGTTTTCGGTCGGTCAATTAGACACCTAAGTAAAATAATTGGAGAATTGTTTTACTCCTATAAACCAGAGACTTTGGGTACGAGGACTTGATTATACTAAACTATTCTAATGCTCTTTCGATACCTTTCTCTTTTTATTTCGAAAAAATGTTTTGCAGACAGCTTGAATTAATTTTAATTCACTTCCCTAACATGTGAGGTGTTCATACGGGTGTTCAAACAACCAATTTAACACCTAGATAAAGTAGTGAATAAATTGCAAGACTTATCTTGTAACAATGAAAACATTTGCAATACTAATTCAAAATTCACATCAAATGCCCTAGGTTTTTTAAAGTAACACGCAGTCACTCAATTTTTTTAAAAGAATTTTCTCTTATTTAATGAAATCTAATATATATGCAATGCAATATAACCAAATGATCTAATTCTAATGACGGGCAATTTTTAACTAAATGGATCTAGAGACAATCACTAAATGACGTGCATTTCATGAACCTAATTCTAGATGACGTACACATAATATTTTTTGGTGTTTTCTTAATAAGTATGCAATCTATCCTAGAGAATGGAATTTATTTATTCTAAGATGATTTTTTTTTTGGTATTTTTCATGAAATTCGAAATTAGAATATTGCTGAAAAAAGTTCTAGCAAGATTGTGATATTATCCAATTTATATTAGGAATTAGGTTAAGCCAAACCTTAATTTAAACTAGAATGTTATCATAATTTAGAAATCTCTAGTGCAATCTACCTAAAAATATCTAAACCTATAATAAATTAGAAAATATTATCTAGAATTAAACTACGTGCAATTTTATCCTAATATGCAATAATGCGCAAATAATGCGCTAATTCTAAGTTTTTTTTTTTTTTATAAAATTCGAAATTAAAATTGCAAATTAAATTAATGAAACAACAATCTAACATCCTAAATTTATGTTTTTGGTATTTCTTATTTCAAAAATTCACAATAAATAAAATGCTTAGTCTAAAAATGCAAATTACGCTAAAGTATGCGATATTCTAATATAAACCTAATCTAACTCAAACATATTTCAGGATAAATAAAGCAATCAAGACGAGACAAGCACCAAGCCATTCATAATCATCAAAGATATCATACATCGTTCGGATCGAGGAGTAATGTTTAAATCAAACTTGATTTTCTCGCTAATAAAATTGATAAATTGATCTTAAGTCTTAAATATCAAAATATCAATTTTATTCTCGCTTGATTAATTATTCTATCTAAAGCCTTATAGATAGAGTAAAAAAATCAGAGTGCGATTGCGAATTAGGCAAATAACCCTAATTGGGAATACGCCAATAATTCAAATATGCACGTAAGATATTGAAAAGCATGCATTAAACAATAAAATATACAAATCAAATTTAGATAGGATAATGACCTAATTTTGCAAATAATGTTACCAAATTTGAACCGAACAGAATCAGCTCAATGGGTGACGGCGATGCGTGGTAGTGCTCAGCTAGATGCGGAGACGGGTAGCCATGGGAGGAGGACAGTAGCTACGAAGTCAGCGTTTAGGCTGCAATAACGTCAACGGTGAAGGAGCTACGGTGACGTTGAGGGATGCTCGAAGAGGACAACCTCCTCTCTCCTTCTGTTGACTTATTGACCGGTGGGCCTAGACCACATTTTTCCACTCTCGTCTCCTCTATATGATGGCTCTCCTCCAATGGTGGCCGTGTGTGGTGGGGAGAACTAGCAAAACATAAACTTGATAGACAACACAAGAAAACTCACAAACCAAGGCACTGGATCAATGTTCTCTATTGAAAATTCAGCAAAATGTTAGTTAATACATATAATTCTTTGATGCGGAAATTTATAAAAAAAAAAAAAAAAACAGTGATCTTTGATTTTCATGATTTTCACAAATAGATGAAAATGTACCTTTATCCATAGCGTTACCCTTGATGATAATCGTTGTGGAAAACCAAATAAGTTGAACCAAATGAAGAAATTCAATTTCTTTCCCTTAACTCACTATTCTTTAATGTATTCTATCGATGGAGGAGACAATACCAAGTTCTTTTCAGTTATTATTATTCATATAGGTGGAGAGAGGATCGGACTCTATTTATACGTTCTATCAATAGGTTCCTTCCATCAAAATACCTTTTAACTTTCATAAAAGTCGCACATTTTCGGAAAAGCAATAACTTCCCTTGAGGATTATACCATTTCATTTTATTAGAGTCGCAACTTCTCATAACCAATATTTATTTTTTATAACATTTCAACAATTATCAAACCATATAATAAATCATATCATGTGGGCTACAATAATTTTTACATTCTCCCACTTAGCCCATATGATTTTCTTTTCATGGTTTAATAAAGACTGTAATGTGCATAATAACATTATGCTATAAAATTTTCATTAAATTGGCAATCACATAATAATCACAATTAAATAAAAAAAAGTAATGCGAGTCATAGCGGTTGTATGCCATTAATCGACATAATCCCTTCTATACACTACAACTATAGCACTTTATTTAACATGATCCATAAATAAGAAGTACAGTAATAGTCCAACTATAATATATCTGTAGAAACTATCTTGTTTAACATTCATTTATTTCTATAATGTATAACTATATAAAAAACAGGAAATATCATAAACATCTAAATGAGCTCAAAGTGTCAAATACATAAACTTAATACAATCATAATACAAACATTAATGACGTTCAATAATGCCTATCTTTTCAACATGCTTATTAAATGTTTTAGGTGGTAGTCCTTTTATTAAGAGATCTGCTATCATAAGATTGATCTTAATGTGCTCAATTGACACTCTTCATTTCTAAACTTCTTCTTTAACATACAAGTATTTGATCTACATATGCTTAGCACCCTTATAATAAATTTTTAGTGGTTTGACAATACTGTCGATAATCACAAGTCTTGAAATAAAATTCCGCAGCCATAATCCATGAATAGTGGCCTCAAAGCATGCCATAAATTCAGCTTCCATAGTGGATATAGGAATAACTAATTGCTTCGTACTTTTCCATGAAATTATACCTCTAGTTAGAAGAAACAAGTAACAAAACATTGATTTTCTTGTATTGACACATTCGGCTAAGTTTAAATCTAAATATCCAATCACCTTTAGATAATCGGATCTTTTATAAGTGAGCATATGATTTTTTGTTCTTTACAAGTGTTTAAGAACTTTCTTTGTAGCTTTCCAATGATCCATTCTAAGATTACTTTGATACTTGCCCAGCATTCTGATAGCAAAATCGATGTCTAGTCTGGTACAGGTTTGTGCATACATTAAGCTCTCCACAATAGATGCATAATGAATATTTTTCATTTGTTCTCATTCCAATTCACTTTTCAGACATTGCATAAGACTAAATTTGTCACATTTATGAATTAGAACTATTTCTACTAAACATTTACTCATATTAAATATCTCAAAAAAAATTTCAATATAGGTTTTTTTAGACAATCCTAATAATTCTTGTGATCTATCACATAATATTTCTATTCCTATCACATATGTTGCCTCTCCTATATCATTCATTTCAAAATTCTTAGAGAGAAATTTCTTGGTTTCATGTAACAAACCAAGATCATTAGTAGCAAGCAAAATATCATCAACATACAAAACTAAAAAAATTAAGTAGCTCCCACTAATCTTCATATATATACACTGATCAACGGTGTTTTCCTTAAATCCAAATGAAGTTATGGTATCATTAAACTTAAAATACCATTATCGAGAAGCTTGTTTAAGTCCATATATTGACTTTTTTTAATTTGCATACCGTGTGTTCCTTTCTTTTAACTAAAAACCTTCGGGTTGGCCCATATAAACATCTTATTCTAAATTCCCATTAAGAAAAGCAATTTTTACATCAATTTGGTGTAATTCCAAATCATAATGAGCCACCAAAGCCATAATGATTCTAAGTAAGTCCTTCTTAGAGATAGGTGAAAATATCTCTTTATAGTTAATGCATTCTTTCTATGTAAAACCCTTTAAAATAAGTCTGGCTTTATGTCATTTAATATTACCTTTTGAGTTGTGCTTGGTCTTAAAGACCTATTTATACCCGACCTTTTTACATCCTTTAAGCAATTCAACAAGATCCCAAACTTGATTTTAATGCATGAATTTTAACTCTTCTTCCATGATATTAAACCATTCATTAAAATTTTTACATTTCATGGATTGGGAAAAGACATTAAACCATTCATTAAAATTTTTACATTCCATGGCTTGGGAAAATGAACTTGGATCATTTCCAATTTCTAAGTCAATTTTTGACTCTTGTAGAAAAACCATATAGTCATTAGAAATAGCCGATCTCCTTTCTTTTTGAGATCTTCTTAATGCTATTTCTTGTGACTCAGTTATTAGAGGTTCAATATTGACATCTCCATTAAGGAGTATTTGTTCATTAATTTATTGTTCTTGATTATTGTTAGGTTGTACTATAATATCAGAAACAACAACTTTAGAAGCTTTAGGTATATGAACTTCTACTCTTACTTTTTGAATACAAGCATCACACACTCTTTCACTCTCACTGATATCACTATTCTCAATGAATCTAGCATTTCCAGATTCAACAATTCTTGTACTATGATTAGGAAAATAAAATTTATACCCTTTGGATTTCTCTGCATAACTAATAAAATAAAAACGGTCGTTCTTGAATCCAATTTTCTTTCATGTGGATTGTAAATTCTTACTTCTACTAGACAACCCCAAACATGCAGGTGTCATAAACTAGGTTTCTTTTTCGTTCACAGTTCAAAGGGAGTCTTTAGAACTGTCTTACTAGGAACCATATTTAAGAAATACATAGAAGTCTTTAAAGCATACATTCACAAAGACATGGGTAAAGATGAATGACTTATCATACTCTTAACTATTTCCAATAAAGTACGATTTCACCTTTTTATCACATCATTTTGTCGTGGTGTACCTGGTATTGTGTATTTAGCACAAATGCCATTTTTTTTTTTTAAGGAATTTAGCAAATGAACCTGGACATTGTCCCGATTCATAATACTTTCCATAATATTCACCGACTCTATCTTGATCTTACTATTTTCACATTTCTATCTAATTAGCTCTCAACATCTTTAATATACACTTCAAGTGCATTTATTAATTGAGACTTATCATGCAATAGATAAATGTAACAATAACGTGAAAAATCATTAATAAAGGTGATGAAATAGTATTCTTTTTTTTTTACCAAAATATGAAATATCGAATGGACCACATATGTCAATATGTATAATTTCAAGAAGCTTTGTGCTTCTTGTAGCACCTTTCTTAATATGCTTTGTTTGTTTACCTTTAATACAATCAATACACATTCCAAGGTCAGTAAAATTCAAATTTGGAAGAATTTCATTCTTTCCTTGGATATATAACCCAAACATTTATGCTATAAGTAAGTAGAATTCTCATTCACCAAACTTCGTTTAGTGCCAACATTATGATGCAAGATCATTAATGTCTCAACAAAAATATTATCAAGTCTAAACTTGTAAAGACCATCACATAAAGTTCCAATTCCAATAAGAGTATTACTCTTAAATAAACTGAAAGATTCAAAACCAAACTTACAATAAAATCCCGCTACATTAAATCTTGGCAAATAAACTAAATTGCGAGAAAATGTAGGTACATAAAGGGTTCGAAACAAATCCAAATAATATCCAGTATCTAAGATCAAACAGTAAGTATAAATGCCTTTAACTGGAGCTTTGTTTTTATTCCCCGTAATCACATAACTTTCATTTGGCTTTATGGTTTGGATCGTAAGAAATCCCTACATCGTATTTGACACATGAGTGGTGGCACCATAATTAATCCACCAAGTATTATGAGAAATTTTAGTAAAGTTTGATTCAAAACATATTAAAACACAAGGCTTACATTTCTTTTCGAAGCAAGCCTTACATTTCAAATAATTTTTCTTCAAATGTCCAATTTTGTTGTAAAAATGACACTTAATAATATTATGTTCATTCTTGTGGATTTGAGAAATCTTTGAAGAGTCATTTAGGACATGTAATCCTTTTTTCTTACTTCTTCCACCTTTCCCTTTGAAATTTCTTTGAACTTCTTGATGACTTGAGAAATGAACAAAATGAGCCTTTTGATTCTTTATCCTTATTTCCTCTTGAACTAGCATACTGGTCAATTCATTCACATTCCACTTATCTTTTATAGTGTTGTAATTAATTTGAAATGGCCCATATTGCTCATGAGACAAGAAATTAAGGGCCTGTTTGGTTCAGCCTTCCCAAGGGGCTTTCAGCCCCCAAAGCCCCTGGGAAAAAAATTTGGTGTTTGGTTCAGCATTTGGAGGCCCCATTCCCTAAATGCTAACTTTTGAAATGTTGAAAGCCCAAAATAAGTAGGGACCTGCTTTGGGCATTTTAGCATTTTCGGCATGCTGGTCCAGGGGATTAATGAATTTTTGCTGATTGCCTATTTTACCTTCAAAATTTCATTGAAAGTCTAATTTTACCCAATATTAAACAAAACCCTAACTCTTTTCATGTTTTCCTCTCTTTTGCAATGTTCTCCATCACTCGACGACGGCTCTCTTCTCGTCTCTCTCTACCTTGCAACTTGCACCGCTCCATCATGATTTGAATCCGAGCACCACTCCATTAAGGCCGAAGTTTGTCGCGATGAGCGAGCAAGATTTGGGTTTTCTACCCTCTTGATGAGCGAGTGAATCCGAGATCCGAGCAATCTGAGCACCACTCCATCTGGATCGTCTCTCACCCATTGTTATGATCGGAGGTCCTCCTCTCGTGGATAGGCGACGGCTCTATTTCTTGCTCTTGCAATGGCAATGGCTTCGGCTCTACTTCCTACTCCTGCGACCAACCTTTTGACCCAGCTAAAGGAAATCAAGGCCGAGCTCGCCCTCCTCCACGTCGCCGAGGTCATCGGTGGCGCCCAAACAAGCTCTCCAAGATGTACGTCGCTATTCTTATTTCATTTTTAGGCGAGTGACTCTAGGGTGTGCTGGGGGTGGGAATTGACGACCAGGGTTTTGGGTTTTTCACCTCGATTATTGATTGGGGGTTGCTTTTTTTATTGTTGTTGTTGGAATTCTAGAGATTGGTTCATCACCAGCCTGCCCGGTACCTGACGTTGGAAGAGCTGAGCATCGAGAAAATCAAGTTCAAAGCTTTTGATTTGGAAGGCCATCAAATTGCTTGCAATGTGTGGAAAGACTATTAAGGTATGCCCTGGATGTGAGTTTGAGAGTTCGTTTTGCACCTTTGGATGTTGCGCACCAAGGGTACTTCAGTTGATTGTGAAGTGTCTACATTGTAGCCCTTGCATAAGCTATAATTGTTACCTTGGGCTTGGATTTGTATGCTCGTAAATGTTTCTTTCTTTCTTCCTTGATGATGACGCATTATCAGAGTTGCTTGTTGCTAGTGCTTGTTGATTGTCCTGTTCTTGCTCTTTTTAGATTTATGCAGCTATAATCTCGTCATGAGTTTCGGTTTTTCTTTTTTTAATTTTTTTTGGGGGGGGGGGCACTCTGTTGAATTTGTCTAGTTGTGCTGCACTACAATTGTGTTGTTTTTGGTGTTACACATCCTTAAGCATGGGATGGTTTTATTCTGTAAGGCATTGGAAATTTGGAAAAGCTCGATTAGTTGATGAATCTTGAGTGGATAAATGGAAAGAGTTGGCTTTTTGCAAGTAACTTACTGAGATTTCTTTGAAAGATGACGTTGTTGATCAGTTGCTGTGATGTTATGGTAGCTTACGAGTTGGCAACGCTCCCACTTATTCCGTGTGCTCCTCAGTGTCAACATCCCTTCAACATCCTATCCTACAAACATAGCAATGTCATTTATAGCCATTGATGTGTGATAGAATTAAGCTTAAACCCATTGTCATGCTTTATGAATTATCCATTTGTTCATGCCTATACTTTTTACCCAAAGACCTGTCATGGATTGAATTCGTCCATAGCAAGGAAACCTGACCTCTAAACCAAAATATTAATTTGCATGCATTTTCTAGATTCTTTTATATGCTTTCCCTTTTTTTTCTTTTTTTACCGTCTTTCCATCATAGAATCTCTGTTCCCATATTATACTATTATCAATTGCAGTTTGGCATCCACATTGATTATTCCATTTGATACTAAACTTAAGAGTTGCCACTAACTTATAAACACCCATTGCTATGATGTTATGGTAGCTTAATGGGTATAATTCCCTACCGGGCAGTTTTTCCAATTGAACATATGGAAATTAGTGCTTTTTTTTAATGGGTTTTTGATCTTCAATTGTGTTAGAAAGGTGTTGAGGCTGTTGATTGCACGAGTCTTGACTGTGATTTCCCAAAAACAAAAGGCTGCTTTGAGGGTGGTTTACCAGAAAAAGAAGTACTTGCCCCTTGATCTCCATCCCAAGAAGATTCATGGTGATTGATGTGACAAAGGCGGATAGACATTGCGGCGTCAAATTTGTTTGGCAAAGCAATTTCGAACTTATTGTTAGATTATTTGGCTATTTCATGCAACTATAGATTGATATCGGGTTGAGTTTGAGTCAAATGTTTTTGATTGGGTGCTAGAAATACATCACTGGTGAACTCCTTTCATTCTTGTCACTGGGATTCTTGAGTTGATGTCCGACCTGCCTAGTCCTGCTCCTTTGGCTGTTCTGTCTTGTGTTGTATGTGTCTTGAACCGTTAATGTCGAAAATGGCAGAAACATGACTCACGCTTGGTAAAGCGCATGTTTAATCCTTGTGAAAGAAAATCATTGGAAATGTATCTAGTCATGTGCCATTGCCTGGTCTGCCAAGAGGGAGATTGCATGCCTTATGTAAGTGACGCAATGATTATTCGGTTTCTCCTAAGATCTTGCCCTGGCCTGTTCGATTTTTTAATTTTATTTATGAAAGGATGTAGCAATTGTAACCGATTCTTTCATCTCTTGGAGTCACTGGTCATCACTAGTCATCGGCCTTATATGTTGCAGGGTTAAAATTGAAAAATATTTGGACGCCTTAATTCCTTACTATAGGGCCCATTTGGTTCATCATCCACCGAATAAGTTCACCTTCTTTTTTTCTATGTCATTTTTATCTTTTGAGAATCAATAGCCCAACTTTTTATCAATACACTATAATGATCATTAATTAACGAAGATGATTAATACTACAATAATTAAAAAAATTATTCAAAGTTGAAAACAAACCTAAAAGAACCCTAGGCCAAAAGTTGCGCTTTGCATCTAATCTATAATCAAATTCTTTTAATATAATTTTTAAATAAATTTACTAATATGTTTTTTTTTTTACATTACTTTCAACATGAAAATGTAAAAGGTTATATCATTGTTTCTTTTTTGTAATTTGAAAAATACTAAAATTGAAAAACTTTTTAATTACACCAAAAGGCTTTTCAAATATATGTTTACAAAACAGTCTTGCATTTCTCTAAAGCACTTTTCAGTTATAGTTTACCAAATAGTCTAGCATTTCGGAAAACCCCTTTACCTCAAAGGTGTTTGCACTCTCCCAAGGGCATTTCCCCAAAGCCAAACCAAACGGGTCCTAAGTATAAACTATACTAAAAAGTACTCATCCACGTTCATTCTTAAAATCCTTAACTTTGCTACTAAATTTGTCATTTCAAGTATATGCTCATGCATGGTGCGTGAACCATTATATTTCATGGTGCTCAGTGTGATCATCAATGTACTAGCAAGTGACTTATTAACAGTTTGAGAACGCTCTTCCACAAATTTCATAAATTCCTTAACATTGTTAGTCTTGGGAAGAGAAGTCTTTAAGTTATTTGCAACTGTCATTTACATGAACATTAAGTTTAGTCTATTTGATCTTTCACAAGCTTATGGAAAGATTTTTCATCATCACTACTTTCATTAGTAATAGCAGTTGGTTTTTCAACTTGAAGCATTAAATCAAGATCCAAGACACCTAAGTGAAACTGTACTTATTCACTCCAATTAGGAAAATTCATCCCATTGAATAAGGAAATAGACGAAGCATGTGAATGAAGTGAAACATGTATAGATACTACAAATATGCAAGAAAATACTCATACATTAATGTCTTGAAAATATCACCTAATCGAATTCAAACTAAACTACACATGTACATCATAGTCCTCTTTTGGGTGATCTCATGATACACAAATATACATGAACCATAATGATGCTAATAACTTTTATTTGGTAATTGTAACTATATATTTTTAAAACTTATTTGTTATCTTTGGATATACAAACAAATTTAACAAGTCATATTAATTATCAACTATTATTTTAATGAATTATAAGAAAATAATTAACCTTTGGGTAATCCTTATGTTCTTATAATAGATGAACTTCAATATATCCATAACACCAATAATGATATGAAACATATCAATTTCATATATAACATCAATTAATCATGGGTAATTGAATAAAACAATTAACAATATCAAAAATTCAAAAGACTTCAAGACTTGCCCACTTTGGTGACTAATAAACCATTCATAATATGAATTTTTAATATTGTAAAATACAAATATTTACCAAATTGACCACCTCATTTGGTGACTGTGTTGGTAGGCGCTCAGACCCTCTTCATGGTAGGGTGAGAGTTCGAATTCCACGGTTCGCATACTGCACATTCATTAGTGGTCTTAAGTGCGGCGTCATGGTGGTTGGTTCTGTTCTAACGCCGCCCGAGGTATAGTCGGTGGTCATTGACGTGGGCTGTGAACACCCGTAAGGTGTGCTAGGCCGAATCCTCGGTATCAAAAAAAGAAAAGAAAAGAATATTTACCAAATTGCACATAAGGACAAAAACGTAATCAAAGCATAAGAGCAAAATTATAAAACCATGAATCCATAAGGGCAGAACCATAAATTTAAAATCTAAGGGCAAAATGATAAATAATCAACAAGGGCAGAATCATAATTATAAAGAAAGAGGGGTAGAACAGTAAATAAATAGCATAGTGACAAAATTGTAATTTTTTTTTAAGCGGCAAGGGGCATAATTGTAAATAACCATCAAAGAGGAGGGCAAAACTGTAATTTTAAAATGGCGTAGGGGCAAAGAAGTAAAAAGGCATGCTACGGCATGTGAGGCGCGTGCCGTCCGCCACACGCTACACGCGCTTGGCAATTGCTGAGGTAGTTCTGCGCAGGTGGGCCCCACGCACCAGCGGTTGGCGCATGTGTGGCATGTGGGTTTCACGCGCCTGCAACTGCAGCACATGTGTGAGGCCCACGCACCTCTTCCTCGCACCTAGAACGAATTTCTTCACCATTTTTCGCCGTTCTGCTGCGATTTGGCTGGCCATTTCTTGTCCGGTAGCCCATCTCTAGCCATTTTCATCCTTTTCTTCATAAAAATGTTTCATCATTCGGATTTTCTTTGACAAAACCCTCCGAAAACATTTCAACAACAAGAAGTAGTACATACATAATTGTTCAACGAATCATCATACATAAATCATAATATTTCTATAAACGGAAAAATTATAAGATCATAAACCATGCTCTGATACCAATTGATAGATGATATACAGTGATATTTTATCTTTATGATTTTCACAAATAGATGAAAACTAGAGGTGGCAAAATGGGTCATTGATCCATTTTGCACCCATATTTTTCACAAATGGGTCGAATGTGGGTTATGAAGTTGTAATGGGCCATAACCCACATTTGACCCATTTTAAGTTCAATTTTATATGAGTCGAAAATGGGTCACACGTTTTAACCCATTTTCGACCCATTTTTAAAACCCAAAAAACGTGAACTTCCTCAACCCTTCGAGTCTTTGTGTTCGACCTTCACTATCGACCTTCACCTTCGTTAGTGACTTAGTGACCCATTTTTGACCCACCTCCGTTGCTCGCCTTCAAGCCGCCTTCGCCACTTGCTGCCACGGCTCGCCTCTGAGTCGCCTCCGCCGCCCACCTCTGAGGCTTGCCTTCGCCACTCCCTCAAAGGTCAACGAGCTTCATCACCCACCTCCGCCGCTCGCCTCCACAGCTCACCCACGAAATCAGAGGTGTCCGGGCCAACGCCCTCCGGTTCAGCCTCCATGGCGTCAAGAGTGAGATCGTCGGATCTCACCCTCTCGAATCCGCCTACCAATCGGTAACCACTTTTTTTCTCCCTTTCCATTGGTGCGGGCGGGGGACTTTCTATTCACTCTTTGTACTGCCCTCTCATCTCGGGGATGTTGGAATTAAGCGGCATTGGGTTCGCGTCGATGTTGGACAATGGTGAAGTTCGTTGTTTATCTCTTGAAATAATAAATCGGTAGTGGTTGTCGGTTGTGGAAGAATTTCTCTGAGTAGTTATCCAAATCTTCTTTGGCTTATCTGAAAATGGAGCCATTATTAGACATATGCTACTGATTTGTGAAGAAGAAACATCATCTCATATGTATTCTACCAAATCAGTATATGTTTTTGACAGTCGACAGATTTTTTGGCATATTTGCCACCTAAGAAAGAGGTTGTGTTACGAGGCTGTTCCTTTGTTCTCGACCTTGCAGTCGTGGGAAGTAATAACATGTTAACCTTTATGGGAGAAGTTTGCTTTTGCTTTTTTCTTTTGTGGGTGCTAGGTTTGGTTGTTCCTAAAAGATCTGAAAGGCACTATCTTCTTGTGATATTGTAATACCTGTCTCCCATTTTGGAATATGCATTTCACAAGGCTAGGACTTCTGCAAACCTGATGTCATATGATTGAGATAGCTTCTGTTTTTCTAAAACAAAGTTGAATTGTGCATCTTGATTCCACAAGTACAAGAACAGTTCTCTACATTGTTGCAATGCTTGTCGTGATTCTACATTGAAGACTTGAAATCATATGCTATTGGTTTATTTCTTTTTGTTGATTGATTAATGTGGAGGCTAACCTTTTTCTTCTGCATGTTTTTTCTTTTGTACTCTACTCTTAAAGGAGAATGAAAGTTGGAGATGTTTTCTTTTAATGTTAAATAGAAATATAACATGTCATTTTCTCTTTGAGTAAATAACATAATGCATGGGCAGTTGCCAAGTTCCCGTGTGCTACTTTGTGTTTTATCTTATTGACTAGAGTTCAAGGTATCTTTAAATCTAGACCTTTCCCTTTCTGAAGTCTGGGATGTGACTTCATGGCAGAAACAGCTCGAAACGAACCAGGAACTCTCATTTTTAGGGCGATTCTTCTTGTATACTAGTCAGTTACTTGGAGTAGGAGTTGTATACATTGCATGTCATTATAGTTTCCCTGTTCTTTATATGGAACTTCAATGAGGATTGTGTGATTTCCAGCAATTAAGACACTTCAAAATGTGGCTGTTGCCTCTTTCATGTTTACGTTGTCATATGCATTTGTTGTTTTCTTTCAATTTCAGGTATACCTCCTTTGGCTTTGCCTACACTGGCTCTATTGTTGGAACCAAAAGGATTTGGAGGGAGAGAGTATAAACACACAGAGAGAATATATTACACAATATGCCTTCAAAGGCTTAATGGAGTACACACACAAGCTTTGCTAAGCTTAAAACTCTCTCTCTCTCTCTAGCTTTCTTTATGCTTCTGAAGCTATCTCACTCTCTCTCACACACTAAATAAATTAACTCTCTCACTCACTAAATAAACTAACATAACCTTATATTAAGCATTTTCACCGCCATTATCTTCAACATGCAAGAGTTGAAGTTGAACTTTTCTTAAACTGAGGCCAAAAAGCACATAAGGGTACTGTTCATCGCCCTCTCTTCCTATGCGTTTCTGACTTGATTCTCGCCGGCTTCATCAGCTTGATCCGGCCATTCCAGACCTCCGTTTGGCATGAAAATTGGGGGTTCAGCTCCTCTGGTAAGCCCCTCATTCCTCTCTGTGGCGAGATCTAAGCTGCCCTTCTTCACGAGAATCGCCCTGCTGCTACGCTGCTCGATCCCTCGAGGTGTGGTTGCTGGTGCGACTAGGGCCTGCTCGTAGTGGTTGGTAGGCGTCCCAGCACCCTCAGGTAAGCCTTATGCCTCGGCCCTGCTCCTGAACGACTGCTGGTGCATCTGTAGCACTGTCCCGACCCCGTTGTGCTGCGTCTTTGCTTCCGAACGGCCGCTGGTGCATCGCCGCCCTATCTCGAAGGGTTGTGAGGCGTCCCAGCACCTTCCTGGTCGTGCTACAGCCCTAAACGAGGGTCTTCATCCTTTCTAGTAGGAGCTGGTCAGTCCGATCAGAACGCCCGGTTAGTCTCTCGCTCTCTTGATGGCTGCTGTGTAGAGGGTTCGAGTTTAGCTAGCTGGGTATTGTTATGGCTGCTCCATCTGCTGTGGGTGGTGAGCCGAGTAATGCGGCCCAGTTGAGAGCTGAAACGGAGAAGGCTTCTAGCCCCCTCAATCAAAACAAGGAGGCCCGGTCCTCCATGCTCACGGGCAAGTCTCCTGCATTAGCGGAGACCTCAAACCGTGGTCGTCCCAAAGATGTAGGCCGTGATAGGCGTTTGAGAGGATGAAGCAGAGCGAGGTCGGCTTCCAAATGGCCCCAGGCCTCGCAAAAGCAAGTGAGGAAACCAGACGCCCCGGCTGTCCGGACGTGGGCAAATGTTGCGAAACTTGCAGTGAAAGGGTATGACCTTACCTTTGTTCCTCCCTCGTTTGAGGATGATATCCCAGTGGTGGATCTCCCTGAAGAAGTGTTAGATGCGGTGGATCCCAAATGGCATGAGTGCCTGGTTGGGTATTATGTAGGAAAGAGTTTGCCGTTCCAGCTCACGGAGAACACGCTCAAGCTATGTTGGGGACCAAAGCTTGTTGAGGTTTTCGCCGATGACCAGGGCTTCTTTTTCTTCCGCATCCCTGACCCCGAGTTCCAAAGGAAGATTTTGGAAGAAGGTCCTATAACAGTTGCAAGGGTTGTGCTCGTTTTGCAACAATGGAAGCCTCTCTTAGAGTTGAAGAGGGAGAAGCAAAACACGGTGCCAGTGTGGATTCGCTTGAAGAACCTACTTCTTGACCTTTGGACAGCCCCGACAATTAGCGCCATTGTGAGCACTGTTGGCAAGCCTTTATTTGTTGATCAACGCATGGAGCAAACTCAAAGGATCTCTTTCGCAAGAGTTTGCGTGGAGCTTCAAGTTAATCAGCCGAGGTTCTCCTCGGCCAAGGTCAGATTAAATGGAGTTGCTCGGTCCATTGCCATCGAGTATGAGTGGAAGCCAGTGGAATGCTTGAAGTGTGGCTCCTTTGGGCACAATTGTGCAGCCTCTTTAGCTGGTCGGAAGGCGGTGCAAGGCCAGAAGCAGGCTTAGCCCATCCCCTCTCCCTCAATGGAGGCCCGCCCCCCTGAGACTTCCCCGATGTTGGTGGTAGATTTGAATAAGGCTGAATTGGGGTGGAAACAAGTCAAGGGAAAGAAGAAGAAATCTCCCCCTCCTAAGGAGACATGTTTGAACCATTCGGTTAGCTTCGGAGAAGAGGAACCATCCCTCAAGCAAACAGCAGTAGCTCTTAAAAGCTTGCCATCAACCTCTACCCGGAGGGCTCAGAGTGGGCTTCGAGCCCTAATCAGGGTGGATGACCCCACCTCGATAATGGAGGAAGACCCCATTAGCCATCCGGATGCGGGCCTGGGGAGTGGAGCGGAGTTGAATGAGTCTGTTAACCACTTAGATAGCTCAGATGATGAGACTACCTAACTAGAAGCAGTGAGGAGACTACCCAGGACAAGCCTCTGGTGCTCTCCCCAGACCCACCTCCTCCATCGGCTCGAACGGCTCCCCCTCTGAGCCGTCACAAGCCACCGAGAAGGAGGTAACCCTTCCTCTTTTCCTCTTTTGTACATATGTATATAGGATGTTGGAATATTAGAGGCATGGTTGAACCGACTAGGCAAGCGGAGATTCATAATTTTATTATTTCGAACCACTTGTGTTGTATTGGTTTGGTGGAAACTAAGGTGCCACAGGATCGCTTTAACTCCATATCCGAAGGTCTATTGAGGGATTGGTGTTGGACTGCAAACTATGATTTTTTCCCCAGGAGTAGAATTTGGGTCGGTTGGGACCCCGTGAAAGTTAAGTTTGAAGCCTTCTCACTTACTAAGCGATTTATGGGAACCTTGAGCTTGGACTCTGGGGTGGCTTGCTATGTTTCTTTTATTTATGGAGATCACTCTTTTTCGCTGAGGAGACCGCTGTGGGAGGATATCATTCTGAAAAGCACTCATCTCCGGGACACTCCTTGGCTTGTCTTGGGGGACTTCAACACTATTAAGGATCCATCGGACCGGGTCGGTGGCTCCGAAGATTGGCTCCCTTGTTTTAATGAGTTTGGACAGTGCTTGGAGCAAGCTGAGCTAGAAGACTTGAGGTTCGTTGGTTTTAGATACACTTGAACTACGTCTTCAGGGCCTTTTAGGAAAGCAAGAAAGATTGACAGGGTTCTAGTGAACGCCAAGTGGAGCTTGGATCTCTCTTACTCAGAAGCCTCCTTCCTTGCTCCGGGAATCTCGGATCACTCGCCTATGGTGGTGAAGGTGCTTAATCCGACTCATCGGAGGAAGCCCTTCAAGTTCTTCGACTTCTGGATGAAGCACCCGGAGTTCAATGACATTGTCTAGCAAGTATGGGATGCGCCGAAGAGTGGTGTCCTTATGTCTAAGCTTGTGTCTACGCTCAAGGCTCTTAAATGTCGGCTCAAGCAGCTCAATAGAGATTCCTTCTCTAATATCTCTACCAGAATTCTTGATGCGCGGAAGATGATGGAGGCCACTCAAGTAGAATTACAGCTAAATCCCTTTTCTGCTGACCTTGCTGAGGTGGAAAAGAACCAAAGGTGTATCTTTGCAGAGTTGCGCTCCTCGGAGGAGTCATTCTTCAGGCAGAAGTCCAGGGTCAGATGGCTCAGGGAGGGAGACCGAAATACCAATTTCTTCCACTAATATGTCAACAAAAGACAGTTGAGGAAGAGAGTCCTTTCCGTCCTCGACTCTTCGAGGAACCTAGTGACGGAGCCACGGCTGGTGCAACGGAGATTTGTAGAGTTCTTTGAGGACCTCTTGGCGCCGCAAGGGGAGATTATTAGACCTTCATTAGGGGACTTGAGGGAGGTTATCCACCATCCCCTTCCGATTGATTAGGCTGCGCTTCTTGCTCAGCCAGTTACAGAGTTGGAGATCCGGAACACTATCTTCTCCTTGCCTAAGGGAAAGGCTCCTGGGCCGGATGGCTTCACAGCGGAGTTCTTCAAAGAAAACTGGGACACGGTTGGTCCTTTAGTAACGATTGCAGTGTTGGATTTCTTCACCTTTGGAAAACTCTTGAGGGAGATTAACAATACCATCTTGGTAATGGTTTCGAAAGTGCTCAACGCCACTTCTGTGGAGGATTATAGGCCTATCGCCTGCTGCAACACTATCTACAAGTGTATTACAAAGGTGCTAGCTAATCGGGTGGCCCTAGCTTTGAAGAACACGATAGGCCCCTTTCAGACTGCTTTTGTAAAAAGTAGGCGGATCAGGGACAATATATTGCTAGCTCAGGAGCTATTCTCTAGCTTCCACCTTGAGCCTTATCTGCCTAAATGTGCGATAAAGGTGGACTTTAGGAAAGCCTATGATACTGTGGATTGGGACTTCCTTGAAAATGTGATGCTGGCCTTTGGTTTCCCTCAGTCTGTCACTAGACTTATTATGACTTGTGTACGCACTCCTAAATTTTCAATTGCTTTGAATGGAGAGCTCCACGGGTTTTTTGCGAGTGGTCGAGGTCTACGCCAAGGTGATCCCATCTCTCCTTACCTTTTCACTATGGTCATAGAAGTGCTTTCAGGGATCATTCTTAAGCATTCTTCGAGGCCTGATTTCAAGTTCTTCTGGAGGTGCAAGGCAGTGGGTCTTTCACATCTCCTTTTTGCGGACGATGTCTTCCTTTTTTGTGAGGCGCACCTTCCTACGACGACTCTCCTCAAGGAAGGTCTTAATATCTTTTCCTCTTGGAGTGGCCTTTTTCCTAACCCGTGCAAGAGTGAAATTTTTTTGGCGAGTGGCAATCCTTCCTTAAGGAATAATATTCTCTTGGAGTTGGGCTTTCGAGTAGGAAGCTTGCCAGTTCGGTACCTAGGGATTCCCATTATCACTTCGAGGATCAATAAAGCAGATTGTTATACCCTGGTCAATCGCATCACTGCAATGGTTCAATCTTGGACCCACCGATTCCTCTCTATTGCTGGTCGGATTCAGCTTATCAGGTTAGTTCTTCATGCTATACAAGTCTACTGGGCTAATGTTTTTGTTTTACCTATAGCTGTGATGGAACAGATAGAAAAAATATTTAGACAATTCCTTTGGAAAGGTCCGGACCTAAGCAGGGGTGGTGCTAAGGTAGCCTAGGATGAAGTTTGCCTTCCAAAGGATAAAGGAGGGCTAGGTATTAGGATGCTCCAAGATTGCAATAAAGCTGCCATGCTAAAGCATATTTGGCTCTTGTTCTCCGACAAGGAAGCGCTATGGTGTAGATGGGTCCATTCCACTTTCTTAAAAAATAAGAACTTTTGGGTTGCTAGGAAGCCAACATCTGGATCCTGGGCCTAGAAGAGTTTGTTGATCCTAAGAAGGAATTTCAGGATGGCCTTCTACTGGAAAATTGGCAATGGCCAAACAACCTCTCTATGATTTGACAATTGGCACCTTAGAGGGCCTTTGAACCTGATCTTCTCAGATTCTCTTATCTATAGCTCAGGGCTCTCTAGACAAGCTTGTGTTGCTGACCTCTTCTCAGATGCTGGCCAAGCTCTCAGGTTGGTGCTTGAAACGTGGGGTCATCCTCTTCCGATCCTGACGAATGTCCCGGATCGTTGTTGTTGGCGAGAAAGCTCTTCGGGCCAGTTCACTATGGCATCGGCGTGGAACTTCATTAGAAAGAAGAGGACGCGGGTCCATTGGTACTCCTTCATATGGGACAACGCCATAGTGCCTCGATATCAGCTCAATCTTTGGCTCATGGCCAAGCAGAGGCTTCCAACCCAGGATCTCCTTCTGTCCTATGGTATAATTGGAAGTTCTGCCTATGCATTTTGCAAGAATATGCCTGACTCTCTTGACCACCTGTTTTTTGACTGCTGTGTCACGGCTAGCGTTGCTTTCTTTTGGGCTTCCAAATGCAATTTACCCTAGCGTAACAAAGCTTGGGGGGAGAACTTCCGATGGGCAGCTACCTATTTGATGGGGAAAGATTTCTATAAGTGCATAGCCCGTTTTTCCTTTGGCACGCTTTGTCATATCATTTGGAAAAACAGGAATAACATCATCTTTAGAGACCGGCCTCTCTCGGTTCTGGCCATGAAGAACCACCTCTTCAAAGTGGTCCGAGACAAGGCTATCACCTTCAGGAACGTCGAAGACAATTTCAAAAACAGAATGTTGCAGAGAAGTTGGAGCCTAGACCCGATTATTTTCAATGGGGACCCGTAGGTCCTCGAACTGACGATGGCCTCCTCCTTGCTTTTGTCTCTGTTTGGTAGCCGGTTGACTTAGCCGTGCTTAGTTTGGCCTTGTTGTTGTAGTTGTTGTGCCGTCCTTGCGGCTTTTGCATCTCGTCACCCTTCCACTTCTTTTGTTCCTACATTTGGAGTGCAAGTTCCTGGTGTCGAGATCTTCTGTACATTTGGCCATTCCTTAATATATTTCTTACCTTTTACCAAAAAAAAAAGTTGAACTTTTCTTCTTGGCTAAGGAGTCAACAATTGTGGGCTGAAACTTTTCCTTCACGTTCAAGTTTACGAAGTTGAAGCTTTCATTCTACTCTTGAAGACTCTAGCAACAAGAATAATATTATTTTAATATGTGCCCATTCTTTTTTTTTTAAATCCGTTTGTGGCTTCTTCAAGAATTCTATCCTTTAGCGGTTTACGAAGTGACGCTGCAGCCCACTTTTCCTTGGCTTTTTACAAACCGACTAACTCTTGCTTCACACACTTAGCCAAAAACAATTAAAAGACAAATAAGCTAATCAAAACACAAAATCAATTTTACTGTTTTCTAACATCTATAAGCTCCCCATGAAGACCCGAGCTGATTGAAAAGAAGTTCTGGAGGATGTTCGATGCTGGCCTCTACGAGCACTGTAGGAGGAAGTACAAAGCTATGGGAACCTTCATGAGTGTGTACTACAAGTCCAAGAAGGGAAGGAAGACTGAGAAGGAGGTGCATGAAGAGGAGCAAGCACACCTCGAAAAAGCTTATGCTGAGGTCAATTAGCCTGCATATTAACGAGGATGGAGTGTTTTTAGATTTGCAGGGATTTCTTGCTTCTGTGTCGGTCATCTTTCGATTTCCTTCCACCCTTGTTCGTGAGACTGGTTGGCGTTTTCTTCTTTTGTAACTTTATTTGCTGAGGATTGTTTATTTTGAATTCTATTTTGGATGATCTAATGAGTTGACCCTTGCTAGATGGCTATCTATAACCTTATGTTTGCTCTTTTTCAATTTATAATTTGACCTCAATAGTATGCTCACTTTAAATAAGAGAAGCATGTGCATATTCTAATTCTTCATAAATATGTCAATTTATAGGTTTTTTAAGAATTTTTATTTTATATACTATTTTTTAATTTAATTTTATAGGTTTTTAAGAATTTTTATTTTATTTACTATTTTTTAATTTAATTTGAGGTTTTTATCCAATTAGCATATAGCTTAAAGTGAGTGCGGGTTTTTTTTTAGAATATTAGTGGGTTTTAGCAATATGGGTTGGATCGGGTATGGGTCAGGTCGGATATGAGTCACTATATTTACATTACAATAATATGAGTCAAAACAGGTTAAATTGGTCGAATATGGGTTGACCCATTTTCAACCCGACCTACCCATTTGTCACCTCTATTGAAAATGTACCTGTTACCCTTGATGATAATCGTTGTGGAAAACCGAAGAACTTGAACCAAATGAAGAAATCCAATTTCTCTCCCTTAACCCATTATTCTTTAATGTATTCTATCGATGGAGGAGAGAATACCAAGTTCTTTTCAATTATTATTGTTCATATAGGTGGAGAGAGGACTAGACTCTATTTATACGTTTTATCAATAGATGCCTTTCATCAAAGCGCCTTTAACTTCCATAAAATTCGCACCTCTTCAAAAAAGCAATAACTTCCCTTAAGGATTATATCATTTCCTTTTATTAGAGTCGCAACTTATCATAACAAATATTTATTTTTTTTATAGCATTTCAACCATTATTAAACCATATAATAAATTATATCATATAGGTCACAATAATTCTTACACAAAAACCCATGCAACACAAGGAGGACCTGCCAAGAACAAAACACTGAAATGTACAGCAAGAGTTACTTCTTGTGGAGATCAAGAGCAAGTATTTAGATTAACGCCAGTGCTTGCTCGGCATTAGAGAAAACTTGGACGACCACAAGGAAGTGTAGGAGTCCCAAGAACTTGTTCCTTCTTGTATGGCAAGACTGCAAGATCACTGCTACGATGGCACCAGGGAAGCTGCTCGTGACTTGAGGCACAGATCTACGTCTCGAGGATCACCGAGAATGGTCTTCTTCTCTATTCGTGGATATCGTGTTGCTTGCCCCAACCGAAGTCTCCACTTTCCACGTTCCGTGCGGTTGTCTTTTATCTCTTGGAATTTTCTAATGGACTCACGGCTGAGGCTTCCTTTGACTCTTGGGCTCGTGGCCTTCAACCCTCAACTTGGATAAGTCCTTTTTTCGGTGATGGAGGAAATCATGCACAATAATCGGTTGCTAAACTGCAGTTGCAACGGATTGGAGATGACGCCGGTGCTGGACTTGAATGCGCCGAATTGCTGGGTTCTTTGTTGGGCTGAGAAATCGCTGCAGGTGGCGAGCTATGATTTGGGACATGTGGGCGTGCTTCTTCATGTTCCTCCTAGCACCATCCCTCTCGCCACGCCGTAGGTTTGTCTCGATTGAAGTCCTTTACGATTCCTCCCTATTCTCTCTCGTGTGACTCTATCAATGGCCGTGTATTCTATTGTGCATGGCTTTGTATTGAATTGTGTGGGCCCCCGCTCTTGCGTGAAAGTTCTTCCTTTTAAATGCAAGACCACGTGAGGTTCCCAAGAAGAGAAGATGATTTGCTTTCTAATTCTAGATGCACTGAAATTTATTCTTTTTATTTTTTCCTTTCAGGACTTGTACCTTCAACCATGCAAATATATTTATTTCCCTTCTTTCCTCCAAACACAAGAATCGACCACCGCAAGTGCTCTTATTAAAATATTCCACCAATTTCCTGTTTCCTTCTTTCTTTCTTTTTTTACAATTAACGCAAGCACCTTGAGAATCATACCAATTGCTTGCTAGGTGACCAAAAGATTTCTTGATATCACTATCCTAGTTTGCCTCAATATTTCCTAAGATCATGCTTAATTAGTGATTTTCCATCTTGGCATTAAGACTGACCCATTTAAAGAATAATGAGCTTGGCCAAATTCTTCCACCATGGACTTCTAACTCGTTAAATTAAAGCTCGAACCATCAATTCAAATCCATCCCGGTCTAATGCAAATACAATAATAAAAAAATGCTCCTAAAACTATATGTTATGCAATTTAATTTAATTTTTTTTAGGGGTTAAAAATTAATCCCTAATTTTTTAATGCAATAAACAAATGACAAAATTTAGGTGTCAACAAATGTCACCTGACTATTTTTGTTCATTGAGTGAGAGTTTGTACTATTTTCTTTGGAACATATTTAAAGTGGGGGTTACTTTTGTCCATCAGAGATATAACTTCATTTCCTAATAATCAGTAACCAAGAGTACAACTTGGATCCTTGATGTCTAATTACAGGGTAACCTCATCAAGTTGTAGAGAGTTTGACCTCCCATGTCGAGGCGGCCTTGCTTGCTTGATAATCCAAGTGGGTTAACAGGACTGCCTTCCTTATTTTATCGTCCTGTTGCCCACATTTCCACCAGCTACCCAATTGCTCTCCATATATTTTTCTTCTTAGAGAGGAGGGAATACGGGACTATGTGGCGGTCTCACCCTTGAGGGTTCTTCTCCCTGTCATTTCTCTCTTAAACCTTTTAAGAACTTGGTTAGGTCCAAGGAGTTCAAATTTGTCCATGAGAGATATTACTTCATGATATTCTCTTATGGGGATTTGGCCCTTTATCCATGCATCTTTTTGTATCAACATATCTCAGCTTAAATTTCTACTTTGTAATGTAATCGTAACTATGCACAACTACCATGGTCAATGCGTTCCAACTGGTGGTGGAGCTTGGTCTCTTGGCAAAGATCGAGATGGATTATCGGAGAGATCTTGTCAAAGCAGTGACGCATTATATCGGGAGTCAACATAGAGTTCAACGCGTTCCAACTAATGGTGCCTCTCGGCAGATATCAAGATGGATTATTGAAGAGATCTAGTCAAAGGTAGTGATGGCATCATGACGGTAGATGAGATAGAGGAAGGGATAAGAAGGTTAATGGAGTGCAAGGAGGCCGGGGAGAGGAGGAAGAAGGTGAAAGAGGTGAGCAAGAAGAGCAGTAAGGCTTTGATGGAGGGTGGCTCTTCCTACCTATCTTTTGGGTTGATTCACTAAGGATGTCTAGAGTTAGTGAGCATCCATTTAGCTTAGGAGGCTGTTGGTATATTGATTATGTGATTACTTGGCATGTGTGTTTCAGCATACCTGGAACAACAATCCATCCGGACTGTTCTAAAATCTAGAAAGAAACAGTATAGAGCTTGACCTCAAAATTCTACCATGTTAATATTTTTAGGATATGTGCATTGGAAGTGTTAAAATTTATCATAAAATGTGCAATTAATTCTTAAAACTTACCAAATTGGTTTAATCTAATCCTTATGTTAATTCTGTTCAATTTAGCTAATGGAAAATGTTTATGTATCTTATTTTATTACTTTCTTAAGACACATGGCAAGGACATGGCACCCACTAAGTGCTACATCAAAAAAAAAAAATTAAAAAAAAAAAATACGAACAAAATTAGATTAAAAATAAAAAGACAAAAATAAAAATGAAAAAGGAAAAAAATCACCCACGGCTTGGCCAAGTCCTCAACGGTTGCCACTGCCATAGTTGTTGGAAAAGGGCTGACGGTGGTCATCTGGACCTACAAAAGCTTGGCGACCCTCGTGGGCCAAAAGCAAAGGCCGATGACCCTCGCTCAGTTTTGCGGCGAGGATTGCATGCTCTCCCAAATTTAAGCTAGCAAGCCCTCATTGGGGGCCGCCAATGGCTTGCTTGGGGAGGGTCACTAGGCAACCTTTGCTGGCCCTTCTCAACGATTGTAGTGGCGATCATCGACAAGGGATACGCCAAATTGTGGGTGAGTTTTTTTTTTCTTTTTTTTTTTTAATTTTTTGTTTTATATTTGTTAATCATTTTTTTGTATTTTTGTATTTTTTTTTTTTTGGATTTGGCACCCAATGGGTGCCACATATATTTAAAAAAGTAATAAAATAATAAACGTTAGTATTTTCAGTTAGCTAAATTGGATGGAATTGACAGAATAACTTAATTGAATCAATTTGATAAATTTTAAAATTTATTTATACTTTTTTTAAGTTTTAGAACTCAATTGTATTTTCTTAAAATGACTTGTCTCATTTATATTTTTCTCTTGTCAATGATGAGAGACCCTTAGGCGATAATTACGGGTTGAGAGCTTCTGGATGTCCTCAAACGTTTCCCACCTTTTTTAATTTGCAATAAATTTGTCCACACGAAATATGCGAGCCCTTGTTCGGAATCTTAGAGATCACATCTTCAAGTGGAAAAGAAATAGGGTAAAGGCTATCTTTTCTACTCTATCCGCCCATCCTTAGGGCCTTTATCTTATTCTATCCATCCGCCAATCTTGATTGCCTTTATCTTACCTATCTTTGTTTTGCTTTTATTTTCTCCTCCAGCGACAGCTGTCGCTTTTATTTTCTTCCCTAGCGACAGCCGCACAGCTGACGCACAGCGGGGAACTTCCTTGAGCCACGAAGCTCCGAACAGCGATTTGTGCAAAAACGTTTGTACACTCGAATTGTGACGTTTTCTTTTTAGAAACATAAATGTTTCGAGCAGTGAAGTAATTCTCTGCAAGTCTAAACACCGTAGATTGGCAGTAATCTAAATGTGAAATATTCATGTATGTGAGTGATAGTAACTCTATAGTTCTTTAATTAATTAGTGGAGTATTTATCATCCGTTCTTTTTATGAAATAGATACTGATATTTGGATCAAACTAAGTAAATCTTAAGTTTTTTTTTTATTTATTTTTCTAGCAATTTTCGCATTGATTTAAGTGGATGCATCGGTTGACGTGAGCCGGGGTGGTTTTAGAATTTCTTGTGGAGTAAACCGACGCCGGGCGATATCCAAACTTAGAATCCAACAAACGCAAGTCAAACTAGAGGGCGATTTCGACCAAGAAAAAGTGAACCAGACAGCGAGGCAGACCTCAATCTGCACGACGTCGTCACCTCGTCCTGTAGATCTATCCCCATCTTTTTGCCTGCTTCCTTCATTACCACTAACTGAAGGCTCACAAATTGAGATCCATAAGAGCCTCCACCTCGTTATCATCTCCGCAACCGAGTGAACTCAGTTAGGCAAAGAAGAATTTTCGAAGGCATTGTCGTCATCATGAGTGCTAAATCTGAGCTCGTGTTCATCCCATGTCCGGGCCCTGGCCATCTGGTGTCGATGGTGGAGATGGCCAAGCTCCTGGTCGACCGCGATGATCGGCTCTCCATCACCGTCCTCATCATGAAATTCCCCTTCGAATCGGAGATTGATTCCCACATCGGGTCGCTCACCGCCTCCGTGATTGACCGCATCCGCTTCGTCCTCCTCCCTGGGCGAAGCCACTCCCCGAGGACGTCTTTCTTCGCCTTCGTCTATCACTTCATGGAGAGCTACAAAGCCGACCTCCGAGAAGCTGTCGCTGAGCTCTCTGCCCAAGGGTCGCCACGGCTCGCTGGGCTTGTCCTTGACATGCTTTGCACCTCAATGATCGACGTGGCTGTCGAGTTTGGCGTCCCTTCCTACATTTTCTTCCCATCAGGCGCGGCGTTCCTCGGAGTCATGCTCCACCTCCAGTCTCTCCGAGACGAGCAACACATGGACCCAACCAGGCTCAAGGGCTCTGACGCCGAGCTGGACTTCCCGTCCTTAGCTAACCCGCTGCCTGCCGCCAAGTTCTTGCCCTCTGAAGTGTTTATGGAAGAAGACTGCCGGATATTCTTGGACCTCCCCCTGAGGTATAGGGAAACCAAGGGAATTCTGGTAAATACGTTCGCTGAGCTCGAACCGCACGCTGTGGAAGCCCTGGCCAGCCTTGGAGCATCTACGGTGTACTCCGTGGGCCCCATACTAAACATCAACGTTGAGAGCAAAAAGGGTTTCGAGATCCTGGATTGGCTCGACCAGCAGCCAGATGCGTCAGTGGTGTTCCTATGCTTCGGGAGCGGGGGGTGCTTCGACGAGCACCAGGCAAAAGAGATTGCCTACGCGTTAGAGCGGAGCAGGTACCGCTTCCTGTGGTCCTTACGACAGCCTCCGGCGAAGGGCAAGCTGGAAGCCCCCCAAGACTACGCAGATCCCGCAGAGGTCCTGCCCGAGGGTTTTCTTAATAGGACAGCAGGGGTCGGGAGAGTGATCGGGTGGGCCCCACAGATCGCAGTACTGGCCCACCCAGCCATCGGTGGATTCGTGTCTCACTGCGGGTGGAACTCCATCCTAGAAAGTATATGGTTTGGCATGCCGGTCGCCGCGTGGCCGCAGTATGCGGAACAACATTTCAACGCATTCCACTTGATGGTGGAGCTCGGTCTCGCGGCGGAGATTAAGATGGATTATCAAAGAGATCTGCTCAAAGGTAGTGATGGCGTCGTGACGGTAGACGAAATAGAGAGAGGGATAAGGAAGTTAATGGAGGGGGAGGAGGCCAGGGAGAGGAGGAAGAAGGTGAAGGAGGTGAGCGAGAAGAGTAGGAAGGCTTTGATGGAGGGTGGCTCTTCTTACTTATCTTTGGCTCGCTTCATCGAGGATGTCTGTAGTTGATGAGCCTTGATTTAGCTAGGAGACAGGGTTGGCTAGAAGGTAGAGCATTGTTGGTATTTTGATTGTATGATTATTTGGAGTGTTTTAGGGCTTCTGTGCCTATAGAAATTATGTTTGATTTTTCTAGTGCGTTTGTGGCTATAATCCATTCTTCAACCCTTGACGTGTTTTATGTGGAACCAGTCAATTTGGGTTTGGCCCACGAGCTGTAATCTGCAAAGGTAACCACGAATATAGAATGTGTTCAAAAAGATACAATTGTTAAAATTCCATATGGTAGATTTTCGTGTCCTTGCACCTCCGTCATCTCCGAGCATGAATGGATTTCATTTTGCTCTTGCTTTCCCCTCGCATGGTTGTCCTTCTTCTCTTTTGCGTCCATTGCTCTCCTCATTCCTGCTTCTGAAAGTTAGAGCCCTCTGCCCTTGCTTGGCGTGTAATAGAGAGGGGGAGAGTATAAAGAATTTCGGAGTAGCATATTTAGCGGAATTAATTTGATTTGACCCCTTGTGAAACGCAAAGGACCCACATATTCATGGACCAAGTAGAGTATCATAAGACGTGCTAGTCGGCCCTTCCTTGCCCATCAGATGAGATGGTTTTACGAGGAAGGCCGTATTTAATAGATGTCAGAGGGTGTTAAATCCCGATTGTCTTATTAAAAAAGGGAATATCAATTTCGTTATAAAAGTTGAATATATGTAGTGTTGCGACGGTATTAAAAGCATCTTTTACACGTCTTCTTATATTAAGATCAAGGAGGGATGATTGCCTAGCTGCGATCAAAGTGGTGGACTAGTTTCACCATGCATGGCAAGATCGTTACTAGGGGACCAAGAGATTTTCTTCAATGCTTGGTTTAATTTTCCTTATAGTGATGCAGACTTCTTTACATTGTACAATCTCTGATTTATATATTCGACACACTTCTTTACAATCTCCGCATATTTTATATATTCGACACACTTCTTTACATTGTACAATCTCTGATTTATAATATAGTGAATGGTTAACTAAGGAAATAATAAAGAAGATTCATGGAATCAAATTCACCTTGGATTGATATAATTAATCAATCATAATCCTAGATACTCTTGGATTGATCGATCACAATTGACTATTGATCCTCGCATATCTCTATCGCAACCCGATCTCATTGCCAATCAGTCCTCGGGGAAAAAAAGGGGGAAGGTCGAATTTATGGGTACTTGACCACGGGAGTTTCCTCATGATTCTCATCCACGGAGGCATCATCACCTTGCCTTTCGGGCGAACTTGCGAGTTCCCTCACACATAGTGGCAAGCTTTCCTAAGCTTGTACCTCGCGTAACAGTAGAGTGTTGTGATCTATACCCACACGGGCCACACACTTTGAGAGAAGAGGTCGGGTGTGGATATCGGATTTCGATGTACTTTTACCACGATAACTTTCTCAATAATACGCTTCACACATAAGGATGACATCACTTCCTCCTTTAAGGTACTACCAAATTGAGTATGCTAAATTGTGGTAAGCTTTATCAAGACCCATACCCCTCACGACGGGTTTATTTATATGATCTAGTTATTTAAGATAACCTAGAGATGAGATGAGAGTCGCCACTAGTCTCGTTTTTGGAGGTCAGCTAGAGAACCCAATCGAGGGTTGGCAGTAGTCCCTTGAGTCCTACGCAACTAGATATCTAGGTTTGGGAACTTGGGTTACGCTAATATTTCTATTAGTGCCATTTTGGTGTCTAACAGTATGTCGTGTTACCTAAGGTGTCCATGTATTTATTTTTACTTTTTTTTTTGGGATCATTTTATCCTAAGCTAGGCGATCACGCGTGGATTGGTCATTTTCGTGTCATTCTATTTTTAAGAAAGATAAAAGAAGACACTCAATTGAGTTGAAAGTGTGAAACGGTAAGTAAACAATCAAGGAAAGTAGTAAATCTATCATGCAATCCTAATAAAGATAAAAGAGGAAAAAAAAAATTGAAGGGACAAGAGAGAAAGGAACCCCAACTTGTCGGGTTTTCTTAAAGACAGGAGAAACCCAAAACATATGTCAAGGATAAATAATACAATACCATGGTTGGAATGGACATCGACCTTCCACCGTCTTCGAGTCCTCTCCATTTTCAGGATCCTAATCTAAGCCTAATCTGAGAACTATAACTAAGTGCATATAATGGGAAGAAACGACCATGCAAGTCAAAACAATAAAAAGCATGACACGAGGGCAACATCAAACAATCCAACAAAACAAGGTTTATCAACCAAGTTTGGGCCTTGGGGTCGGCCTTTGCAATTCATGCGTAGGTCCCTCTAGACACCTACCTGATTCTTTTTATGACTTATAACCATTATAGGCATTTTTGTTATCACCTAATCAATAATGCTTGTAAGTCCCTATGTGATCCCCAAGATTTCCCCTCGGTATCATGCATCACCCCTAACATATATCTAAAAATCACATGCATTGCAGGACTTAAACACACATGCAGGCCTTTTGAGCCTTATTTGCTAATCAATCAAACAAGTGAGTGAACTGTAGTGAATCACTTATCCTTAAGGCATGCGCCAATCATGAACATAGGAATTTTTAATGAATAACATGATTATGCACAAGAGGTACATGTGAAATTTCTAAAATGGGTTTTGAAATTGAAATTATCAAGAAGCTTTTTGAGACAAGATGATGTCTTGACTATAGAACTGATTTAATTGCCAAGACTAGCTCAGGGCTCGCATAAATGTACTCAAGGGAGTTGTAGGCATTTTGAATATGGTCCAAGTATTGACTTTCACAATGTCAAATAAAGGTTTAAAGAGATTTGAAAACATTTTAGACTGAGAAATATCTAGGTTATGGAATGCATTTAATTACAAAAGCTAGCTCAAGGCTTGCATAAATGCACTCAAAGACATCACAAATATTTTAAATATGGTCCAAACCATGACTTTTCCTAAGTCAAATCAAGTATTGAAAATGAATTTCTAAATGTTTGCTTTTGGAAATATCATATGTACGAAAGTGGTTTCAAAGTGTAATTTGGAAAATCAATTTATTGAAAATCATTTGACAAAAAAGATTAAAAGATTTGAAACAATTTTCATGAATATGACATGTCCTGATACCTACACAAACTAGCTTAAGAGGCCTAACTAAGCAATCACAACCAAAGGTCCATAATAGAAATTTTCAGACCAATCACAGCAAATAAACAAAATTGGATGGTTCCTATTGATGATCTAGCTATGAAAAAAATTTCCTAACATGCAGAACATGATATGGAACAACTTCTATGGAGAAAGTTTTCCTAAAAGAGCTGAGCACGATTTTATAAAAATCAGACAACAAGCAACAATGCATTAGGAAATTACCAAAACAGCAAGGATACCAAGTCATTGCAATCAAGATTTAACCTACCAAATGAAATATAAAAATCATGAAATTTTTCCACAACATAGCCAACAAAGTAAAAACAAACTTTATTAAGAGACCAATTCAAGAATTCCTACCGAAAAATTGGCACAAAAATGGTAAAAGTCTATCTAAACATGAGAAAAAATAAGGGTCCGAATTTAACACTAACTCTAAATTCTAATCTAGATAAGGAAAAATGGAAAGTAGATCCAATGACAAGAAATTTACATGAAATTAATGACACTTGAAAGTTCTAGGTGTGCTTTGTAATTTCCTAGAAAGGTCTAGGTTCAATCAAGATTGATTTGGTACTCTAAGACTGAGGTTTGTGAAAGTGTGCATGTTAGTCATTAAAAACCAGAACTTAAAAATGCATTATTAAGTCCCTAAAAACGGCATGAAAATCACACACAACTTAGAATTAGATGCGACAAGGGATTAGTAGAAATCATCTAATCCTAAGTTGGCATGTGAAAATGCCATACAATTCAAGGTCAATACATGATGATCTTAGATTTATAATGACATGCTCGAAAGTTCTTAAGTGTAATAAGTATTATTGTGACATGAATTTCAGAACCACATATACATACGAAGCTTGTATGCAGTTCAAATGTCAAGAAGGTACTAATGTAAATTTTGGTCTCTAAGAGACCCAAACAACCATGAAAAGAGGTGCACATAATAAGGTTTCAATCCTATAACAAGAGCTGAAAACATGCCTAATTTCGATCACTTAAGGATATGCATAAATCTTACCAAAAGTATGCATATAGAATGAAAATGACAAGCATTTTTCGTTAAGATTACGATTATATGAATAATGATGAAAATGGTAAAATAGATGCACATTATTAACTATCTAATTGTAGTTGCACCCATGTACATTTACTCATGCAATTGACATATCGAATGATGACAAAATCATGCAAATCATACTCAATAGAAAATATATGACATTTATTTCATTCTTCATGAAGGCTCTAAAGTGAAACAAGTTCAATTTCATGTTTAAATATACCTAAACATGCCTCGGATTAGTGCAGGATAAACAAACACATACTCAGATCTAAGAGGTTTTGACCTAGCAAAACATGTCCAAAAATTCCGAAAAAATTATAGGACATTCTCAAGACAATGAAGAACAAGTTTCATTAGACAACTTCTTCAAAAAATCATTGCAGAAAGTCAAGGAAAAAATAACAAAAAGCTGATGCGGACTAAGGACGGGACCTAAAGAGCACCAAGAATCTGCAAGAATTAAGTAGATTCTAATGTGTTTTTTGGGGGTCAATTTTCGCCATTTAGGTAGTACGACTTATCGATTCAAAGCTCTTGAAGTCTATTTTCTATGTCTAGAAGAGTTCAAGTCAAAATAAGCAGATGTAGTTGATTTGGGACCAAGACAAAGAAAGTGCTTCTATCGAAGAGGCCCACGCTTCTTGTCTCGAAGTAAGTACTCCAGTGACGTATATAAACATGAAGTCAAGGTTAATCGACCAATTGCTTTATATAAGTAGCAGTTCAACTAGACCCCGAATGATCTCCCCCTCATCTATCTAATAAGACTCGTTAGGCTGAGAAAAGTAAGGAGCTTTTGAGTCCCTTCCTTCTGTCATTACCTTCCTTTATGCATACCATTCTACTGCTAGCGCCTTCCTTCTTCTACTCTAGTTCTCTTCCTGATATTCTTAAGGGTGGTAACCTTTCTGAAAGTCTCCCACCTGTCTTAAGCCATCGTCGAATTAACAAGGCTTGAAGCGAATGACCGATCAAATAGGAATTGCATAACTTCAAAGAGAAATAACAGCGACCATCTATATGTGGCTGATTTCAAATCGAAGGAATAACAAATCCTACTATTAGCTAATATGTCAAGAGGACGGCTTTGTTCAAACGTTCCATCCATTGGGAAGTGACGTAGAACTTTAGCCAATCTCTAGCATGGAAAAGATTCTAAATTAAGAGCAAACAATCTCCATCTTCATTTCATTTTCCCTCAATTATCAGCCCACTTTAGGCTAAACAATAAACATGTCACAAACATTCGAAATTGCAGATTTGCATCCAAAATTGCATAATTAATTGCAAATCATCTTCAATCTTAATTCAATCTCAGCAAATCAATGATCTAATTGATCAATTGAGTATCTAAGCATTTATATAATCCATAAGTATGAATCCTAGCCCCGGTTAACTACTCTAACCTCACATCATCGGATTGAGTCTAAGAGTGTTTACTTTTGCATTTTCATCAATTTGGACGTAATCGAACAAAATCAAGGCCATCGGAATACAATCGGAGCTCCAATGAGCAAATCAGGATAGTTCGTATCTCTTTCAAACCGGTTGGACCATCGATTTGGGTCTTCAGTAGAAATTGGTCCAAGGATGGACCGGTTTGGGCTCCTGTGGGAAAAGGATCACTGGAGACTCTCTAGTGATGGATCTTCCAAACCCTAACCACAGCGAGGTCGAGGTCAATCTAGAGGGTCGATCAATGGTGATTAGGGCATTGGAATCTCACTAGACAGTGCCAGTTTGATTCGCCAAGCTAGACCGGTCTGGGATGGATTGGTTTTGTCCACCAATGGAGGAAAAGAGGTCACCGATAGTTTTCCAGTGGCCAATCCTCAATGGCCTGACAATTAGAAGGTTGATGACTCCTAGATGATGAAGCTCATGGTTGTTGAACTGCCGCAAAAAGCCATCGCGTCGTCGATTCAGCTTGGCAATTCCAATGGCAAGATCATCTACGTCCACGCAAGTGATAAGCCAAGTTCGATCAAGTGGCTTGATCGGATGAATCAAGCCATCAATGGAGCTAGTTGATGCATTAATTGAGAACTAAAGGGAGAGATAGGGACCAGAGGAGGTGGTGTGGCTGAAGGCACCGTAGAAGGAGGCTCGAACGGACAGAGGGACGGCGGTCGTGTGAGAAAGGGAGAGAGAGTTTTGGGTAGAAAACAACAGAGAGAAAGGAGAGAGAAAGAGAGTTTAGAGAGAATTTTTTCCTAGAAATGAGCCTTCCTTAGCATTTTGGAGGGAAAATAGTATTTATGCCACCCCCAAATCAATTGCTCTCAATCATCGATTCCATCCAACGGTCGAAATCCTAATCTAACGAGTACAAATTGATTTTAAAAGTTGAATTATCATCTAAAGGTGTCAGGTAATCAATCTAATGGGCTTGATTTATGAAAAACTGAGCTAAAAATGAGAATTACATTTAATGGCCTAATTAAGGGTCAAATTGCAAATTCACGAAATTCGAGGATCAATTTGCAAATTCGTGGAAAATTGAGTTGTAGAAATTAAATTGGCATGGTGAGGGTCTTAGAACCGGTTGCCAAGGTCTACAACCGGCTAGTAAGGGGCCAAATCGGCTTGCCCTGTCAACGGCAAATCAGACCAGTTAGATAGGTTTATGTCAATTTGATCGGTTCTTGACAAGTTCTTGATTGATCTTAACCAGTTCTGGCCAATTCACATATTTGTGGCTCTTGTGGGTTTGGGTAGTCATTTGAAGTAAAGTGTGTGTTTGTGACAATTCTCAATGTCTATCTAAAACACCTTATTTTCTCCAGCCTAGTAAGATTCTCTAAGAAATGTAGCTCGGCTAGTTAGAAAGGTTACTATCCTAGCACCCTTGATTGTCCATATGCTCCAAACTAAAATTATGAGTAGTTTGCTATTAAAAGGTTGTCCCTGAAAGGCTTGAATAAGAGGTTCACATATTGTGGGAAGGCATAATTGCGGAAACTGACTTTGTTTTTCTTGATTCTAAGCATAGGTCTCTTCAATGGTATTAGAGCTTGGTTTCATTTGAAACTTGGCCCATTCCATGCACTTAGCAAGAGAATCTAGTGCTGAGAAGGCTTTCTCCATATTATGTATGATCTTAAAGTCATAGATACTCCAATTACTCTTACCTCTTCTTCATCTTCCTCTTCTCTTTCAGACTTTCATATGTCAAATGCTTCTAAGATTGACTATCTTTATGAGATCTCTCTTAGTGATGACACCAAAATCTCTGAAACTTAACTCCCTCTTATGAACTCACATTTTGCTGTTACTAAACCCGCCTCATCATTTTCTTGCATTCGCTCTATTTGGCAACTTTTCTGTCAAACTTCCAAAGAAGTAAAAGAGTATGTACAATCCTCCAAGTTTGATCAACATACCATTCTAGCCATTGAGAAGGATTATTTTGTTACTCTTCAAATCCCCCTAGAATTTCGACCTAAAAAAAAAAAAAAATCCCCTTAGAATTCCCCAAATAATAGACCTAGCAGGGATACTCCCATGTCCATTATGGAGCTGTCCCTCTTGCCCTCACATTCCATGGCCGAAAAGGCCTGCTAGTTGTGGCCAAAATGGCCCTATTGGATATTCGGTTCCTAGAATACCAGCATACTTGTTTTGGCATTGTTCGGACCACTTTATATGCTGGAACAGTCTTTGTAACCTTGTCCAAACTTCAACTTTGTCCTTTTAGATCCTCAACTACTTTCTTTCTTGAAGGTTCTAATCTAGCTCACTAGAGTACTCCAGACTGCTGATTCTATTATAGCAACATTGCATTACTAGTTGATTTATTGAGTGTAGAATCATGCCTTTGATCTAACTTTTCAAAATGGAAATGAATATGCCTTGTTCATCTCCATGCAAAATGATCAAGCATTCTATATCCATGTTACTAGACAGATTCCAAAAGAGAAGTGGGTTAAGCTCCTTTCGGAGACTTAGATTACTAACTATGAAAAGCTACATTAGAATAACAAGCCTCTCTAGTACTCGGACTTTGAATTTGTAAGGAAAAAGGATGGTATTATTGCCATCAAATTTGGCAAAGAAAATGAAGAGAATCCTTCCATCTTCCAAATCTTGTTTATAATTGAACCGTGCATTCCAAAATCAATCTTTGAGCTAGACCCCAAAAGGATTGTTAAATACTTTTAGAGTAATGGAAATCCTATCCATTACTACAAGGACCGATATGATTATTGTTTTTAAGACCCTTTTTGCTAGTGCTCTTATTGCACAAATTCTCATGACGAAGCAGACTTGAATGCAAAGTCTAAGCGAAAGCCCAACAAACCAAAAGATGGTATATACCAAAGGTACTTGAATAGAGACCTCTCCATCGATACCCTTGGTGAGTGTGATAAGTTTCAATTCATGATTTCTTATACTCAATCTCCACCACCATAATACACATCATCACCTCTCGTTCCATCAGCCTTACCACCTACATAACCTCCCTCACCTTCTCATAAAAAACCAGCTGTTTCCTTATTTAACAAGCCAATTTTAAAGTGGGCAAGAAAGCATTCACACCCACTTGAGGTTCTAGGTGAAACATCACATAGCTAGAAGAAGAAAGTTAGCTCCCCCATCATTATGTTCCAAGAGGCAGACTTTCCTCCTCTTGTTCGAGAAAGTTCAAGGCTTTCTTTCCCTACTTCTGAAGAATTCATCAACCCTCAAAGGAGATATCGTCATACTCCAAAAATACCCGCACCAACTGATGTGGACAAACATGGAAGGTAAAAATGAACTCCTATTACTAAAGCTGTCTTGAATTGGCAATCAGAGACTCTTCTAGGACACTATAATACTTTTAAGATGATTGATTCCAAAATCTTAAGATATATGTTGAAACCACAACAAAGATGTTTTCGGACTTCCAAAAAAGGCTTTATGCCTTGGAATCCAGAAAAATTTGGGATATCATTATATCAAAAGCCCAAAGGTGAAAATTGAGAAGCTCAAGAGGCAAATCCAAATTCTTGAAGAAGGAAAATTCAAGCCTTTTGATCCATTCCCAACTGTGCCACAAACTGAGTATTCTCTTCCACCACCACCATAGGTACTTCTATCTTTGCTACTCTAACAGAAACCTCTACTAGACGAGAATAAACTGATGTGGTAGAAATGTGAAACCGCCTTAGAGAACTAGATCAGTTAAGGAAAGAAAAGGGAAAGGAAAAGATTCCTGAAGAATCTTTGATTTCTATAAAGAAGCTAGACCAACTGATGCCATCCAACCCGTTGGAATCATTCCTGAGAGATCTGGGCAATCGAGAAGAATAGCCCGATCCTTCTATCTTGAAAGACTAGATTCAATTTCCATTAGAACTAGTTTTTCCGATCGATTCATATTCAAAACTAGATTCAGTATCTTTTTCATCCTCGTCCTCTTTTTCAATCCTTGCTATTGAATCTTTTCCTATTGTACCAGCCACTTCTTCAATATTCATGGTAGATCCCTCGGATCAAGAGATGTATTCTAAACCTTCTGAACTAGAGATTATCCAACCAAATAATCTATCCCATAATCTAACCCCCTCTAAATAGTTTTTACTGTTGACGATATTTCTTATTCTAAATAGCTAGAAAGATTAGAAGAATTTCATACTTGGCTAAATATCCAAGCTCTCACAAATTACGACAAGTATGATGTCCTTCTTGGATTTGTTACAAGATTCACACGCAGCCTCAAATATTGGTGGCAATTGGCGATAGAGTAAGATCAAGTTCAATTTCTACTCTAAGTAGATTTTGGTCAAGCTATAGCTCTCCTCTACCATTTTTTCATTGGCAAACCTATGACCTCCATAAGCTCAAGAAAAGAGAGTTTTTTGAAAGAAAATTGTGTTCTCTCTAGAAAAGGCATCTCGACAAACATTATCGAGAAATGCTCAAGCTCTTCTATGGCCTTGAAGTTGATGCAAACTTGAAACAATTTTTCCTAACTTTATTCCTAGAGAACTATCTCAACAAGTTGATCATTTCTCAACAAGTAAAAGAGAATTGTGGACATTCCTCTGGGAGAAATATAGCAAGAGATCCATTTGGGTCTTGATGATTTGTGCCTAAGTTGTCAAATGATAAAACCTACCTCAAAGACAACAGAGAACTTCATGGAGCCCATTTGTGTCAAAAGTTGAATATTAAGTGTTCCAAAAAAGACTATGACGTCTCCTGTGGAAAATCTTCCAGAAAGAATAAGCGTTTCAAGAGGTATTGGATAGGAAAATCCAAGCATGAATTTAAGCATTTCTAGAGAAAGAAAAAATTACGATTTCTACAAAAAAACGAAAGATCGCTCAAACCGCAAAAAAAAAAAAAAAACAACTCAATTCTTTATCTGCAATCAAAAGGGTCATTTCATCAAAATTGCCCTAAGTGAAAAAAAGTCAGGACCATTTGATACATCACATAGAAATTGAAATTGAATGACATTGAATCATTATTTTCCATTGATGAAGATCCATCTGAGAAAACTCTTTGTGTCATTTCTTGTTATCAAACTCTTAGTGAAACCGATTCTAACTTAGATTTTGAAGATCTTTTCCATATATTTCTCACTTCTTTTGAACAAGACCCTAGTATATTTTTAAGCCAAGTCCATTATTCCCATTTTCTTGTAAAAATATTTAGCTCAAAGTTTGATAAACCAATCGCAATTATTGCTCTTATAGATACTAGTGCAAGTTCTTCAATTCTAGACACAAAGGTTCTTCACGAAGAATATTGAATTTCCTATGTTCGATATTTCAATTTTGTCTTAGAAGATACTTTTTCTACAAATATATGACTCAAATTCCTTAACTTTGCATCATTCCTTGAAAATGCCTTAAGTATAAAGACCAATTTTCTGAATTTGTTAATATTTAAAAGCATTTTTCTATCCAAATGAGCTTGTTAGATCCAATCATGCAAAAGTTATTAGAATCCTATTCAGAATCTCATTCTGAATACTCTTACAAATATTTTCATCTCTTGTGGAAAAATCCAGAATTTTGTGTTCACCTTCCTTTAAAGAAAAATGAAGATATAAATCCTACCAAGGCGAGTCACGTGAGAATGAAACGGAACATCTTGTTTATGCTAAAAAAGAATACTTATAGTTGTTGCAATAAGGCCTTATTGAATCTTAGATTCTCGATGGGCTTGTGAAGCCTTTTACAGGAAAAATGCGGCTAGTGATAATTTATCAACCCCTCAACCTTTTCATCCAAGATGATAAGTTCCCTTACTCTCAAAAAATTCCATTTTTGCTAGATTATCTAAAACCCATATCTATTTCAAATTTGATCTCAAAGTGGATTTTGGCAATTGGACATTCATCCTAAAGACAATCCTAAGACAGGGTTCTGTATTCCAAACCAACATTTTCAATGGAAACTTCTCCCTTTTGGCCTCAAAGTAGCCCCATCTTTATTCAAAAGGTCATGTGTTGAATTTTCTAGCTTATCTTGTCGAGTGCAGCAGTCTACATTGATAATATGTTGCTTTACAGCCCTGATGAAGAATCCTACTGCCAACTCCTTAAGCAGTTTGCAGACATTATAAAGAAATATAAGATTATGCTCTCTCAAAGAAAATGAATATTGCCAAGACAGAGATCGAATTTCTTAGTACGCACTTTAACAAAGGTACGTACTTTTCGAGGCTACACATTGCTCAAGAATTGCTCAAGTTTCTAAAGAAAACTTCACGGCAAAACAAGTTCAGTAATTTCTTGGGATAATAAATTATCTCGAAAACTTTGTTCCCAACATAGCAAAATTGCTTATTCTACTACAATCAATGTTGAAGAAGAATCCCAAAATTGGGGAAAATCTCAAACCAAAACAGTCACTAAATTTAAGGAAATCATGCAGACTCTTCTCCTGTTGTAAATTCCATCCATGAGAAAAAGAATCCTCCAGACTAATACTAGTGATGAATAATGGGCGGCCATACTGTTTGAAGAAATTGATGATAAGCAACACCTTTGTGCCTATATAATGGAAAGTTTTCCCAGGCTGAAATGCATTATCATTCCTCTTTCAATAAAATTTTAATGGTAAAAAATGGAATAAAAAAGTTTAAGTTCCATCTCATTGGCATCATTTTCTAGTAGAATTGGACATGGCATCTTTTCCTCAGATGACCAAATTTAAATAAAAGTAGATTCCAAATTCCCAACTACTTTGATGGGCTAAATAGTTTTCAAAATCAAACACATTACTGGGAAGAAGAACATGCTTGATGATTTTCTGTCTAGACCTGAGGCACCATCAAAGACCTATATGCACACCATGAGGCATGGTTTTCATACTTTTCATCACAACGAAAAGTATAAGATCGAAAAAAATGTGAGACTGGCCAAGTTTAGATTACCCCCAGGAAATTATCGAACAAATCCAAAATGACAACCTCACTAAAAATCTAGAGAACCTCGTGTGACAGTACCGCATAGATCTATTCAGACATCAAAGAAGCTCAATTCTTTATCCTTTTGGATTAAACTCCAGGTATCCATTCATACTTTAATTTGGAAGGAAGATGATTTCCCTAATAAACTCTGATGGTTGTTACGGTACATAACTAATAAGTACTTAATAGCTATTGAGTTTTCGACCAAAGGTTCATTGCCAACCTAACTAGGATATTTGTGCTCGGCCAGAACATTGAAAATGAAAATGATAGGAATCTCCTAACTATCCTTAACTGGTTCTATCCTCCCACTCATTGGAAGCACCTCTTCCAACATGAATTAAGAACTATCTGACCAGAATCGGAAATCCACACATTTGTGTTTCTTTGACGTCCATAGGATTTTGTACAAAATAACAACACCATTGCCAATGCACCACAAGGCATAGAAACCACATCATATAAACCTCAACCACACCTTATGAAAAGCCTTATTTACAAATCCTTTCTCGACTGTGTTGGTTCTGATGAATACAAATACATAGAACTCTAGAGAATTTTATGCTAGGAGAACAAGATCATCCCTTATGATGTATGGAATTCCTTCATACATGTTTCATGGGATCATTATAGCCTTACACTAGAAGCCAAAGAAGCACTTAAGGAATTCGAAAAAGCATAGGACCAAGTAAGGACACCTCAATGATAAGAGCAGGAAATGGCAGACACGGACAATCCTACATAGTCATCTCAAGACCCCTATACCCAATGGGGAGGCCCTCTCTCTCAAGATCCCTATAATTAAGGACCTTTGTCCTTATCCCTTAGACTAGACATATCTTATTATGCTCAACCAGCAAATTGGCCCCAGCTAAACATGCCTATTAACCCTTCAAGATCCTCCTTAAGTGGAATCAATATGTAGAATGCTCTAATAACACAAAGAGAAATCACCAAGAGCCCCTTTGACATCATACTTTTAGAACTTAAACGGAGATACAAAGAGTAGCTCGCAATACATAGCTCTAATGATTCAAACTATAACTACAACTCCCGCGACGGAAGATAGGCATGTTGGTAAGTTACTACAGTACAGGTCACTGTAACAAAGTACTATAACAATAGGTTAAGGAAATCACTATTTATAGTCACTGTTCATATCACCTAGAATACTTCCTGATTGGATTTTTTGAAGCCTATGTTTTGTTTTGGACCCATAAGCATGGTTCTTGTTTGCTTGTGACTTCTTAATGCCTATAAAAGGCAAAGACGATATAATGTATTGGGCATAATTCTTTGAAGTAAAGTGTGTTTGTGACAATTCTCAATATCTCTCTAAAAACTCCTCTTCTCTAGCCTAATGGGATCCTCTAAGAAATGTAACTCGACTAGTTAGAATGGTTACCATCCTGGCACCCCTGAGTGTCTCTATGCTCTGAACTAAACTCTCAGTAGTTTGCTGCTAAAAGGCTATCCTTGAAGTGCTTGAACAAAAGTTTTGCCTATTATGGGAAGGCATACCTACAAAATTTGACTCTGTTTTCCCTAGTTCTAAGCATAGGTCCCTTCAATTACAATTTGGTCCCTCAATGACCAAATTGAAGAGAAAACTTACCCAATTTAAGAGGAAATTGTCCGATTTCGATTCAAGTAAGCCAATTAGACTTCATAAATGTGATCTATTGATCCTATATTGACTTAATTGAGCAATTATGAAGAAAAAAAATAGAAGACCAACACCATGGGTACTTAAAATTGAACCGAAATGACTAAATCGAGCAGTTTTGCAATTTATTGGTCAAATTGCAAATTAATTGAAATTGAGTCCAGTTAATATTACAATTGCCATATCCAACTACTTACCCATGTATAAGATCACCTATTGTATTTAAATTGACTTTGAAATTAAAGTGCCGAAACTTAGGCCAAAAATGAATTGGGTTCTAATATTAAAATTGGACCTAAATTCATGTAATTGGACCTTAATCTTGAATGGATCAACTCAAATTTCTTTGATTGAACCTCGATGATTTGGTTTTCTTACCTCCAAGACAATGAAATCCCTCAAATCGAGAAGTTCTAATGTGAATTTCTTGAAATTGACTTTAGATTCGAACTTATCTTAAGAAAATGAGTGGAAAATAATTGGTCGTTCGCAAGTCATGAAGAATTAATTTCGACTCCCTAACTAGGGCTTAAAATGGCAATTTACCTTTCAACATGGCAATTTGTGAAATTGAATGCGTGAGTGTATATAGAATAGTCCATGGATCAAATGTCAAAGAATGAACCACATCTAATTATGATTAAATAAAATTAATTTTATTTTTTGATCGATTTACAATCTAAAATCGAAAAAATTTAGAAAACAAAGTTCTTAATCAAATTTTGTGAAATTTTCAACACACAAGTCAAATTGACACTAAAAGAATTTTTTTGTGGATTTTTTTATTTTTCTATTTTGTTGGTCAAATATTTGACCAAAAATTTTTATATTTTTCTCTTCAATTTGGATTTTTGAAAAATTGACTTGAGAAAAGTGAAATTAAGGCTAAATTGCATTTTTGGGTGAAAAACTAATTTTTGACTCAGGATTAACTTTTAGTAAAATGGTTGACCAAAAAGTTAATCAAAAATCAACCGCTTGACTTTTTGGGCTTTTCTCGAAAACGAGCTGGAAATTGTTTAAAAAAATTAATGCAAAAGAAAGAAATGAAAAATAACACATTTTTTTTTTAATTGAGACATGGGTTCAGCCGTGATCAGAAACCCAAGTCGTAATTTTTTTTACCTTCATGACCTATCTACTAAAAATTAGAGGTCAATAGTTACCTCTCTCTGAGTGGGAGTTCAAAAAGATTCCACTCAAAGATAAAATTGATACTTGTAATTTTTAGTTGACTTCGTTTTAGGAAAAAAAAATAGCAAACGAAAATGACATTTGGTTAGGGACATATTTAGATATTTACCTTCATTCATTGGGATGTTTAAACTCATGCCTAGGATCTTTCTTTTAATCTCTCTCTCGTGGGATGAAATGAAGGAACGAAAATTGTTAAGGAAAGAGAATGATTTAAGGATGATCACTAACCTAAGGACAAGATTTAAGGATCATTTAAAACTTAAAGACAATGTTTATGAGGATACCATAGAACCTAAAGATAAGGTTTATGAGGATAACCTAGAACTTAAAGTCAAGGTTTATAAGGATAACTTAGAACCTAAAGGACGAGATTTAATGTTTACCATAAATCAAAGTCAAGGTTTATGAGGATAACTTAGAACCTAAGGGACCAAGTTTAAGTTTCATCGAGAACCTAAAAGACGAGATTTAAGGTTTAGAATGAACCTAAAAGACAAGGATTATGGTTGAGGATGACCAAAAACCTAAAAGACGAAGGGTATGGTATAAGCTAACCAAAAACTTAAGACAAAAGGTGTGACATCCTGATTTTCTGATTCTGTTTTCGATTGAATGAGTTGGGCTTTTCATCAACTCACCTATAGTCCTTTTCTCTAATCTGATCACTCACGAAATAACTAGTCTATCTGGTGAAGCCGTTAAGGGATTTTAACGCAACAGACTTGAGAATTTGACCAAAAATCAATTACTCGACCGTGCTAATCTGTAAGGGTCAATACGGCACCATCTAAATTGATAAGAGATCAAAGATAGGTCGTTTCAACTAAGGCATGTGATTAAAGTGTGGGTGATTCTATCTAATTGCAAAATTCTCGTCGAATGATGCTAAACTGATTTTTCTATCATTTCTGTACCTTGTGTCCGTATTTGAAATCTCAAGATTTTCATGACAATCGAGAGTCACCTATGAGTCGAAGATGTACAATGTGCCTCGAAAATGATTGACCACGGGTCAAATGCGTTAAAAATTCCTAAAAGCTACCCGGTAGGTTAGGTCATGTTAAAATCGCGCTTGTTTGAAATTAACCACGAAATTGAATCCGATTTCATAAATTGAAAGCTCTGTCATGTCACGATTTATTTTAGGAATGTTGACTTATCCTCTGAAGGATTTTTCAGCGAGCCTAAATTTTTGGCAAAATTCAAAATTGGATGTAATTGATCCGGGAGATTAAGAGGGCCGTTTTTGTGTGGATTTTTGGTGTTCAAGGTGGATCACTTGGCAATGAAAAATGTGGAATTTGATGTGGGCATTCTCCTTGACATTTTGGCCTTTGAATTAAGTCCAATTAGAGAGAATTTGAGTTGGAATTGGAGGGGAAATGTTCAAATTCGTAAATATGGGGGGGCAGCAACCTTTTGGACCCCTTGGGTGGCTTTTAAGGGAAGCTTTGGAGAGGATAAAGTTGCTGAGCTTGGCTATGGACTTTGGGGGATGTGTGATGATGGTTTTGTGAAATTTTGGAAAACTTTAAGGCCATTTGTGGTCCCCCTCCAGCTGCAGCCCTCTCTTCTTCTTTTTCCTCACTGCATTGTGCTCCATTATTGCTATGTTTAAGCTAGAATACCAGAGCAAGCCAGTAGAGAACCAAAGAGACCACGGCAGTGGTTGACTGCCCGCACGAACTACCAAAACCTTCACACCGCGTCGTCCCCCGCCTATCTGCGCGTCCTTGCCGTTCTGTGCTTGCCTGCCATCCCCACGAGCCTAGTCCGCCGTCCCGAGCCCCCGTCCAGCCCACCTAAGCTCCTCCGCTATCGTCCCACCTGACCGTTTCCCCGCCGTCCAAGCTACTCGACCAGCTCCTTTGACCCAAGTCCAAAAGCCGAAGTTTTAGCAAGGGCTGAGAATTCATGGGTTGTTTTAGGCCCCGTCCGAACCTCCCTTGGCATTGTCATTGACCCGAGTGTCGCTCGCCGTCACATTGCCGTTGGCGTGAACTCACCAGCTCGCTAATCCAATGAGTTTACTCACTAAACCTTGCTTAGGAGGTTAATGATGCTTAAGGGGTGATTAGATTAAGTTAAATGAGATTAGTATAATTATTAGCTTGTTTAGTTAAATTAGGTTAGTTAAATTAGTTAATTAGGTGATTAGTGATTGTAGTTAGTTAGTTTAATATGTTGTCTTGTAGTTAGGATGGTTAGAGTAATTTAATTAGTTCATTAGGTGGTTAGATTAGCATTTCTTAGGTTAAGTAGGCATTTATCTAATTAATTTGTATTTATTTAATTAGTTTGCAATTTATTTAATTATCTAATATTTTTCAAAAATTATACCGGGATAGCCGATTGCCAGAATTTCATGCTAATTGTCGTGGTGCAATTAGTTTATGCAATTGAATGATAATTTGTGCAATTGAGTGGTGATTGCGATTTTTATTTATTATTTCAAAAATATTGGTATTTAATTAGAAAATACCGGGTGTCACTTTTGACACCAAAAAAATATTTTTAGATACTATATCAATTCGTGGGATTTTAAAAGGAAGGATATCAATTTTTATGGTTCAATATGACCGTGTACCTACACACGATTATTTTACCGAGTGTTTTTAATATGAACAAAATAGGCCAAGTACATTATCTTAATTGAGGTATTTAAGTGCAAAGCACAATGTCCTTGGCCAGAATTGGATGGTCATGTGATGATTACAAGAAACTACCACGAGCTTTTGAGCCGAATGATGTTCCTTCGGGAATGCCCTAAGTCAACAGATGCCAGTCGTAGTAGAGATTGGACCAATGCTCTTTTGTGGAATGATGTCTAGATGTAGACGTTACCGTGCTCGATGGTGCGAGATGACGCCCGGCTACGCCGAAAGATCGCTGACTGTTGAGTTGGCCATGGGCATTGGGTTGTAATCAATTGGGACGTATGATTGATTGAAATTAACGTGCTAGATTATGGGACAAAATTGTGTGGCACGGAATGTGACATGTCATAACGATTTGGCCTTATAATAGAAACCCATGTGATTGATTGAGATGTGTTTAAGGTGTTCTAATTTATGTGTGTATTTATTATATACATTTGTTATATGAATTGTGCTGACATGTAGGAAAGAACTAAGGCAAGGTGAGTCTTATATGATGTGTGATTAGACTGCCTCTAGGCATATTACTTTCCTAATCGGGGTTTAGGGTGTAGACTTGCTTAGGCATTGTTTCACCCCATCGTAGGTTTAACTTTTCATGTCCGTAGATGGCGGTTCCTCCAGTTCATTTTGGACAACCGCGAGGGTATACAGAGCAAAGTACTAACGCCCCTGTCCCCGATAGTCTCTGGCTCCATGAGCTCATCGTAACCACTATCTTGGTCGATGAGGGCTAACCTCAGTTGGTGCCTCATCGGTTTAGGGCGTGGTTCCACCATGGGCCTAATGGTGTCCAAGAAGGTCCCTTATAGGGTTTCGACATCCTTGCTGTTGCGATCAACACCGCGGTGGGTAAGGGGGTAGCTGACCCCCTGATGGTGTCGTGGTAGAGCCAGAACCCCCAGAGGTCTCGCTTGAGGAGTCTTGTGCCTAGATGGCTTGGTGACTCTTCTTTTTGGAGTAGGCTTTTGTTTATAGACTAGTATTGTATATAAATCAGTTTGCTTATAAAATGTATTTTGTGAAATTTGTTGTCCTGCTTTTCTATCCCATGTTTATGTTATTTGAGGATTGTTCATTATACGCTTCCACATGTGCATAACCAATTGGGTCAGCAACATGTTTTGGGAACGTCATTTTTATTGACCATCGAGGGATGTGCGCGCGCTTGAGGTTCAGGGCGTGACAAAAGGTATAATTTAGGCTAACCAAAACCTAAGACAAAGGGGTTATGGTTTAGGATGAACAAAAACATAAGACAAAGGGCATGGTTTAGGCTGACCAAAAGCTAGTTCACTAGGGAACATATATTTTGAAAAAAATGATTTCGAGACTACTTGAGAACCAATCCTGCAAAATCGTTCAAACATGTCTTGGTAAACGATACTAATTATCAAATTCCTTCGGCCATGATTTTAGCAAAATGAAGTTTGATTAACCATCTAAAGGTTAAATCAAATATGTCAAATTGAAAATAACTTAATCAAAAAGATCTTTCATATTAGCTCTCAAAAAGGCTTTTATCCCCAATCATTGATGTGGGAAAGCTGTTCAATTCTCACTATAAAGGTCTCACGGAACCTATGACTAGGGTTTTTGGAAATGTTCACAATGAATACAAATTCGTTGATTAAAAGGTCTTTAAAGGGATCTTAATGTAGGTTTGAGGCCAATAAAAGAACAGTTAATCAATATCTTCATCAGGTTTACAAGTCAAGAATCTTGAAAATAAGATATGATAGAATTGCTTTCACTCTTTCTAGCAGTAGCTCCTAGGTGAAAATTCTCATTTCAATTCAAATCATCCCAATCGAAAGAGACTTCGGATAAGGGTTGTAGTGTTGGTTCGGGTGAGGATTTGAAAAGCTTGAAATTTTCGGATATCAAGGGTTTAAAAGTAAGTGATTATCTTGGCATCATTATCATCACACAACTTTTAAGAGGTTATGACTCTTGAAATTTGATCTATCTCAAGAGTCCTTTAACTATTTTGTTTTAAAACATGAGAGCTTTACTCTCTTTTAAATGACATGCAATACATGCATTTTGTAAAGCATGTCTTGTTTTTTTGATGAATGGTTTTTTTGCACAACCATCGATCCAGCTTTTCTTTGAATTTTTCATGGGCATTGGCTTTGTTTTTATCAGGTACACTATTTTTTCATGCCCCTTAATTTCACCCTTTTTTGAGTAACTCAGGCTCTCAAGTGGTTACATGAATGTGACTAACATTTTGAATTTTTTTTAGTAAATCACATGCCTTGCCCCAGTGTAGGGAAATGATTATCATCTAGGTTCAAAAAGAATTGCATAAGGCTTGACTTGGCTAAGCAAAATGTAATTATGTTTGGTTAGTGAATGGATTGCTCTTCATCACTTCGGGATGCTTTAAGCTTCCATAAAAATTCACTTCAAGCTAAGACAATAAGATTAATGCAAGTGAAAGCAATAAGATCTTTCTTGGTCTTTTGCTCTATAATTTTTAGTTAGGACCCCCTATTTTGTCCAAATATGGGGTTGCTCTTGATAAGGTTATTTGAAAACACTCCCTATTTGGCTCAAAGTGACTAACAAGGGATACTGATAGTGTTTGGGATTCATAAAGAAATGCCTTTATCATTTCAATCTATGTATCTATTGTGAACGAATCCTATGCCCTAAGACAATGTTCTTTTCATTCAAATCTCTCAAAGTGTATGTAAGGATGTGTTTGGTCAAAGGCTTGTCTCTAATCATCTTAGGCATTACCATTTGACATGTTTAACAATCATTTTCAAGTTTTTCAAAATATACTATGGTTAAATTCCACTCCCTAGGGAATAAAATTGCATTGAATGTCTTTTTTCCAAAAGATATGTTCCCTTGACTCTTCTAAGGAAAATTTTGGAAACAATGTTGAAAGAGCTTGAACAAAAACTATTTTTGTTTGGCTAAGAGGTTTACTACTAGAGTTCTATCCAACTCTTTAAGGTATGCAAGCTTTGGAGCTTTGCCTTCTTGAGGTTGATCTCATGAGGATTGGTGGAGTCTTCCTTAAGGATCCTTTGGTACCTACAAGATGAACAAACATGCAAATGCAACATGTATGCATGAAAAGCATGATGTAAATTGAAAGGGCTAGTAAGAACTCCTAGAGGGGAGTGAATAGGTGTAAATAAAATTTTCTTGCAAGACTGAATAGTAATAAATTGCCTTTTAAAGATAATTGACTAAGAATGTAAACAGTTTTAAATAATTATATAAAACAACAAATAAGAGTAAGAAGTTAAGGAAATGAAATTGGAACACAAGATTTATAGTGGTTCGGCTTAGATCAAGTCTATGTCCACTCTCCCACACTAACAACCTTCTAGCTGGATTGTACTATGCAATCAACAAGATATTACAACTTTAAGTGCAAACACTTACTAGTAGATCACACTATCTCACTAAGTAACTCTTTTGGTATTTCTCTCATAATCATAAACGTTTAAGCTCACAAAAGACAAGTGTATGATCGAAGGTCACTTAAACTTTAAAATTATAAATTCTATGCTCCGTCTCTTACTTGCTCAGCGGTCCTTGGTCTCTTTAAATACTCTTCCACTTCAAAACTAGTTGTTGGATAGTATCTCGAGGATTGTCTTCCAATCTACCCATTGGACAGATCAATATCTAGAAGATTTGGTAGCCGTTGAGTGACAAAAGTAGAATCCCAAATTGATTCCGATCGCCCATATAAACAGAACCTTGGTTTTCATAAGTAGAGCTTCTCCGTATAGAAAGTTCTTGCCTTCAAGATCTTGATAATATCATTCACATGTTCTATCATCTACATAGTCTATTACTCAATCATTAAACACGTTAGTAGCCTTTGAATTATTTTATTATCTTCAAAACATCATAAGGGATTTCCCTAATAATCTCTCCCTTTTTGGTGATGACAAAACAATCTTTAAATATGCAAATGTGTAATCACACTTTTAAAGATAATAAATCAATGCTATCTTAAACAATAATGTAATTCAAGATAGCAAATAGATTGAGCATATAATTTATATATGTAAAGATAATTGAAACTCAATAAATATCAACACAATGCATATTTATATTCTCTCCCCCTTTTTTTCATAAGCAAAAAGCGATAATAGTGGAAATAGTATCACGTAGAGAATATAAAACGATAACAAATATATCTTGTATGAAACAAAATTTTTGAAATATCAGTTTTTATAAAGTAAATCGAATATTAAAGATATGCAATATAGCTCACTTCGATTATATATATATTAGCAAATATCCAATAAAAATCACGGATGCATTATAAAATTCACTTTACCCATTTTGCCACAATAAAATGATGATATCAATAAGAGATTTGTTGATGACAAAAGATAACAAAAGATGCACTAACAAGATTTTATAGATCTTAACAAGTTCTGTCACATTTACCTTTTTATTTCTTCCATAATATCAAGATCACGATCAATTCAAAAAGATTTTTTCATAATTGATCAAAGCTCCCCCTCAATTTGTTGCCTTTTTGAGATGATCATGATTCTTTCCTTTCTCTTGGATTTGCTTTCTCTCCCTTTCATACGTCACATAAGGGATTTCCTCAATAATTTGCAAAATCTTTGAGCCTCCAAAAAATATTACAGAATCTCCACAATTTTCTGATCGAGCTTTCCAAAATTCATATAGAAGATTCTATTGCCACCTACAAAATCTTGTATAATAGATAATACTCTTTGCGAAAATATCACGTAATACCTTCCTCCGATTTGCGGATCAAAACTTGCTAGATATAAGATGTCTTCTAAGAATATAGCAAGAATATCCATAAATATGCAAAATATCTTTTAAGATCAAAGAGATTTCCTTGAGCATAAATCTCATATATATTATTGATGCATTTCGCACAAAAAAAAAAAAGATGATATTTCTATCACGTGCCAAATCAAGTAAAAACTTGCAATGCCTTATATTTATAACAAAAGATATTTGCAATATAAATCATATATAATTCATAGGCAATCATCTAAAATCATGATAAATGTATTTAGAGATTTGCAAAGCAGGATAAAAAAATATTCTCTTACCCAAGGTATATGATTCAAATATACCAAAAAATCATTATTAAATTTCCTGCAATCAACTCATTTCCTTTTTGGTATCCATTAAGTTGGATCATTCCTTGACATTAGAGGAAAATATAAAATCTCCATAAATAAAAAATATTCTTTCTTAATTCATCATAAGAAAGTATTTAAGGAAAGAATATTTTTGCACAATAAATTAATATCACATAAAGCAGATTTTCACGTTGCAAAATATGACAAAATTAGAGAAAATAATTTGCATTATCTCTAAGAAAGATATCAAATCAATCACACATATTAGATCAAATCTCAACTCACGAATCACAAAAATAAATCACAGGATTCTTTCTTCAATAAAACCAATCATAAAATATGGTCATTATAAAGTCCGATTCAATCAATGCATGAAGAGAATATAAGTATAATGAGAATTATTGCCCAAATCAAATTGAGAATAAAAAAAAAAATTCTTACCAAATTCCCTTTCTTCTTTTCTTTTATTTTCTGCAAAAATAACTCACATTTTCTTTGATACCCATATTTTCTTGGGTTATTGAGAGTTAGTAGAATATACTGCTTTTATCCAATCTTTCTTGATAGGTCTCCAAACTTTAGGACATTCTTTCTTAAAGTGTTATGAATCTCCACAATTTGAACACTTGAGGGCATTTTGACCAATAGGTTTTGTAAATATCCTTTGAAAATGCTTTTTGTACGCAAGTTTAGGAGATCTTTGTCTAAGTCTCTCCTTAACTTTAGGAAAATCTATTAGAGAATCACTTTTCTTATTGAAACCAAGTCCCGACTTATTATAGTCAGGTACTTGTATGGAAAGGATATGCTCTAATGTTTTTGAACTATTTGAAAATCTTGTCGAAATATTTGAAAATTATTTTTTCAAAGAATCAATTTTTTTTTTTACAAGTAAATCTCGACTTTCTTTTGTTTGTAGAAAATCTTTTTGCAAAATTTCAAAATTTTCTTTTTGAGAAAGATCATGTCGCCTAAGCCATGAATTCTCCTCTTATAGTTCGGAGATCCTTTTAAGAAAAGATTGAGATTTAAGCAAAGCTTATTTATATACCTTGAAACTTTGATAGGAATTTTTTAATTGCTTACCTCGATTTCCTCATCGGATTCTGAGTCTGTGTCTGAGTCAAACTTTGATTCTAAGTCCGTGTCTGAGTTAGACTCAGATTATGAATGTTTCATCAAGCATTTATTTTCTTGCTCATCATCTTCTTTTATTATTCTTTTCTGGTCATTCTACTTATATTGTCTTCTTCCACTGAATTTCCTTTCCTTTCTACTTAGCTTTTTGAATTTCTTGATCATCAAAGCAAGTTCTTTATCATCCATGTCATTTTCTGAGTCTGTATCATCAGAATTAGTGTTAGATATTAAAGCAATTGACCTTTTACCTTTAGGATCTTCTTCCTCATTGATTTGCTCCACTTCATATGATTAAAGTGTGCCAACAAGTTCGTCTACAGAGAGCGGCATGATCCTTTGGGTTTCTCTTATTGAAGTCTTCACGTGATTGCAATATTTGGAGAGTCCACACAACAATTTATTAACCTTCATTAGTCTTGAGATTGGTTGCCCCTGATATGCTAAACCGTTTACAATTTATGTGAAACGACTAAACATGTCAGTGATAGATTCTCCTAACTTCATCTTGAAGGCTTTATACTGTCTGAGTTGAATATTGATTTTTGTTTCTTTAACTCGATCAGTTTCTTTATAAGTAACGTGCAACCTATCCCAAACTTCTTTAGCTTTTTCACAAGATGAAATTCTGTTATACTCAATAGGAGATAAAGCATAATATAAAGAGTAAATGGCTTTAGCATCAAGAGATTGTCTCTTGGTTATTTCTTCTTGTATCATTTCGCCAGCGTTTGCAACTTCTTTTCCTCTTTCTGAGGTGGATGTAGCTTTGGAAATAATCCATTTTTTCTACTACGTCACATTCTAAGGGATCTTTTGATCTCAGGAATGCATTTATCTTGTTTTTCTACACATTATATTCATTCCCATCAAAGTAAGGGGGTTTGGTGTTGCTTTGGCCTTCAACCAAACCTGGAGTCAAAATACTAGTCATAGATCTTTAACTCAGAAGTAAAACACTTTTATAAACTGAGCACTTAGCTCTTATACCAATTGAAAGGGCTAGTAAGAACACCTAGAGAGGGTGAGTAGGTGTAAATAAAATTTTCTCGCAAGACTGAATAGTAATAAATTGCCTTTTAAAGATAATTGACTAAGAATGTAAACAATTTTAAACAATTATATAAAGCAACGAATAATAGTAAGGAGTTAAGGAAAGGAAATTGGAACATAAGGTTTATAGTAGTTCGGCTTAAATCAAGCCTACGTCTACTCTCTCACGCTAACAGCCTTCTAGCTGGATTCTACTATGCAATCAACAAGAGATTATAACTTTGAATGCAAACACTTATTAGTAGATCACACTATCTCACTAAGTCACTTTTTTGGTATTTCTCTCACAATCACAAACGTTTAAGCACAAAAGATAAGTGTATGATCGAAGATCACTCAGACGTTTGGAATTATAAATTCTACGGTCCGTCTCTTACTTACTCATTGGTCCTTGGTCTCTTTAAATACTCGTCCACTTCCAAACTAGCCGTTAGATAGTATCTTGAGGATTGTCTTTCAATCTACCCATTTGACAGATCTGTATCTAGAAGATTTGGTAGTCGTTGAGTGATAAAAGTAGAATCCAAATTGATTTCGATTGTCCATACAAATAGAATCTTGGTTTCCATAAGTAGAGCTTCTCCATATAGAAAATTCTTGTTTTCAAGATCCAATTATCAATCAATTAGATTGAGTCAATCAAATCAATTTTGATGTAGAAACCAAACCAGATCACTAGCTGTTATACATTTAGGGCTTGTGTTACATTCTGTCTCGTTCTGAATGTAAATCTGAGAGCAATAGACTTTACAATATGAGTTTGAGTGCAATAAATTTTACAATCTGAGTCTGAGTGCTTTAGACTGAAATAGAGTCTACAATCTGGACATAAGTCTAACATATTTAGCTTCAACATAGAGTCTGTCTTCTAATTCTTCAAAGTATAGACTTTGATAATATCCTTGGCCAGGATCTTCTTGATGATCTTGTTTGTCACTTCCCGGCTCCATTCATTTGTGGACGGTAGGGAAAGAGTTCAAGTGGTGAATATGAAACTCAAAGTAATTCCTACACTATCTTATTATTCAAGTTTGATCCATTATTGGTGATGATCACTTTAGGAATTCTATATCGAGTGATAATATCATGATGGATGAACTTTGCCACACTTTTTGGAGTAACATGAGCATAAGAATTGGCCTTAATTCATTTGGTGAAGTAATTAATGGCAACCAATATAAAGCAATGTCCATTCGATTCCTTGGGATTGACTGGACCAATAATATCAATGTCCCATATCGAAAAAGGTAATGATTCGGACATTTTATGTAGTTTATTAGGAGGAGCATTGATTTTGTTGTCATAGATTTGGCATTGGTGACAACACTTCACATGTTGAATACAATCAACTTCTGTGGTCAACCAGTAATAACCAAGCCTCATGATTTTTCTTACCAAGAGATGTCCATATGGGAACCACACTCTCCTTCATGTATTTCTTTCATCAATAGTTTGGTTTCTTGTGCATTAATGCACTTCAACAAGACAGAATCAAAAGATCTCTTATAAAGGGCTCCTCCACTGAGGAAAATTTTGGATGCCAATTTCATCAAGTATTTCCGATCATTAGCTTGACTCTCTTAGGGAAATTTATGCTCTCGAAGGTAATTCATGATATCATAATACCATGGCTGGTTGTCTGGCTCTTCTTTAATTAGCATGCAATAAGCAGGCTTCTTCAAGATGTTAATTTATAGTGGATCAACGTTCAAGCCGTCAGTTACTTGTAACATTGATGACAAGGTCGCCATAGCATTACTAAATTGATTATGTGATCTTGGCAGGTAATCAAAGGAAATTTCATCAAATTCCTTGACTAGGTCTTCAAGATACTCGTGGTAAGGAATTAGCTTTGATAGGGCTAGTAAGGACACCTAGAGGGGGTGAATAGGTGTTAAAAGAAGTTTTGCTAGACTTAACAAATTAAATCGTCTTTTGAGGATAATAGACTGAAGATATAAAAGACTGTAAACAGTTATATAAAGCTACAAAATAAAGTAAGAGTTCAGGGAAAGAGAATTAAAACACAAGGTTTATAATGGTTCGACTTAAACTAAGCTTACGTCCACTCTCCCGCACTGACAGCCCACTGGCTGGATTTCACTAAGGATCAAAAAAGGATTTTACAGTCTCACGTCCTTGTTTCCACAGTATAGAAACTCTACTACACTTTCTCAATGTCTCACAAGTGTTTGATCCCTCTTTTGAGTACAACTTAAGCTCAACGATTGAAATAGCAAAGAACTAGGAGCTTCAGACTTTGGAATTTTTCTTTCAAGCACACACTCGAATAACTTGAGCGTCATCCTTATATACTCCCTTATGCCTTCACAACCATTGGCACTTACCAAAGGAGTTTTTCCAATTTACCCGTTGGACAGAATTAATCAAGGAGATCTCGAGTTATTTAAGGAATGTGATAATATTCCATCAATCTTACTTGCCCATACAATCAGGATCTAGGTTTTCATAAGTAGAACCTTCCAAGTATACTTCGCCAATCAACGGATTTAATTATCTGAATTGATAAGAATAATTAATCATGAGGTGCTATCTCCAGCCGTAAGATATTCTTCAACCGTACGAACCAAATCCTTAAAGATAAACTTGTATCTAGAAAAGTCTTCTCTTCATCGGTCTAGAAACTATCAATGAGGGTAGACTTTAAATCTTGAGTCTGGAGGTCTTCAGACTTTGACGATAGAGTCTGCAAGTCTTTAGACTATACTGATGGAAATGTTTTGTCAACTTCAAAATAATAAGGAAGTTTTCTCCAACAATCTCCCCATTTTTTATGATGACAAAACTTTCCCGCAGATTTAAATACTTTTGTCATGAAAAACAACACTTAAGCAAAACAAAATATCTCATAAAAGATAAATAGATTAGGACATGAATAGTAATGATTCTGCAATCACAAAAAACCATGTTAGTCCTGCAAAATAATTATCCTTCCATAATTATTATCGCGGCCTAAGTTACTGCAAGCATCAAAAAGTCAAATCAAAAAGTCAAAAAAGTTCAATCCACAACCAACAAAATAATCTAAAATAGTCCAAATCAAAGTCAAATCTGCATCATACTTCTCCCGCTTTTTGTCAACAGCAAAAAGTGGATAACAAATAAAAAGAGTTGTTTGAAAATAGTGAGGTTTGAGTCAATGCTGTTTGGGAAGGCGAACAAGCTGGAATTCCCCCATAGAGCTCACTGTCTTCTCAAGCTTTTTAATAGTCTCCTTCAGTTGCTTGAAATCTTCACCTTTTACATGATCTTGCACTTGAGTCTTCGGGGTAAGTAACTGATCTTACAAAGAAACTGGAGTAGCTAGGAAAGCCTTTTTGAGATCTTTTATCTCATAATTCAAGCCATATTGACCCTTCTTTGAATCCATAAGATCATCCATTATGTGTGAAAAGTCCGTAGAAAGAGTTAATGTAGCACTAAGTCCAGCCAAATCTGTTCCTGGAATTTTGAGAGCGGAGGGGTCTTCAATAGTTTGTCTACTATGACTTGGAGTGAATGCTTCAAATTATGGTTCTTGATGATGAGAAGCATACACATCCTATGGATCTGCTGCAGATCGACTAACATCACTAGTGAGAATAGGCGAAGAAATACTTCGTTTGTTCGGAACTCCCCCTGTTTATGAGCCTTGAGAAGGAGAAATGGATTCTTCTTCATGTTCTACTTCAACAAGAGAGTGATGTGGTTCTTTTGCTTTCTCACCAGCAGTTCCACTCCTTATCTTTTCAGAGGTGCTTGACAAGGATATAGCCAATGTAGCATCAAGAGTCATCTCGAGCCTCTTCTTCCTCTTATTCTCTTCTTCCTTCCTCTTCCTCTTCTTCTTCTTCTTCTTCTGTTCTTTCCTCTTCTTCTTCTTTTCTTCTTCTTTCTTCATCTCTTCTCTCAGTCTCTTCTCTATCCTTGCGAAAGCTGACGAAACTTTTTAAGTTCCTTAAGGCTGATAGAGTCATCCCGTCATCATCTTCTTCATCTTGCAAGATGAGAGTTCTTTTTCTCTTTTCTGGAGCACCCATGGGCTCCTTGCCTTTTCTTTTGGACACTGTAGAGTCCTGTTTCACCTTAACGAGAGACTTCTCCTTCATGCACTCCAACACCCTATTAAGCTTTTTCAACACATCTTGGTGACCATTTTAAATTCAATCACCATTGGAGAAATGTTTGTCAAACATAAAGGTGCAAGAATATGGATTTAAAAATGTGTAAAAAGGTGCATGGTAAGAGCAAAATAAGGGAGTTATCCCTTGTCTTTCACCACTATCTTGTACATATGAAACAGGATGGTGTGAGGCAGAGAGAATTTGTAGCTAGCATTGATAGCATACATCAGCTTTACTTCAGAACGAGAGACATTAGTCTTTGAATTATATTTTGGACAGATGCAGTTGATCACAATTTTGTGCAGCAAGATGTTTGAGGCATTAATCCTAGAGTAGGAGATCTTGCAATCAACATCCCAGTCTTGTACCAATTCCAAGGTAGCATAAGCAATGGACACACTAATTGGTTGGAAACACCCTCTTTCCCCCTCAATTAGGTCAACCAAAGTGTCCATATCCACCAAAAACTCATTATCCCTTACCGTGAAAGAGAAACTGTTCGCATCCAAAAAGGATAAGTTCGAATAGAAGTATGCTGTGAGTTCTAGATAAGCAATTATAGATTTAGAAGTTCCAATTGAAGAAGTGCAAAATTCTCTCGCAGATTTACTTTTACTGAATCAAGAAAATCAAAGTCAACACTCCTAGGGTTCATCATCCCTCTTTTCAATAAATTCAAATAGACTTTCTTGTGCTCCTTAGAGCAGAAAATGCTTGCCCCATCACCAACAACATTAACGGCCACTCCCATCCTAGGTTGAAAATGTGCAAACATTCGTTCATCGTCATCTTGTCCTTGTGGTTGATTAGTAGTACCAAAACGTGGGTCACTTGAAAATATCGCAAAGGTCTTTTCAGTCGTCCCTTTCTTTGCAACTCCTAACTTTTCCATCTCTCGCAAAAAGAAGGTTTCATTCTTAAATCCTCTTTCTCTAAGAAACTCGTCAATCAACGACATCGCAATACCTCCTTCTTTCAACTTAGAGTAAAGCGAGAAAACAACATTAGGTCTCAGCGTTCTTACAGGTTCAATTTCTTCCACTACTTCTTCTTCTGGTTGAGGCGGTGGAGGAAATTGACGCTGTTGAAAATGTTGTTGCTTGCTTGGATGTTGTTAATGAGAAGAGTCTTCTTCCTTGGTCAAGTCGAAGTGAGTAGTGATATAGCTAGTATAACCACCTAGAGGGGGGTGAATAGGTGCACAAACAATTTATCAATATATGGAAGCGATTCTAGGCAACCGAGAGAAAGGAAGTTCTCTATTGATTAACAAAATGAAGTACGATCAAAGTAAAGAGAGTAAGGAAGAGAAAATTGAACACAATGTTTATAGTGGTTTGGCTTATTTCAAGCCTACGTCCACTCTTCCGCACTGACAGCCTACCGGCTGGATTTCACTATGAACAAAAGAGAAGTTACAGCACAGCTTTTCCTTGATTCCACAGTGTAGATGTTCTACCACACCTCCTCAAGGTTTCTCATAAATATAGACTCTCTTTTGTATACAAAGTTTCGCTCAAAGGAATTGTTTAAACAACAGGGAGCTTCGATGGAATTCTTCTATCATGCACCTCTCGAACAACTTAGAACGTTATCCTTATATACTCCTTTACGCCATCATACCCGTTGGCACTTACCAAAGAAATTCCTCCAATCTACCCATTGGACGGAATCAATTAAGAAGATTATTCGAGCTATCAAAGGAACGTGTCGATAGCCCATCAATTCTATTCGCCCATACAATCAGGATCTCGGTTTTCATAAGTAGAACCTTCCAAGAATATTTAGGCAATCATCAAATCCTTAATCTTCGAGTCAATCTCGATCAATCAAAGAATTCCATTATGTCTTTTCCAACCAAGAGATCTTCTCCAGTCGATAAGGTCATATCCTTAATGAAACATCCAGTTCTGGATTAGAGACTGTCAATGAGGATAAACTTTGAGTCTTGGGTTTGGCTATCCGGAGGTCTTCAGACTTTAAATAACAGAGTCTACAAGCCTTCAGACTAGACTGATGGAAACGTTTTGTCAGCTTCAAAACACTTCAAGAAGATTTCTCCAACAATCTCCCCTTTTTGATGGTGACAAAACTTTCCTGCAGATTTGGACAATCTTGACCTGCAAAACATTTCTCAAACACATATGCATATATTATAGAGATAAATGGCTAAATGAATAACACCAGAATCTAGAATCTACAACCACAAAAAATAGGTTAGTCTAGTATACGATAAAGCCATCCATAAGATATCAATAGAAGCAGTCAAGTCCAAGTCTAGTTCAGTTTTCATCCAGACACAAAAACAAAGTCAAATAAAGTTAAACATCAAAACAATCCAACAATCCACACGATTAAAAGTCAAAGTTCAAATCTCTTGCATCTCCCCCCATTTTTGTCAGCATTAAAAAGGTTGAGATGAAAATGGAATAAAGTCAAGATTTCTTGGGAATGCGGACAAGCTAGAAATCTCTCATAGACTGAACGATGCCTTCCAGCCTTTTCAAGTCTTCTTTCAGATGAGCAATCTCCTCTCCCTTGGCATTGGCCTGAATCTGAACAGAGAGAACTTGGATCTGATCATTCAATGAACATGAAGAAACTTGACCCGCATTTTATAAGTTTTGAACCTCGCATCCCAGAGCATAGATTTGTCCTCGCATCTCCAAGAGAATATCCATGATTCTGCGAAAATCCGCTGCATTATCAGTCTGAGTACTTGCTTCGGCCCGATCTGATGGAGTAAATGCAGACGATGGTAGATCAGCATAATCTCGCAGGTTTGGCACTGAAACTTCATGACCTTCCTTTGGAAATTGAGAGGCATAAATGTCATATGGGTCTGCAGGAGAGCGACTGACGCCCTCACTTGCATCAGGATATGAGGACTTCCCTCTTTTCTCTTGATCTCCCCCTGTTTCCATGCCTTTAGATGGAGAAGAGTGTTCCTTAGGTTTTCCTTCTTCTCCCTTCTCCTCTGCTTCCTTCTCCTCTGTTGCTTTCGTCATTTGTTTCGATTCTTTCTCTGGAACAGAACGACTTAAATTCTTCAAAGCCATTGCAGAAATTGTGAGGTTTTCATCATCATCTTCGTCTTCAACAATAAGAGCTCTTCTTTTCGTTCTTGAAGCAACCAAGGGCTCCTTTCCTTTCCGTTTTGATGAAGGAGGTTGATGAGCTTTGACTGGAGTCTTCTCCTTGAATTTCTCCAACGCCTTCTTCAATTCTTTCAGACGCATTTTGGTCACCATTTTCATAACTACCATCATATGATCGCACGATCGAACACAAAAGATTTGCGGAGGCTGAATATTCAGATGTCTGAATAACTTCGTCACAAGACTTGGGTAAGGAAGTTGACCTCTGTCCTTCATCATGGCTCTATACATGTGGAACATAACAGTGTGAGGAAGAGAAAACCTTTTCCCGGAGGATGGCATACATCAGCTTTGCCTCTGAACTTGAAACATCAGTCTTGGAAGTTGATTTCGGTCGAAGGCAATTGATCACAATCTTGTGAAGCAAGATGTTGAATGCACTCATCCTTAAGTAGGAAATATTTTCCTCTGCTCTCCCGTCTTTAACAAGTTCTAATGTAGCACGAGTAATAGAAACTTTGATCGGTTGATATCTTCCTCTCTCAACTCCTAACACATCTGCCAGCATATCCATATCCACAACAAAGTCTTGATCTTTGACGCTAAAAGAGAAGCTATTCGCATCCAATAAGCTAAGATTTGAATAGAAATATGCGGTTAGTTCAGCATAGGCCTCTGTAGAGTCGAAGCAGAACTTTTCAAGTTGAAAATAACCGAACTTTTCCATCAAATTCACATTCACAGCATCCAGAAAATCAAAATCCACACTCCTAGGGTTTATCACCCCATGCTTCAGCAATTTTGAGTACAAATCCTTTTGTTCCTTCGATCTGAACAAGTCTCCCATTTTTCCTCGATTTTCAACCGCAACACCCATTCTCGGTTGAAATTGGCTGTACAGTTTGTCATCATCATTCCCATCTACAGGATTAACTCCCCAATCACGAGGATCACTTGGGACATTTGTAAGGGTTTCTTCAGCTACCCCTCTACGAGCAATTCCCAAACTTTCCATTTTTCACAAAAATATATATTCATTTCCATACCCTTTGTCTTTAAGAAAATCATCGACATACTTCAAAGGAGTATGAGTCCCTTTTAAAGCATGATACAGCTTATAAATAAAAGCGGGCTTTTGAACTCTTACAAGATCTGCATCCTCGATGATTTCTTCCTCTTGTTGATGATCAACGCCTTGAGGACTAGATGGAGGAGACTGACGCTGCTGAGAATGTTGTGGGCTCTGCTGCTGATCTGGAGACACTTCTTCTTCAGTGAGATCGCAGTGCGTAGGCCCCTCACTCATTCGCCAAGGTCCCCTGCTTGCGATTCTCAAAGACTTTCTTGAAGACGACATCTTTCTAAGTTTTTTTGGAAGATTCCTTGCTTGACTTTCCCTAGAAAGATGACTACTTTTTCGAAGATTAAACAAGGGAAGAAAACGGGAATGGAAGATCGATGCTTTCTAGGGTTTTTAGAGTAAAGTGAAGAGAAATCAACAGTGCACGATCGGTTAAAAAGAGAGGAGTACGAACCGTCACAAAGGAAAATAAAAAGATGCCTTTTCAATATAACTATCATTTTTCTGTGAAAATAGTCATTTCAAAAAATAATTTCTTTTTCGAAGAGGAAACGATGTAACAATTACGTCGATTAAATATGGCAATAATTAACCACAGTTTGACGATCGTACCTTTTCAAGATAAGATTCGAGAGAGAATAACTTACAGTCAAGGTCTTGTATGTCTGAGTTTAAGAGTCTCTAGACTTTGATTTCCACATACCTTAAAATGTTGAGTCTGGAATGGATGGTTTCAAATTGAATTTTCTCCAAAGGCTTTGTGAATATATCCGCCAGTTGGTTCTTTGAATCAACATATTGAATCGAAACTTCTCCATTTTGAACATGATTTCTAATGAAGTGATGTCGAATTTCTATATGCTTTGCTCTTGAGTGAAGAATTGGATTTTTAGTGAGATTGATAGCGCTGGTGTTGTCGTAATTAATCTCCGTGCATGAATCTTCAATTTCAAAGTCTCTTAGCTGTTGTTTTATCCAGAGAATTTGTGAACAGCAACTCCCAAGAGCTACATACTCTGCTTCTATTGTAGAGAGAGCTACTGTACTCTGCTTTCTTGAAAACCAAGATACGGTTCTGCCTCCAAATAGTTGATAGGTACCCGAGGTGCTCTTTCTATCAACTCTGCAACCGACTAGATCGCATCTAAGTATCCAAGAAGAGTAAAGTCTCCTCTTTTAGGATACCATAGACCGATGCTTGAAGTAGAAGCAATGTATTTAATAATACGCTTTGTAACATTTAAATGAGATTCTTTAGAATCTGCTTGAAATCTGGCACAAATGCAAACACTGAACAAAATGTCAGGTCTAGAAGCAGTAAGATAAAGAAGTGAGCCAATGATACTCTTGTATAGCTTATGGTCAACTTTCTTTCCTTCTTCATCTTTGTCTATCTTCAAGGAACTTGACATTGGTATTTCAGCCATCTTGCAATTGTTCAAACCAAACTTTTTGACGAGATCATTAGCATATTTTTCTTGATGAATAAAAGTTCCTTCCTTCAGTCGTTTCACTTGAAGCCCGAGAAAGAAGGTTAACTCACCCATCATGCTCATTTCAAATTCATCCCGCATAGTCTTAGAGAATTTCTTGCACAGACTTTCATTAGGAGATCCGAATATAATATCATCGACATATATTTGAACTAGCACAAAACTTTTGCTTTTTCTTTTAATAAATAAAGTAGTGTCTACTTTACCTTTCACAAAACCGTTTTGGATTAAAAACTTACTCAGCCTGTCGTACCAAGCTCGAGGTGCTTATTTTAAGCCATACAAGGCCTTTTTGAGTCTGAATACTAAGTCTCGGTTTCCTTGGGTCTTCAAACCTGGTGGTTGTTCCACATAGACTTCCTCATGGATGAATCCATTAAGGAAGGCACTTTTGACATTCATTTGGAATAACCTGAAATTTTTATGACAAGTAAATGCAAGTAATAAACGAATTGCTTCTAACCTGGCTACCGGTGCATAAGTCTCGTCATAGTCTATCCCTTCTTCTTGCGTGTATCCTTTGGCCACGAGTCTTGCTTTGTTTCTTACAACCTTTCCCTTCTCGTTCATCTTGTTTCTGAAAACCCATTTAGCTCCAATAACTGTTTTACCTGTTGGTTTTGGAGTCAATTCCTAAACATCATTGATACTGAATTGCGTGAGCTCTTCTTGCATGGCTTCAATCTAGCTTTCATCAGATAAAGCTTCATCTATGCTTTTGGGTTCTATTTCAGAAATAAGAGCCACAGCACTAGACTCTTCGCGCCTTTTGGATCTAGTGTGAATTCCTTCATTAATGTCGCCAATGATAAGATATTTAGGATGACTGGACTTATGCTTCCAGTTGCTGGTTGATTTGTCAGAGTGATGATCACTTCCTTCACTTGAGCCTTCAACAGTTACTTGCTGCTGGTCCTTCAAAGTCTGAGCTGTTTCTTTAGACTTTGTAGAGTCTAGAGCAGGTTCTGGATCTTCAAGATGAGTCTGAATAGATTCATTTTGTATCGAATCCTGGAATTTGACATTCATTGATTCTTCCACAATTTGAGTCTTTTTGTTGTAGGCTTTGTACGCTTTGCTTGTGATTGAGTATCCAAGGAAGATGCCTTCATCTGACTTTTCTTCAAACTTACTAACTCGATCATTTGCATTTTTCAGTATAAAACATTTGCATCCAAACACATGAAAATATAAAACAATAGACTTTTTTTCTTTGAATAATTCATAAGGGGTTTTTTTCTAGAATAGGCCTTAGAAAAAATCTGTTAATAATATAACATGCTGTAAAAACTGCTTCAACCCAAAAACATGAGGAGATGTTACTTTCAATTAGAAGAGTTCTAGCCATTTCTTGAAGAGATCTATTCTTTCTTTCCACAACTCCATTTTGTTCTGGAGTATACGGAGAGGATAACATATCCTTTTTCGTTTTGAACCTTTTTAGCAAATTTTCAAAGAGAAGGTTTCAGACTTACTTGCCAGGAAATACACCCAAGTGAATCGTGAGTAGTCATCCACTATTACTAGGCAATATTTCTTACCTCCAATGCTCTGTGTTCTTGTTGGTCCAAAGAGATCCATATGAGTACACGGTTAGTGGAAATTTGATTTATTGGTTTAAAAGAATTTCTTACTTGTTTTCCCAATATGCATGGTATACATAGGTCAAACTTTTGATATGATAAATTGGGTAGACCACGAACAAGCTTCTTTGATGAAATTTTGGCTATCTGCTTCATATTGATGTGCCCAAGCTTTCTGTGCCATAAACTTGCTTCGTTTTGGATTGAAATTAAACATTGCGATTCATCTAGTTTCACATCCAAGAGGTAGATGTTTCCATGTCTTCGTCCCATAAATGACTGAGTAGAGTCTTTACTGGTTCCTGAACATATACCCTCTTGAAAGTAAATTTTGAGACTGGTATCACATAACTGACTGACACTGAGCAGATTGTAGTTGAGTCCTTCAACTAAAGAAACATTGCTTACTGTGAGGTTTCCAATTTTCACAGTTCCAAATCCCACAATTTTTCCTTTGCTGTTTCCTCCAAATGAGACTTTTCCACCATTCACTTGAACAAGTTTTATGAAGCAATTTGAATCTCCTGTCATGTGTCTCGAGCATCCACTATCCAGGTACCATTTCACCTTTTTCTTGATAGTGACCTGCATTTAAAAAGAGACTCAAGCTTTCTTTGGTACCCATATTTTCTTGGGTCCTTTTGAGTTAGTCTGATATGCGGTTTTTGCCCAAACTTTATTGACAGGTCTCCAAACCATAGGACATTCTTTCTGCACTATTGCATTTTGAACATCTAAGAGCATTGCAACCTACTAGTTTTACAAAGGTCTTTTAAAAATGATTTTTGTAAGCATTTCTTGTGGGTCTTTGTTTGATTCTTTCTTTCACTTTAGGAAAATCAATTAAATGAATGGTTTCAGATCATTCCCAACCCGATTTATTGAAATAAGGTCTTTGAACAGAAAGTATTTTTTCTAGTTTCTCGATCCTATCGAAAATCTTTTGGAAATGTTTGAGATATCATTTTTCAAGAATGCATTTTCTTTTGAAAGATTATATTCACTTTCTCTAAGAGAAGAAACATTCACATCTAAACATTTCACCTTTTTTTTCAAAATATTTTCTTGTTGTTTTAAGGCAGAATTTTCCTTTTTAAGTTCGAAAATCCTTTTAAGAGAAGTCTTAAGACTAAAACACAACTCATCAATGTATTTAGAAACTTTAATATGGATTTTGAAGTTACTTACCTCAAATTTAGTGTCCGAATCTCGAGTCTGTCTCGAATTTGAATCAATCCGATTGTGCTATCGACATATGTTGGCATAATCATCATCACTTTCTTCACATTCTGTATCACTCCAGGTTTCTGCTTTAAGTGCCTTTTGATACCTTTCGATTTTTCATTTCTTCTTCCTCAGAAGAGGACAGTTGGGTCTGATGTGCCCCTTTTTCTTACATTCAAAGCAAACTACATCTTTTTTTGATTCATCATCTTCAACAAACTTAGTCTGTTGCTTTTGAAAGCTTTGTTTCCTTGGATTGAATTTTCTCCCTTTTCTATTCAGCTTTCTAAATCTTCTTATCATGAGAGCAAGCTCCTCATCGTCCATATCGTCTTCAGAATCTGCAGCATCAGAATCATCATTGGATTTTAATGCAATGGATTTCTTACCTTTAGGGTCTTTGTCTTCATTGATTCGTTCCACTTCATAAGACTGAAGAGTTCCAACCAATTCATCAACAGATAGTGGCATGATTCTTTGGGTCTCTCTGATTGAGGTCTTTATGTGATTCCAATCCTTGGAGAGTCAACGCAGTAGCTTGTTTACCTTCATGGGATCAGAAATTGGTTGACCTTGATTTTCAAGACCATTCACGATATCTGTAAAATGACTAAACATGTCAGTTATAAATTCTCCCGATTTCATTCTGAATGCTTCGTATTGACCGAGGAGAATGTTGATTATGGTTTCTTTCACTCGATCGGTTCCTTCGTAAGTAATGTGTAATCTATCCCGAGACTTCTTTTGTGACACCCCGAACCCTTCGCGTGTCGTCACCAACGCCGATGTTATACTTTCTTTCCTCTTTCTATCATGTACTTAAAACAAGCGTCGTTAATCACAGGCATTTTTTTTTTAACAATCGGTCCCAACGCGACTCATAGCGGAAGCAAATTAAACATCACCATCTATCCTCCTACCAATCCATGATACAAATACACACCAGTTAAACATCAGGATTTTATAAACAACTTCGACACTTTGCTTACATATATATTTTCAAGATGGGATTTCTTTTGGGTCGGTACATCAAAAAGGAAAAGCTAGGACTCAGCCACGTCCAGCCTAAAACCTCAAAAAGAAACTCTTGACCCTCAACATCACACGAGTACGAACCCCCATCAAAAGTGTCGATCATCTACATCAAAAAGAGATCCAGCTCCTACTCATCGCGCGTGTCTCACACCCAACCCGGTGCATCGGGCGGTGGCGGCGGCAACATCCCTCGCACGCTCCATCCCGACGAATGTGCATAGAAATGAACTCCCGAATGACAGGATCCCCAAATGCCCACGTCATACATCACTAGACAACGTACTCGGAAAGTCAGTCCGGGAACAGAGGGACGGTCTATCTCAACACACTCGACCTCTACATCGGATGGTATCCCGTAAAATGTACCTCACGTGACGGCAGGTAGCGGCATACTTGCTAATCTGAAATGTTATCCCCAAAAGGGGTGAGTACAACTACTCAGCAGATAGGGAAATCCTATAACAACTCAATGCATCATGCAAATTTCACATGCATTGCAGGCATTACTTACCTTGAAGCCAGACACACACTATCATGCGTCATCATATCACATCACATATCATCATCATCATCATCATGCATATCATCATGCATATCATATATCATATCATAGGTGATCATCACATCACATCACATATCATCATCATCATCGTCATCATGCATATCATCATGCATATCATATATCATATCATAGGTGATCATCATATCACATCACATATCATCATCATCATCATCATCATCATCATCATGCATATCATATTTAATGGGTGATCATTGATATTGCTAGTATGAGTACCTAGAGGGGGTGAATAGGTATACAAAGATTTTTCTTGATAATTTCTGTATACTTGCGCAATACTTAGACAGTTGAAGGATTTGCGAAGAGTAATAATCAACGTAAGACTGAGTAAGGAAAGAGAGAATTAAACACGCGGTTTATAGTGGTTCGGCTTGATTCAAGCCTACGTCCACTCTTCTGCACTGACAGCCAATTTGGCTGGATTCCACTATGAACAAAGAGATGTTACAGTGTTGATCTTCCTTGATTTCTCGGTGTAGATGATCTACCACACTCGCTCAAGGTATCACCAAGTATAGACACTCTCTGTGTATGTAATTTCACTCAGACTGTATCGACTAATAATCAAGGTGCTTCAGACTCTGGAATTTTTCTATCAATCACATCCTCAAACAACTAGAACGACTTCCTTTTTATACTCGTTTATGCCATCATACCGTTGGCACTTACCAAAGGAATTCCTCCAATCTACCCGTTGGATAGAATCAATCAAGAAGATCATTCGAGCTATAAAAGGAACCTGACGATAGCCCATCAATCCTGTTCGCCCATACAATCAGGATCTTGGTTTCCAAGAATAGAACATTCCAAGAATACTTCGTCGACCAACAGATCTTCAATTGATCTAGATACGAACAAAAGAATCTGTTGTATTTATCCAACCAAAAAGATCTTCTCCAGACGATAGGATTAAATCCTCAACCATATACTTCGGCTCTGGATTTCCTTCACATCGGATCGGAAAGACCGTCAATGAGAATAGTCTTGAGTCTTGAGTCTTAAATCTTGAGTCTTGAATCTTGAGTCTGGTAGTCGAGAGTCTTCGAGACTTTAAACTAGACGATCTGCGATACCCGAGACTAGACTCAAGGAAACGTTTTGTCGGCTTCAAAATATTCTCGAACGATTTCTCCAACAATCATCATATCACATCACATATCATCATCATCATCATGCATATCATCATGCATATCATATTTCATGGGTGATCATCATATCACATCACATATGATCACAATCATCATCATCATGCATATCATCATGCATATCATATTTCATGGGTTCATTTTTCATCTTTTTAACTTTAAGTTTGATCACCACATCACCCACTTCTCATATCATCAATTTCATCATCCCTTCGGGCAAAGACCTCCGACAGGGTTCCCAGCATTCCAGCCATCCCATGGCCACCGAGCTTCCGGCCCCCCCACATTCCGGGCATCTCGCATCTTAACTAGCATCACGAGGCATTCCCTTCGGCGAAACCTCCGAAAGGGCTTCCGGCCTTTACCCTTCTAGCCAGGCATCCCGCACCCACATCCTGGCATCGCGAGGTATTCCCTTTGGGCAGAAACCTCCGACAAGGCTTCCGGCCGCCCACATTCCGGGCATCCTGAATCTCCCAAGGAATCTCTGGAATTACGCCACTAGGCCACCAGACATCATCATCCACCACAACCACTTACTCACATATCATTTTCCACATTCACCATCATTTTAATCTTATTATTACATGGCATATGATTCACACATCCTTCTCAATTTATGATCATACATACACCAATGTCATACAACAATGCATAATAAATTCAACGAAATTCATGACCAATAAAATAATCCCTTTTTTATTTTATTATTAATTTATTATTATTAATTTATTATTATATTATTATATTTATTCATTTCCATGAATAAATATTAAATTTAATATCTATGATTTTCCCAAAATCATAATATTCAAACAATCACTAAACAAATCAATAGGATCACAATTTCATACAAAATTCATGGCCAAATTGAATTTCTCATAATTTCACAATTTCCACAAAATAGCACATGATATTCGGATAATGGCCAGAATTGCACAGTTTCCAAATAAATTCGATTAAAATACTCATATGGTCTTCAAAAATTACGAAATTTTACAGGGTGATATCCAACGCATTTTCGTGCATTTTTCATGAAGAACTATAAGCCAAATTCTTTTTATATTTATTTATACAACCCCACGAAACCTCTGGAACCACTACCGCGTTGTCCAGAATACACTCCTCCGAAAGTTTTAGATTTCGCCCATCTATTCTCTTTCGTTTCCTCTGAAATTTGAGTATGTTATGTACCAATGTGTTCTTTACAAGTTTCATGAAGAGATCTAGGTCAAATAACCAAATTATGGTCACCATTTAAGTCCATGAAGTCTCGGGTGTCTCGGAATACTTCACCAGAACCATTGTTTCCAAGATCTAGCCGATTCACCAAGCTATACTTGTTCTTTTTGCTTCAAATTTGAGTATGTTGTAGCTTCAACTTTCATGAAGACATCGAAGTCAAATATTCAACATAAATTAACATGCAAGCAAGAATCTAGCAAGAGGTCAGCGAAAACTTCACAGATCTAGGGTCTCCGTATAATGGAACTTTAACCCCTCATATATCCATCAGTTTCCACGAAATTTCAGTATGTTATAGTACAAGACGTTAGCTACAATTTTCATGAAGACATCGAAGCCAAAATCGAACTCCAAACACTCATGCAAGCTCAAACAAGCTACTGACTCCAACAAACCGAACAAGAACAGTCACACGGTTTGAAAATAACCAACTCTTACCTCGGTTTTTCGCACAATCACACCTAAAATCGAACATGCAACCAACAAAACAAACATGCAAGAGAAGTTACGGACTCCACTTTCCTCTAAGATGGACAAACGACGACGAACGGCGACGGGACACGGCGATCGGACGGCGAACGAACGGCGGCACCCCTCGGCTCCGCCTCCTTCCCCTCTCGGTTTCTCCCTTTCTCTCAAACTCTCTCTCTCTCTCTCACCCTCTCTCGGCCGAATGAAGCAAAGAACCGGCCATCTCTCTCTCCTCATCCCTTTTATACTCCCCTAATCCCATGATTAACAATCATTGCTTTGCCTAAAAACTAACCAATGCATGCTCTTGCCATTTGCCACTTGTCTCATTGGGTTTTTAATTTTGAATTTGGCTTGGGCTTGGGCTTAGGCCCATCCGGCCACTCCCCTTGGGCTGGTCGAATTCTCCTCTTGGGCTCGAATGGGCTGACTAGCTTGGCCCACCAAGCTTTAGGCCAATGGGTCCAAGGCCCATTCGAATTTTAACCCTCTTTTTCCCTTTTTTTTTTTTTTGAAATCCCTTCTATAAATATTTCTAAATTTAAATTTTCAATCTTGGCCAAAGTCTTAGGATATTTTTGCTCATTGAAATTTAAATCATATGGCCAAGCATAGATTATTAATCCTATTAAATTTAAATTTCCACAATCATAAGCACAAATCATCAAATTTAAAAGACTAATGGCTAAAACATAAGCCATGGAAATTTAACACCTAATTAGAGTCTTTAACACACCTTATGGCTTGGCTTTGAATTTCTGGGATGCCACATCTTTGGCTGTATCACAAGAAGATATTATGTTATATTCAGTAGGTGATAAAGCACAATATAAAGAATAGATTGCTTTTGCATCAAGAGCTTGTCTCTTGATTATCTCTTCCCGAGTCATTTCGTTAGACTCAACAGTGTCTTTTCCTCATTCTGAGACAGGTGCAGCTTTAGGAATGATTCCTTTTTCTACAACATCCCATTCTAGAGGATCTTTTGATCTTAGGAACGCCTTCATCTTGTTCTTCCATATGTTGTAGTCTTTTCCATCAAAATAAGGCTGTCTGGTATTGCTTTGCCCTTCTACCAGCCCTGGAACCAACATACTAGCTATGGATCTTTAACTCTGAAGTAAAACACTTCAAACAAAGTGAGTACACGAGCTCTGATACCAATTGATATAGCTAGTATAACCACCTAGAGGGGGGTGAATAGGTGCACAAACAATTTATCAATATACGGAAGCGATTCTAGGCAACCGATAGAAATGAAGTTCTCTATTGATTAACAAAATGAAGTATGATCAAAGTAAAGAGAATAAGGAAGAGAAAATTGAACACAAGGTTTATAGTGGTTCGGCTTATTTCAAGCCTACGTCTACTCTTCCGCACTGACAGCCTACCGGCTGGATTTCACTATGAACAAAAGAGAAGTTACAGCATAGCTTTTCCTTGATTCCACAGTGTAGATGTTCTACCACACCTCCTCAAGGTTTCTCACAAATATAGACTCTCTTTTGTATACAAGAGCTTCAGACTTTGGAATTCTTCTATCGCACACCTCTCGAACAACTTAAAACGTCTTTCTTATATACTCCTTTACGCTATCATACCTGTTGGCACTTACCAAAGGAATTCCTCCAATCTACCCGTTGGACGGAATCAATTAAGAAGATTATTCGAGCTATTAAAGGAACGTGTCGATAGCCCATCAATCATGTTTGCCCATACAATCAGGATCTCGGTTTCCATAAGTAGAACCTTCCAAGAATATTTAGACAATCATCGGATCCTTAATCTTCGAGTCAATCTCGATCAATCAAAGAATTCTGTTATGTCTTTTCCAGCCAAGAGATCTTCTCCAGTCGATAAGGTCATATCCTTAATGAAACATCCAGTTCTGGATAACCTTTCTTCAACGGATTAGAGACTATCAATGAGGATAGACTTTGAGTCTTGGGTCTGACTGTACGGAGGTCTTCGGACTTTAAATAGCAGAGTCTACAAGCCTTCGACTAGACGATAGAAACGTTTTATCAGCTTCAAAACACTTTAAGAAGACTTCTCCAACAAGTAGGACCCTCGTGCATGTGTCGTGGTCCCCGCTTTGCAATTCTCGAAGACTTTCTCGAAGACACTGTCGTTTCAAGGGAGAAATTCTCAAACTTGCTCGAAAATGAGAAAACTTTTTGGGTTAATTGAAGATGAGAGTGAAAGCAAATGGGAGTTTAGTATTTTAGGTTTAAAAGTGAAAACGAAGAAGACAAATTTCAACAGTATATAAAGCAAGTGAAGCGAGGTAAACGAATCGTCATAAAAAAGATGTTTTTTGGAAAATGAATAACTGCCATAAATTCAAACACTTGGAAAGGCAATTTCAATCAATTAGTAATTAAAAAGTAACTGTACCTTTTCAAATCTTTAACCAAAAATTAAATTGCTAGTACTGAAATAGCTTACAGTCGTAACTCTTGTTTTTCTGAGTTTGAACACCGTCAGACTTTACCTCTGAGTTTGAGCACCTTCAGACTTTAAAGATGTGATGTTCAGTTTGGTGCGAATAGACTCAAATAGGTTTTTCTCTAATGGCTTTGTAAAAATGTCTGCCAGTTGATTCTTTAAATCAATGAACTGAATCATACCTTCTCCATTTTGAACATGATCTCTAATAAAGTGATGTCGAATCTCTATGTGCTTTGCCCTTGAATGAAGAATCGGATTCTTTGTGAGATTTATTGCGCTGGTGTTGTCACATTTGATCTCGGTGCATGAGTTTTCGATTCCAAAGTCTCTTACTTGTTGTTTTATTCATAAGATTTGAGAACAGCAACTCCCAAGAGCCACATACGCTGCTTCTACTATTGAAAGAGTTACAGTACTTTGCTTCCTTAAAAACTAAAATACTGTCATGTTTCTCAGCAATTGACAAGTATCGGAAGTACTCTTTCTATCAACTCTGCAACTCGCCAAATCTGCATCTAAATATCCTATGAGAGTAAAGTCTCTTTCTTTGGGATACCACAGACCTAACTTTGAAGTAGTTGCAACATATTTCATGATGCATTTTGCAGCACTTATATGAGATTCTTTAGGATCTGATTGAAATCTAGCACAAATACAAACATTAAACAAAATGTCAAGTCTATAAGCAATAAGATAAAGAAGTGAACCAATAATACTCCTGTAAAGCTTCTGGTCAACTTTCTTTCCTCCTTCGTCTTTGTTCAACTTCAAAGAACTTAATATCGGTATCTTAGTCTTTTCGTAATTCTCTAATCCGAACTTTTTAACGAGATTTTTTGCATATTTTTCTTGATGAATGAAAATTCCTTCTTTCAATTGTTTCACTTGTAATCCGAGAAAGAAAGATAGTTCACCCATCATGCTTATCTCAAATTCATCCTACATAGACTTATAAAACTTCTTGCACAAGTTTTCGTTAGGTGATCCAAATATAATATCATCAACATAGATTTGAACAAGTGAAAAGTTTTTACATTCTCTTTTAGAAATAAGTACTATCCGCTTTTCCTTTGACAAAATCATTTTGAATTAAAAACTTACTTAACTTGTCATACCATGCTCAAGATGCTCGCTTCAATCCATATAGAGCCTTTTTCAATCGGAATACTGAGTCTGGTCTCTTTGGTTCTTCAAATTCGGGAGGTTGTTCCACATAGACTTCTTTTTGCTACTGGAGCGTAGGTCTCATCATAGTTTATCCATTCTTTTTGCGTATATCCTTTATCCACGAGTCTTGCTTTGTTTATGACCGTCTTTCTTTTTTCGTCCATCTTGTTCCTAAAAACCCATTTAGCTCCAATAATTGATTTTTCCTTTTGGTTTAGGAGTTAGTTCCTAGACATTGTTAATATTGAACTGTCTGAGTTCTTCTTGCATAGCTTCAATCCAGCTTTCATCAGCTAAGGCTTTTTCTATGCTTTAGGGTTCTATTTTAGAAATAAATATCATGGCGCTAGACTCTTCTTGCTTTTTGGATCTGGTGCGAATCCTTCATCAATGTCACCGATGATGAGTTCTTTGGGATGACTAGATTTGTGCTTCCAGTTACTTATCGGTCTGACAGTTCGCTAATCTTCTACTTTAGTTAATTCTTCAACTTCTATTCGTTGTTGTTCTTCAGAAGTCTGGGCCACTTCAGGGGAGGTAGACTTTGTAATGTCTGGAGCAGGTTCAAATTCTTTAGGTTAAGTCTAAATCAATTGATTCTGGAAAGAGTCTTAGAATTTAAGTTCATAGATTTTCCACAAATTGAGTCTTCTTGTTGAATATTCTATAGGCTTTGCTTAAAGTTGAGTAGCCAAGGAAAATTCACTCATCTTATTTCTCTTCAAACTTACCAATTCGATCATTTGCATTTTTCAAGACAAAATATTTGCAACCAAATACATGAAAATAAGAAACAATTGGCTTCTTTCCTTTGAATAACTCATAGGGAGTTTTCTCCAAAATAGGCCTTAAGAATATCCTGTTAATAATATAACAAGCTGTAAATACTGCTTCAGCTAAAAAACGAGAAGCAATATTACTTTCAATTAAAAGAGTTCTTGCCATTTCTTGCAAAGATCTATTCTTTCTTTCCACAACTCCATTATGTTCTAGAGTGTATGGAGAGGAGAAAACATGCTGAAAACCGGATTCATCACAGAATTTGGCAAAGTCTTGATTTTCAAACTCACCTCCATGGTCTGTCCGTATGCTTGAAATAGCATATCCTTTCTCATTCTGTACTTTCTTGGCAAACTTTGAAAAGTGAGAAAATGTTTCAGATTTACTTGCTAGAAAGTAAATCCAAGTAAATCAAGAATAATCATCCACAATTACTAGGCAATATCTCTTTTCACCAATGCTTTGAGTTCTGGTTGGTCCAAAGAGATCCATATGCAGAAACTATAAAACACGATTAGTAAAAATCTGATTTATTGGTTTAAAAGAACTTCTAACTTGTTTTCCCAACACACATGGTGTGCATAAGTCAGATTTTTTATATTTCAGGTTGGGCAGTCCACAAACAAGCTTCTTGGATGAAATCTTGGCAATTTGCTTTATGTTGATATGGCCAAGCTTTTGATGCCAAAGATTTGATTCATCTTGAATTGATATTAAATATTGAGATTTTCCTGGTTTTATATTTAGAAGATAAATGTTCCCATGTCTTCATCTAGTAAAAGAATGAGAAAGATCTTTACTAGTTCTCCACCAAGGAGACATTGTTGATTGTAAGGTTTCCAATTTTTACAGTTCCACACCCAACAATTCTTCCTTTGCTGTTTCCACCAAAAGAGACTTTTTCACCATTTATTTGCACAAGTTTTATAAAACAACTTGAATCTTCAGTTATGTGTCTCGAACAGCCACTATCCAAATACCATTTAACATTTTTTTTGATAGTGACTTGCAATTAAAAAGGAACTCAAGGTTTCTTTGGTACCCACATTTTCTTGGATCTAGGGGAGTTAGTGCAATATACAGTTTTTGCCTATTCCTTCTTAACAGGTCTCCAAATCATGGAACATTTTTTCTCAAAATATTTTAAGCTGCTGCATTTTGAACACTTGAGAGCACTTAGGCCAACGGCTTTTACAAAGACTTTTTGAAAATGGTTTTTGTAAAAAGTTTGTATAGGTCTTTGTTTGATTCTTTCCTTTACTTTTGGAAAATCAATTAGAGGAATAGTTTCTGAAGTCATTCCCAAGCCTGATTTGTTGAAATAAGGTCTTTGTACTGAAAAAATCTTTTCCAACTTTTCATATCCAATTAAAAAACTTTTTGAGATATTTTAAGTGTCCCTTTTTAAAAATGTATTTTCTTTTAAAAGAGAGTTTGCATTTTTTTTTAAAACAACAAAACTTTTGTCTAGATTTTCAAACTTTTCTTTCCAAGAATTTTCTTATTGCTTAGTGTAGAATTCTCCCTTTTTAGCTTGGAAATCCTTTTAAGAGAGATTTTGAGATTAAGACAAAGTTCATCAATGTATTTCGAGACTTTAGTAGGAATTTTTAAATTGCTTACCTCGATTTCGCTATCTAAGTCTAAGTCTGAGTCTGAGTCTGAGTCTGAATTTATCTCAGAGTCTGAGCCTAATTCTGATTTTTCCATTAGACAAATATTAACATAATGTTCATTACTTTCTTCGCATTCAGTATCATTCCATGTCTCTACTTTGAGTGCTTTTTTGTATTTCTCAACTCTTCCCTTTTTTTTCTTCAACTGAGGACAGTTGGGTCCGATGTGTCCTTTTTTCTTGCATTCAAAACAGATCATATCTTTGTTGGCTTCATCATCCTCAATTAATTTTTTTTGAAACTTTTGAGTGCTTTGCTTCTTCCAATTTGAATCTTCTTCCATTTTTGTTCAGTTTCCTGAACCTCCTTATCATAAATGCTAACTCTTCATCGTTCATATCATCTTCAGAGTCTGTATCATCAGAATCATCGTTAGCTTTTAAAGTAATTGACTTCTTACTTTGAGGATCTTCTTCCTCGTTAATTTGCTCCACTTCATAAGACTAAAGAGTGCCAACCAACTCGTCTACAGAAAGCAGCATGATCCTTTGAGTTTCTCTTATTGAAGTCTTCACATAATTCCAATCTTTGGAGAGTTCACACAGCAATTTGTTAACCTTCATTGCCCCTGAGATTGGCTGTCCTTGATACTCTAGACCATTTACAATCTCTATAAAATGACTAAACATGTCAGTGATAGATTCTCTTAGCTTTATCTTAAAGGCTTCATACTGTCCAAGTAGAATATTGATCTTTGTTTCTTTCACCCGATCAGTTCCTTCATAAGTAATATGCAGTCTATCCCGGACTTCTTTGGCTATTTCACGAGAAGGAATTATGTTAAACTCAGCAGGAGATAAAGCACAATATAAAGAGTAAATTGCTTTAGCATCAAGAGCTTGTCTCTTGGTTATTTCTTCTTGTGTCATCTCGCTAGCGTCTGTAACTTCTTTTCCTCTTTTTGAAACTAATGCAACTTTAGGAATGATTCCTTTTTCTACCACACTCCATTCTAGAGGATCTTTCGATCTTAAGAATGCCTTCATCTTGTTTTTCCATACATTGTATTCATTTCCATCAAAGTAAGGAGGTCTGGTGTTGCTCTGGCCTTCAACCAAACTTGGAGCTAACATACTAGACATAGATCTTTAACTCAAAATTAAAAATACTTCAATTGAATGAGCATTCAGGCTCTGATACCAATTGATAGGGCTAGTAAGGACACCTAGAGGGGGTGAATAGGTGTTAAAAGAAGTTTTGCTAGACTTAACAAATTAAATTGTCTTTTGAGAATAATAGACTGAAGATGTAAAAGACTGTAAACAGTTATATAAAGCTACGAAATAAAGTAAGAGTTCAGGGAAAGAGAATTGAAACACAAGGTTTATAGTGGTTTGGCTTAGACCAAGCCTACGTCCACTCTCCCGCACTGACAGCCCACTGGTTGGATTTTACTAAGGATCAAAAAAGGATTTTACAGTCTCATGTCCTTGTTTCCACGGTATAGAAACCCTACTACACTTCCTCAAGGTCTCACAAGTGTTTGATCCTTTTTTTGAGTAAAACTTAAGCTCAGCGATTGAAATAGCAAAGAACTAGGAGTTTCAAACTTTGGAATTTTTCTTTCATGCACACACTCAAATAACTTAAGCGTTCTCCTTATATACTCCTTTATGCCTTCACAACCATTGACACTTTCCAAAGGAGTTCTTCCGATCTACTCGTTGGACAGAATCAATCAAGGAGATCTCGAGTTATTTAAGGAATGTGATGATAGCCCACCAATCCTGCCCGCCCATACAATCAGGATCTAAGTTTCCATAAGTAGAACCTTCCATTATACTTCACCAATCAACGGATCTAATTATCTGAATTGATAAGAATAATTAGTCAAGAGGTGCTATCTCTAGCTGTAAGATACTCTTCAATCTTACGAACCAAATCCTTAAAGATAAACTTGCATCTGGATAAGTCTTCTCTTCGTCGGTCTAGAAACTGTCAGTGAGGATAGACTTTAAATCTTGAGTCTGGAGGTCTTCAAACTTTGACGATAGAGTTTGCAAGTCTTCAGATTATACTTATGAAAACATTTTGTCAACTTCAAAATAATAAGGAAGTTTTCTCCAACAAACTTCACGTCTCATGTTTGCCATTCATCACCTATGTAAAGAATGATGAGTATGGAATCACCATAAACTTGGAGTCTTTTAACTTCATGTCAATGGGCAACTACAATCCAAGGATATAGGCTTCATATTCAGAAATATTATTTGTACAAGGGAATATCAGCTTCCCAGCCACTAGGTAGTGTTGGCTAGCCGAGGATATTAAAATTGCTCTCGTACTAGAACCAGAAAGGTTGACAGTACCATTGAAAATACATGGTCCGCTTGTCATGTGAGACCTGGTGGATTCATTCATCAACTTCATCCCAATTATCAGGCTTCTCAAGATTTTCAGCTAGCATATCAACTATGGCCCAACCTTTAACGGACTTCTATGCCATGTTTTGGTTATCAAACTCAAAAAGTGGTATTTGTCATTTAGTGTGTGACATCCTAAAATTTGAGCCCTCTAAGGGATGAATGAATGTGAATTTCGTCAATGCATTGTTAGTTGATCTCACTCGAAATTGATCACTCCTAAGATATTAACCTTGAGAGGAAAGGCTAATGAGGACAAAAGTTGTACGACTAAAGAAGTTGACCTGGGAAAATGACTTGACCATGAGACTTGCATGAGGAAGATCCTGTAGATAGGCAGGCCAATTTCAAGAACGACTGAAAGTCGATTCACGGAGAAAACATAATGGAACGACGGGTGATTCCATTTACTGTTATCGAGCCCGCAAACGACCCTAGGTCGATCCATAGTAATTGTGTACTTTGAAATAAGAATCTATCCTTCGTAATTTCATGTAATCAAGGATTCTCATGTGTCCAGATGTCTTGAACGTGGTTTGGCATGAATCGATTCCATGTGAATCCTTAAAGCTGCCTGTCAGTTTGAGTTGTACCCAAAATGGCATTAGGGTGAAATTGACATAGCATGAGGACTCAAAATTGGACTTTGAATTATCGGGAATATCCGGGCCGGACTTCGGATGTTCGGATCAAGGAAACGAGCCCATGTGGATGTGGGCCGAGCAAAACTAGTGTGTGTCCTAGGCCCAAGGCAAGCAAGTGAGTCCATTGGGCCCAACCAACCATTTCTTCTTCCAAGCCCATTAGTAAACATTAAGCCCATTTGAGCCCAATCAATTCCCCAGCCCATTTCTTAGGCCTACCTATCATTTTTGGCCCAAGGGCAAATTGGGAATTTGTGTAACGTGGAAATGACCATTTTGCCCTTAAAAGCATGTTAATAAGGCAAGAGAAGAGAGAGAAGATGAGATCATCTTGCATGGGGACTTGGGGCATGCTTTATGGGACTTAATGAGGAGTGCAGCAGCTCTCCCATCACTCTCTTCCTCCCTTCCTTCAGCCCTCTCTTGACCGACCTCTCTCTCCCTTATTTTCCTTCTTCTCCTTTTTCGACTCCAGCATACCTTCTTTAAAAAACGTGAGTTAATTGTTGGCTTCCCATGCGAATTAGCTTACATGCCACCTACCACTATGCTAAGACACCCAAACCGTCCGACCTGACTTGGCCTCTCGTCGGACGGAGCCACCAAATGACCCACCAGCTGGCTAGAAGCCAGTGCCAATCTGACCGTCTAGCCTTGTTCTGCTGCAGCTGACCTTCTTGTGAAAACTTGAGTTGTTAGTTGCCTTCTCATGCGAATCAGCGTCTATGCCACCCACCATTGTCTTCAGAAGGCCCAAACCGTATGCCGAGACCCATCCATTCGCCGGTCAGAACCGTCGGCTGACCCACCGGCTGGCCAGAAGCCGCCACTCGCCGGACCGCCTGGAGTCTGCTTGGAGTGCAATGTTTCACAATTTTCTGCATGCTTTCTCCCATTTTAACCCTTCCTCTGCCCAACCCAGCCACCAGCCACTCCCCCTTGACCCCTAGGTGCCGCCGATTGCTGGCCAACCCCTCACCAAATCTCCGATTAGCCGCCTAACTTCTTTCCCACTTATGTAGTCCAATTTCTAGAGTAGCAGTGAGAGGCAGTGTTGGCGGCTGTTGTTCCAGCCCCAGGACCACCTTAGATTGTCATGGTAGAGGTCCCTGAGCATAGCCTCCGTTGTCGCCGTCGCGTCCTTGTCTCTAGCCCGTTTAACAGGTGAGTTTAGCTCCTAATCCCTTGATTAGTGCCTAAACTTGCTTAGGGTTGGTTTAATTATTGTTAATTCTAGTTTTGGAGATTTAATGAAGTTATATTAGTCCTAAGATAGGTGGTTAGATGAATGGCTAAGATTAGTTTAATTTAATCTTGCTTTGTTAGCTTAATTGTGGCTTATGTGCTTAATTAAGCTTGGTTAACTTTAGTTGATTAATTGCTTGCTTTAATTAGTGTTGTTAATGACTTTTGGATTTAATTTATTAATTATTTCATTCTGAAAATTTATTGTTCATGCGACACTGTTCACGAAATATTGTTCACGCGCACTATTCGTGTCTAATTTCATGTGCTTTGACCTTATGAGGTGATTTGAGTGTATAAATGCATGGGCATCCGCATGAATCAAGTGATTTTTACAAAAAGGAAATAATGGATTGTCTAAGAGACATTGGAGATGGACGGCTTTTACATGATGAGTATGGTGACATAGAGCTAATCATCGCGGTCGACAAGGAGGTTGGCCATCTCCACCATTGACACCAGGTGGTCAGGGCCCGGACATGGGATGAATAGGAGCTCGATTTTAGCACTCATGAAAACAATGATGCCTTCAAAAATTCTTCTTTTCCTAACTGAGTTCACTCGGTAGCGAAGATGATAATGAGTTGGAGGCTCTTATGGACTCAGTTAGTGGGAAGGAGGCAAGGGGGCAAAATGATGCGAATAGGAAAAGAAGAATATAATTAAAGGTAATATGGAGGGAATATAATAAATTATTTTTTTAACAAATAGTGAAAATAAATTATATTCCATAATTTCTTATTATTATTTCGTACCATTAGTGTGATTCATAATATTTTAATTGACAATTTCTTTACCTTAAATAAGGGAAAATTATAAATAAGGGCCAAAAGTATTCTTGTTTTCTCAAATAAGAGTTTGAAATAAATCTTATTTCAAATAAGAACCCGAAATGGTCAAAATCATCTCAAATAAGGAGCTGAAGTGACAAAATCATCTCAAATAAGGGCATTTTGTTAGCTGGCAACATTTCGGCCATCAGAGAAATGGTATTTTGGTAAAAAAATTATAACTATATTTTAATATATATATATATATATTATATTTTTTTTTTTCATTTCTTTGGCTTTTCCTTTCTTTTTTCCTCTTTCCTCACCGAGCCATAGCCGTCGATGGCCGGTGGAGGTCACTCGCCTCATGGTCAAGCCGCCCTCGTCGGTGCTGAGGCAACCCAAGCTAGGCGACCATCGCCTAACGCTAGATTAGGCAAGGGTAGCCTCACTTAACATTGGTGAGGACGACCCTCGCCCGATGCCTAGGTTGCCCTCGCTGAGGGAGGGGGGGCTACCCTCGCCAACCTACGTGAGGGTGACCTTCACCTAAGCTGGTGAGGAATGCCCTCGCATGATGCCAGCGGAGGCTTCCCTCACTAGCCTAGGCCCTCGCCTAAGTCTAGCGACCTCCTCCATGGCCGGCCAAGGGAAAGGGGAAAAGGAAAAAATAAAAAGGAAAAAGAAAGAAGAAGAAATAAATAGAAAAAAATTATGTTACAAGACAAAAATGTCCTACAATCTGAAAGGTTATACCCTTTTTTGAAATTGATATAACTACTTCAAACTTTTATTCAAGACAAGTTCCATTTTGAACCTTTATTTGAAACGATTTGATTACTTCAAATCCTTATTTGAAACAAGGTCCATTTTCAGGTTCTTATTTGATAAAACAAAAGTACTTCGAACTCTTATTTTGAATTTTTCCCTAAGAAGAAGTTACAATATTGCATATAGAATGGAAGTCTTAGCTATTCTGTGAAAATTAGAGAGATTATGCACAAATTTGACGGTTATCTCATTTAATCTATACAATTATAATTAAAAAAAAGGACAATTTGAAACTTAAAAATGAGAAAAATGTTTTCTAAAAAATAACAGAAATCGGCTAGTATATAATGAAAAGAAGAGCAATAAATAATGCATAAATTGTTGTAAAAGAAAAAATAGTAAATTTTTTCATCCTCTCAAAGTATTATTAGAATGCCATCATGCTGGGATCACCTTAAGTTCTAATGTAAATCTGGACATGTATAACCCTAACTCATATGTTAAATGATGCACCTAATGTGACTACTATAATAGAAAGTCATGATCCCATTCCATTCTTGGATTGCTATGAGTCGATTTGAGCATAAAAATTACAATATTTTGTGGCAATATCTTTTATCTATTTAGTCCTTGCTTATTTACTTAATGATGAGTTATAAGCATGCTATGTTCTATCTTTGTTTACATGTAATGACGAGCTAGTCTCAACATGAACTTGGCCCTTTGTTTTTCTACTAAGTGGTCTTCAGATGATCACCATACGAAAGTCATTTTCCCCATTTTGTCGTGCCTGGCAGTCCATCGATTCCCGTGCCCGAGAAGCTGGCTTTCATGGCATTTTTTAGATTAAGTTAAATAATTGGAGTTAATTTCTCATTCTTAGGTTTAAGCGTGCCTGTCCGGGCGAGGCGTTGTACAATTTTACCGGCTCAAGTTATTTTCTTTTCCCATACTATGTTTGTTCAATAATCGGTTTGTTCATTTTTTATTTGCTTTAGCACCGATGCAGGATATTTAGATACATGTTTTAAGAATGAAAAATGATAAAAAAAAAAATTATACGAAATAGGTTTTGGAGGATAGCAACTCATGCAAAGTATTTATTATGTTCTATCACATTCTCCATAGTTAAGAGCATACACGAAATGTAGAGTGCGCAACCTTACTCTAATACCAATTATATGAAATTTGGAGGTGTAGCTCCGATACTCCTTGTTACGTATGCGAAAGTGTTATGGCAGTAAAATAAGATAGCTCGAGACACGCTCGATATACCAAAGTCCAATTAGGACTTTTCTTTTGACCAATGGATTGCACCTTGAACGATTCCAGCTGTCTTCGAAGATAGAGCCGTATAAGGACCAAAGTCCAATATGGACTTGAACTATTGTAAGCTCAGGTCATTGTCCGAGAGATAGACACCATGCAATAACTTTTCAATTGAAAAGATATTATATGGTCCATAACAACTACATAAGCTGAGCCCATTTAAATTATTGATTATGTAGACTATATACTATAAATTATTGAGTCTAAACGACTCACGGACCATGCAATAACATATAAATTTGTCATGATGTGACATTTATCATATGAGCCGCCCCATATTTTCTTCTTGGAATAATTGCTCGAGTTTATCGAATGAATGTGAATCCGAACGTCCTAATTTTTAAATTTTTTCGGTGTCTTGGGTGATCCATTAAGCTTTTTTAATGAAGTAAAAAGATGGCAAGCTAGCAATAATCCAACAGACTCGAGTCAAACTAACGGCGATTCCGGCGACAACTAGCATATTGAGGTCTATAAGAGCCTTCTCCACCTGGTTATACTTCGCATCCAAGCTAACTCGGCAACGGAAGACAAGAAATTTCGAAGGCGTCGTCATCGTGATATGAGTACTAAATCTCATCTCGTGTTCATCCCATCGCCGGGCCTCGGCCACCTGGTGTCGACAGTGGAGATCGCCAAGCTCCTTGTGGACCATGACGGCCGGCTCTCCATCACCGTCCTCATCATGAAGTTGCCCTTCGACTCAGAGGTTGACTCCCGCATTGAGTTGCTCGCGGCTTCCATCGCTGCAGGTATCCGCTTCGTGATCCTCCCTCGGCGGAATCCCTCCCCAGATACGTCCCGAGTGGCCTTCCTCACTGACTTCATTGAGAGCCACAAAGCTGACGTCCGAGAAGCCGTGGCTGACCTCAACATGTGCGACTCCCCACGGCTAGCCGGGCTTGTCGTTGACATGTTCTGCACCACGATGATCGAAGTGGCCAGCGAGCTCAGCGTTCCTTCCTACGTGTTCTTCACGTCAAGTGCTGCAGCTCTCGGCTTGCTACTGCACCTCCAGTCGATCCAAGACGAGAACCACATGGACCTGACCGAGCTTGAGGGCTCAGACGCCGAGCTGGACTTCCCGTGCTTCAGGAACCCACTGCCTGCTGCCAAATTCTTGCCCTCCGATGTATTCATAAATGAAGCTGGCCGGCTACTTTTGAGCCACGCCCTACGGATAAGGGAAACAAGAGGTATCTTAGTAAATACATTCACCGAGCTGGAACCGCATGCGGTGGAGGCCCTGGCGGGCCTCGGAGCGCCCCCGGTGTACCCGGTGGGCCCCATAGTGAACATCAAGGTTGACAGTAAAAGGGGCACGGAAGGTAATAACAGTCCGAAGGGTTTCGAGATCCTGGAGTGGCTCGACCAGCAGCCAGAAACGTCTGTGGTGTTCCTGTGCTTCGGAAGCTTTGGGAGCTTTGACGAGGACCAGGCGAAGGAGATTGCTCGCGCGTTGGAGCAGAGCAGGCGCCGCTTCCTGTGGTCCCTACGTCAGCCACCTATGAAGGGCAAGCTGGAAGCCCCCCATGACTACGCGAATCCGGCGGAGGTCCTGCCCGAGGGGTTCCTGGACAGGACAGCCAGGGTTGGCAGAGTGATCGGTTGGGCCCCACAGGTTGCGATCCTGAGCCACCCGGCCATCGGAGGGTTCGTGTCCCACTGTGGGTGGAACTCTACCCTAGAGAGCATATGGTTCGGCGTGCCGATTGCCACGTGGCCGCAATATGCAGAGCAACAACTCAACGCATTCGAGCTGGTGGTGGAGCTCGGTCTGGCGGCACAGATCAAGATGGATTATCGGAAAGATCTTGTCAAAGGGAGCAACTTCGTGACGGCAGACGAGATAGAGGGAGGGATAAGGAAGTTAATGGAGAGCCATGAGGCCGAGGAGAGAAGGAAGAAGGTTAAGGAGGTGAGCGAGAAGAGTAGGAAGGCTTTGGTGGAGGGTGGCTCATCTTACTTGTCTTTGGCTCGCTTCATCGAGAATGTCCAGAGACAATGAGACTTTGTTTGGCTAGGAGACTGGTTTGACTACTTTTCTTTACTTGCTTTTATAAGTTAGTATTTTGAATCTTCGAGTACTTGGGAGTGTGCGTTGTAGTGATCTTGTGACTATAATCAATGTTAATATGTCAAAAGGAGAGAACAGATCGTCCGGGTCCGGCCATGAGTTGCTGTTTATTATGGTGATGTCTGTTATTTGCAAAAATCACAATAGATATAGAAAGTGTTCAAAAATCAATTAATATCTATGAAGTTTTAACTTCCGTGTACTCGCACCCCTCAGTGACATGCCTCTGATCATGAAAGCTGGCCACGCGAGTCTCGGTCTTGCCATTCACGACCTGACGTGGCCACACCCACTTTCGTTTCGATCATCTTCCTCGGGTTCCGTCCCATTTCCGAGATCAACCCTAGCAAGGTCTGGCAACCTCTACACCGAAGGCTGCAAGCCCAACGTACTCGCCGAGTCCTGATCAAGTCCCAACTCACCTCAAAGAGCTCACCGGGCTGTCCTCGACATGTTCTTCACGATGCCGACGGATGTGACGAGCGAGCTCCAGATCCCCATCTACGTGCGCGCCCTTCGGACCCCACGGAACCGTAGAGGATCGTTCTCAGCCGGAGTACCCAGCTGGGGTTGGGTCACACGGCGGTCTGACAGACTTCACTATCTTTTCCCTCTGATTTTTTATGCTGCGCTCATCCTGCGGCCCCTCGAGATGGAGCATCAGCCCAGAAAAGTAATACCCACTTTCCTTTGAGCAAGTTTCCAGTGTGGGACTTTTCGGAGGTCATGATTGGCAAGTGCGCTCCGTCAATGGAACTGTGGTATGGATGGAATAATAATTAAATAATCTTTAAGGAAAAACGGAAATAGAACCAATATAAAATTTTTAAAGAAAATTACACGTCTCCCTCCACTGCTTTTTTCTCGTTTGTTTTATTGTCTTTTTAATTGTTTATGAACTTGACAAGGGGGGATTCATATTATTTTAATGGATGATGATAGCATAACAGTCAATGCTATTGTTAAAAGTAACGGTGATATGTGAATCACCAGTGCTAGCATAACACCAGCTGCAAATAACACCAGCTGCAAAGGAGGGAAGGAAATTTTTTTATCCTGCCTTTTCTATCAATTAGATCTCGTAGCTTACATGCCATTGTTACCCAACAATAATAACAGTGACTGTTACTTAAGCATTTCCCTATTTTAATTGAAGTGATCGGACATTTTCTTCTTGTCTTCATGCCGGAGTGAGAAAGAGAATCCCAAACATGTTGTTAAATGGGATAGACGGTGAGAGCCATAAAAAAAAGGAATCTAATCTATTATCTTAAAAAGAAATGAATGAGCAACGGTTTTTAGTATATTATGAGAATAATAGTGTATTCTCGATCATAAAAAATTAAATAATAAATAATTATAAATTGTTATGGGGTACATTCCTTTAAGAATTTGTGGCTCACAACAAATTATTATTCTTATAGTAACCCAAAAATTGTTATGCTAGCAAAGCCCTATCTTAAAATAGGCAACCCAAAAAACTCTAAACTCGGTGCCTTTGTTTCACAAAAATTGAGTTTTTTGGAAAATATTTTCTAAAAAATGATTGCTTATATTGTTTAGAAAATTACTGAAACAAAAAATGTTTTCATCATCAATAACAATCTATGTCTAACAATTTCATGGGCAATGAACAAATTTTCATTCATTTATTTTTGGAAACGATATAAGTAATTATTTTTTGGAAAATGTTTTCCTAATCACTCATCTGTGAAACAAACGCACCCTTAAATCTTGTTCCAATTCTATCTCAAACTATAAAAACCACCAATTATAACTTTATTCCCGAACATACCCTGAACTTTTTGTTAACTAAAAAAAAAAAAACACCACTCCTAATTTAGTTTCAAATCTACCTCCATTAACCCTTCATTAAAAAATATCCAGATGTGATTTCGAGAATCAACACAACCCACGAAGTCCACATCCAAATATATCTGGATGTTGATTTCGAGAATCAACGCAACCTGCGAAGTCCACATCCAAATAACTGACTACTTCCAATTTGTTAATCCGTCTATACAAAAGCATGTAGCATTTGGTACCTTGAAGGTATCTCATCACTTTCTTTGTAGCTCTCAAATAATTCATATCTGGATTACTCTAATATCTTCCCAATAGTCCCATAGCAAAAGCGATGTCAGGTCGAGTGCAAAACTGAGCATTCATCAAGCTTTCAACAATAGAAGTATATGGAATGTTTTTCATTTATTCCCTTTCTAGATTGATCTTCAGGCATTGGTTCAAATTGAATTTGTCACCCTTCACAATGGGTGTTATACTTGGTGAACAATCTCTCATCCAAAATCTTTCTAAGACCTTATTGATATAGGTTTTTTGAGATAGTCTTAAAATTCCTCAAGGTCTATCTATACGGATCTTAATGCCAATAACATAAAATGCCTCACCCATATCCTTCATGTCAAAACTCTTAGAGAAAAATTGTTTCACCTCATGTAGCAATCCCTTATCATTGGTTGCAAGTAGAATATCATTCACATATAGCACAGGGAAACAAATTTTGCTCCCACCGACCTTTTGGTATATACATTAATCCATGACATTCTCTACAAAACCGAATGAAGAGATGATATCATGGAACCTTAAGTACCATTGACGGGATGCATGTTTCAAACCATATATAGATTTCTTAAGCTTACACACCAAATGCTCACATTTGCTAGAGGAGAATCCTTCAGGATGTAATTTCATATCAAAATGGACAACCAATGCTAAAACAATATGAAGATAATCTTTTTTAGATGCAGCATAAAATGTCTTCGTATAATCGATTCCTTCCTTGTGAGTGAATCATTTAGCGATGAGTCTAGCTTTATATATTTCAATGTTACCCAATGAATTATCCTTAGTTTTGAAGATCCATTTATAATCAATGGCCTTCACACCATTGAGCAACTCAACTAAATCCCAGACTTCATTAAATGCCATAGAACTCATTTCTTCCTTCATGGCATTGCACCATAAATTGGATTTATCATTGTTCATGACTTGTGAAAATGTTTCAGAATCATTCTCATCTCCAATATTATAGTCAAATTCTTGTAAATACATAATATAATCACTAAGAATTGCTGATTTCTTTATTCTAGCATATCTTTTTAATGTTTCATCAACATTCTTTTAAAGAGCGTGTTGCTAATTGCTAAACAATTGGATCTACTAGATCAATGTCAACAGGTTATGGAACTTCAATGATTGGTTGTTCATTATCCGGTTGAATTAAATGGGCATTATGAACAACAAGGTGGAAGGTTGAGTGTCTGAATGATCTTTATTAGGAACAATGTCCTTTAATCAATCGCTCCCACTAATCAAGTCATTTTCAAGGAGCTTAGAGTTCCTTGATTCCACAATCTTAGTGATGTGAGATGAATAATAAAACTTGTATCCCTTGAACCTTTTGACATATCTAATAAAATACCCATTTATGGTCCTTGGGTCCAACTTATTTTCCTATGAATTGTAAACTCTTACTTCAAACGGGCATCCCTAAACGCGTACATATTGCAAACTCATTTTCTAATCTTTAAATAACTCGCAAGGTGTCTTTGAGACAACCTTGGTTGGAACTCAATTTAATATATACATTGTCATCTTCAATGCTTCAGTCCATAAAGACTTAGGAAGTTTGGAGCCATTAAACATACTTCGCACCATGTTTAATAAAATTCGATTTCTTCTTTCTACTACATCATTTTGGTCCGGAGAACCAAATAGTACATTGGATAACTATCCCATGCTCTTGAAGAAACTTCACAAATGGATCAGGTGCTTGTCTATCTTCAGTGTATCTACTATAGAATTCTCCACATATATGTTATCCCACAATCGTAATTTGCTTGCCACATTATTTATCTACTTCCGCCTTAAATACCTTAAATGCATTTAATGCTTCATGCTTATTATGAAGCAAGCAGATATATAAGTAATGTGAGTAATCATCTATGAAATAAATGAAGTATTTCTAACCACACAAGTCCATATCCAGACCACAAATATCCGTATGTATGATTTCTAATATTTTCGTACTCTCTTGACACCTTTCTTCGTCTTATTGGTCTGTTTTCCTTTTATGCAGTCCACACAGGTGTCACAATCAATAAAATCTAAAGTACTAAATACTCCATCATTTACCAATCACTTAATTCTATCTACGAGATATATCTCAATCTCCAGTACCATAACATAGAGGAATCTTCTTTCACAACACATCGTTCTATACCAGTGTTATCATGAATATGCATCCCATTATAATTGGCATTATCTTGTAAATTAATTCAAAAAAAAAAAAACATAAGACAAAGTACCACTTCCAACAATTTCAGATTTAAATGATAAACAAAAATTTGAATATGAAAAATTAAAAGAGTGACCCAAAAGTACAAGTTTTAAAATTGAAATTGAGTCTATAAAGAAACTAGGAACATAAAAGGTCATTTCCAAATTCAAAATAGAGCCATTATTGAGAACTAGTCTACCCGTCTCAATAACTTCCGCATGCAAATGCATCTTGTTTCCTGAATAAACGCTTTGTTCAATTCCCACTAGCTTCTTGAGGTTTTGAAAACCCTTAAAAAAATTCAAAATGTGGATTGCAAATTCAAAATTAATCCACCAAGTGTTACGACTCACATAGTCATATTAGATTCATAACAAACACAAGATATTGGATTCTCTTTCTTCTCGAGCCAAGCCTTTCTTAATGCCCTTTCTTTTTATAGAAAAAACGGTTGGATTCTTTCTTAATGTCAACTTAGGGAGATATCTTACATTTTCCCTTATACTTGCCATGGCCCTTATTCTTTCATTGGGTTGCCAAATGAACACTTTCTCCTAATTCTATAATCGGTCTTTCTTCCTCTTGAACACATATGATCATAAGTTTATTAATTGACCATTTATTCTTATGTGTTGTAAGAGATCTTGAAATGTGCATATTGTTACGGGAGAGTGTTCAAAATATAATACACAAGAAAATATTCAGATATCTCAACCTCAAGGTTCTTAAGCTGAGCCACAATGTCCCTCATCTTCATGATGTGTTCACGCACACCTCTAACACTAGTGAACTTCAATGATGAAAACTTCATAGTCAAGATCATAGTATGCGCCTTCTATGAAGTCTCAAACTACGCATCAATGGCCTCCAATAAAGCCTTAGCATTGTATGCTAAGCAACCAAACCATGGATACTAGAAGATATTTTAGCCCCTGTAAACATCACACTAACGTGGTTGGACTGCTCCCATTGATTATAAAGGGCTATCTCAGCTGCAATACTCGAATCAGTAAGAACGGGTGGTTCATATTTCATTATAGCATAGTCAATGTCCATCCACCCCAATTGAAGAATAACTAACTCCTTCCAAACTTTATAGATTTCACCATTTAGTATAGGAACATTACACTTAAATTCAGAGAAATTCATAAGTTGCAAAATTGCATATCAAACAATCATTGCTTATGTCACAAAATTGGAGGCAAAATATATATAAATAATTTTTTACCAATATAAACATGTCACGAACATGAATCACATAACATAAAACTATCTATGGGTTAAGCTTTTAATTTAAATAAATTCATAATTACATTATAAAGAAACTACCATATTATATGCATTTTCTTAATCCTTGTGAATAAATTAAGAAAAATAATTGATCATAATTAATCATATTAATATAATAAAAATTGCTATGGGATAAAATTCATCATATTAATATAATTAATCACAATCAATGTCCATTTCTAAATAGGATCCGGACGCTCTTAATATATAATTTAATTAATTAAGATATTGTGGCTACTCTTTAATTAATTAACTATATGGATCATTGGACATTTAATTTCATGCATAAAATATTCATAAAAATGCATGAAAGGGCAAAATAGTTAATAATGCACCAAGGGGCAGAACAATAAATAGATCGGCCAATGGCACAATTGTAAAATTGCAAGAAGGGCAAAATGGGAATTTTAAATGTGGCTAAGGGGCAAATAAATAAATAAAGCCAACAAGGGCAGAAATGCAAAAATGGCAAAAGAGACAGACAAAATAGAAAATAATAATTTTAAAAAAACTCACGGTACATGTGGATCCCACGAGCCTACGATTTTGCACCCGTGGCCCCACACGCTTCTTCCTCCACGCGAAGAGAATGCCTCTCACCATTTTTCTCCATTTTCCACTGAGATTTCGCCACCCGTTTCTTCTTCGGTAGCCCATCTAAGACCGAAATAAATAATAGGTTTTGGAGACCACATCGGTGCAACCGCATATATCCAAGTTTCAGTGAAAATGACCAAGAAATTGGCTCTAAATCAAACGAAAATTTCCCAAAACACAAATTCTTAACCACTGCAACTTTTGCCACCCGATTAGCCTCCATTGAACATCAATATACCAAAATAGTTTACAGCTATTCTTCTTCATGGTGGTACGATTGTACTGTTCCTAAGTCAAGTAGTGGGTCCTCGGAATTTGGCCGGAATCGATGATTTTCCTCTTGACCACAAAATGGGGGTAAGTATACTAGAATTGCCAAAAGTTATGTACGACGCTTACTTTAGTGCCAAAAGTTTTTTCCGAATCACTTGAGTGCTACTTTAAAAAAAAAAAATGATCATTTAAGTGTTAACACTAGTCTGGATTGCTGGAAATTTGACATGGCTATATTTTATTAATTTCTCAATCCTATGTGGCTCACCAATGTGCCCAGTCAACATATAATCCCTAAACGACGTTGCCTAAAAGTTATAAATAGTGATCATTTAAATGCTAAATTTTATTAAAAGTGATCATTTTAGTGCCAAATTTTATTTAAAGTGATCACTTCAATGCCGGTCGTTGTTAAAAAAACAATCATTTCAGTGCCAGGCATGCCACATGGAAATGCCATGTGGATGGGATTTTTTTTTAAATTTTGCCAAGTTGTATTATAATTTTAATTATAAATGACACGTAATTAGTTTGGTCATAATTTCTCACAATTGACACTAAAGTGATCGTTTTTCCTCCGATTTAATACTTAAGTGAGTCGGGAAAAACTTTTGATACTAAAGTAAGCGCCGTATACAACTTTTGGCACTTCTAGTGTACTTAGCCCCCCCCCCTCACAAAAAAAATGGCTGAATTACTCTTCACATTTAAAAGGCCAAAAAAGTACACCAAAAATTCGACAAAAACAAGGTAGAGGCACTAAACACGCTTTGATACCAAACATTAGAATTAAAAATCAAATGCAAAAAATGTAATCGATTATAAACAAACCTCCAGCCATTGTTTGTATTCATGTTCGTAAGAAAATCTCGAAGATTCAATGAAATATCGGGCACACTCTACTAACCCAATCCCCTAGCGTACTGATAGTGTATTTTAAAATTGAAAGGGTTTATGTCAGACCTTGTGAGTACCCTTAAGAAATGAGCGATCGTTCATTTTATATAACATCTTCCATCAATGTGGTTATCAAATGAGCAGTTGTCACAAAAAGATACAAGGTGTGGAAAAACTACATGTGGAATAACCATCACTTTAAAGAGAAATTATGAATCCGAAAATGTGGGATTGCATTATATAAATAACATGAAGCAAGCGTTGCTTCTTGTGGTCCTTATGGCAGCCACCTGGGAAGGGCAAACTGGAAGCCCCTCAAGATTATGTAAATCCCGCAAAGCACCTGCCCAAGGGGTTCTTAGACAAGACAGCCAAGGTCGGGAGAGTGATTGGGTGAGCCGCTCAAGTAGCGATTATGGCCCACCCGGCCATCAAAGGGTTCGTATACCACTGCAAGTGAAACTCTACCTTAGAAAGCATATAATTCAAAGTATTGATCACCACGTGGCCCCAAATTAGGGAGGAACAATTCTATGCATATGAGTTAATGGTGAAGCTCCGCCTCGTAACAGAGATCAAGATAGATGATGAGAGAGATTTCCCCAACAAAGGAAATGACATCGTCGTGGCAGCAAACAAAATAGAGGGTAGGATGAGCAAGTTAATGGAGGGCAAGGTGGCTAGGGAGAGGAGGAAAAAGGTGAAGGAGGTGAGTGAGAAGAGCATGAAGGCTTTGGTGGATGGTGGGTCTTATTCCTTCTCTTTGGCTCATTTCATTGAGGACGTCTGCAAACAATGAGCCTCCATTTGGCTAGGAGACAGGTTGAGTGGTATTTCGTGTACTTTTCTTTATTTGTTATTATTATCATTATTTTCTGATAAGTTGGTATTTTGAATCTTGATTTCTTGGAGCGTGTCTTCTAGTGTTCCTGTGACTGTAATCCATCCTCGATCTCCAATAAATGAATTCCATTTTGGATTATCAGAGTAAGAAAAGTTGCGGATTGACAAGAACTCATACGTGTCGAATGTATATTAAAGAAGAAGGAGGAAATACAATAATCAACCATGCCATTCTTGAAATGTTCATCCACCACCTGGGCGGCCATCTCCTTGCATGTAAGAACCCTGAAACCCATAAGAATCGTCATCATGGTCAAAGCAAAGCTCATGGTCATTCCATCACTGGGCTCCTCGTCAAACGCGACCACCCTCCCCCTATTAATCACCATCCTGATCATGAAAGCTGCCACACCACTCTCAAACCGACATCAACAATCGGAGGCGATCACTCGCCTGACTCTGATGGCTCGGGCTGCTTCCATTCTTCCATCTCATCGGGGGTCATTCCCGTTTGCAAGACTAACCCTAACAAGGTCTGTAATCTCTACACCCGGCTACAAGCCACACGGAGAAAAATAATAAAAAAGATGAATGGTAGGAGTCTGTCAGATCGTTGTGTGACCATCCCCGCTGGAGACTCAGATCGAGAACGATCCTCTACGACTCGGAGAGGTTCAAAGGGACCCAACCAGAGCTGTTAATCACACTCTGGTTACACGGCCATGGTTCATCTCCCAGACTTTAGTTCCTATCTCCTTAGGTCTCAAGGACACAAAGGTACTAGTCTATAGAACATATCCTATTTAAGTATGTCGGCATGTAAATTTTTGCCCAAAGATCATTTTCAAAAAATGGGAACTTGTTTTTTCACACAAATATTTCATGTCAAATCCTTGTATATAAATTACCTAAGCGTTTAGTATTATTTTTAAATGGAATATGTTTTCTTGAGATCAAAAAAAAAAAAAAAAAAAAAAAAAAAAAAAGGAAAGAAGAAGAGAAGGTTGGAGCCGAGGATCTGAGTGTGACCAGCCAAGCCTTGAGGGATCAGATTGCAATTGAAACGGTGAATGGGGGCCAAAGTGCAGTTTTCCAAAGTTAGGGGACCAGTTTGCAAATTTTATAAAATTTCGCTCAAGCCATCATCGTTTCCATCATCTTGGCCACCAATTGAGTTGAAATTGAACATGGGCCAAGTCAAATTGATCAAATCAAGACAAAATAGACTAAATTCAATTAAATTAGGCATTCTCAAATAAGAAAGTAGCTAACTTTGAAGGACTTTCTTGCAAAATTAGGTAGGAACAATTGCAAAGACTATTCAGGATCTTCAATTACTACATATAAGCTTGCTAATTGACCAAAAATTTCTACCAAATTGATGAATTAAAGCACTCAAACCAGCAGCCAAAACTCAATCCATGATTCGGTCTCAATTTGAAGCTGTTGAGTAAGCACTTTGTGGCCCCACCATGTCCTACTCAAACTGCCCAATAAGCTTAATCTCTGCTTGTGATGGAAGACCATAATTAGGAGTGCAAGTGAAGAAAAAAAAATTGGCCAAGGATAAGCCACTAAAAGCATATGAAAATCACAGTAAAATCCACACACTCAATACCTACAAAAGTTGAAAAAATTTGCCAAGTCATAATAAACGAAGTAGCTCATTTGGCAAGCTTGCTAGGGGGACAAAAACCGATCAAAAGATTCCTTAATTCAGTATACAAAATCTCTAAAAAAGGCTCTTTTAGGTCATAAAATGTCAGAAACAAGAGGTACTAAGGGAGGCTCTCGGTCATTCTAAAAAATACACCCCTCACAAGCAACTTAAAAATGGCTTAACCCATAAAATTTCAAACTGACCCTTCCAGAAAAAAAAATGAAATTTTCACATACTTACATTCAAATTTAGCCAAAAATTTCAACTATAGGTCAAAACTTCACTCAAAAATATTTCCAATCATAAGTCACACATTCCAAATGGATATCAGGAAGGCCTCCTAAAGCCTCCCAAAAAAAAAAAAAAAAAACTCTCTCGGTAGTTAGTAGGATAAGCCTAAATTTTTTTTCCGAGTGTTGAGCCTAATTAGTCATGGGTGAGGGAAAGTAAGCATTTTTGAGAAAAATATGGGACAACGAATGAAAAAAAGAAAAAAGAAAAAAAAAGACCTCTAACCTAAACTAGAATACATATAATTTAGTTTGGGATTAAAATGGTCAACAAAAGAGGTCTTGGGGTCCAATTTTGGAGACCAACAAAGTCCTTCGTTGTCAGTTATTTCTTTGCAGATCTCGTTTTTTAGTTTGAAGGAGCCAACTTCCACGTGCCACAGGGAGATAATTTCTTACTTTCCTTGGCTAAGAGTAACTCGGCAAAAAAAACTAAAAGGCAAGGTAAGAATTCTAGATGTATTTTTGTTCAAATTTGAACATGTTTTGATAATGAAAAATCAAGAGGAAAATGAGCCCATAAAACTAATTTATGAAGCTGGAATTTTTCTAAGTGTTTAAAGCCTCTTCAAGAGCCCTATATGCTTTACTTGCTACTCATGTTTGCATGCGTTGTCTATCTTCATGGGTTTAATGAATGTTATATAGGAGTACAAATGATGGTGAGGTCAACTTGGTTTGGTCTATAAATCCCCATGTAAACCATAAGATTGTCTACAAACTTGAGCCAAAAACCAAGCCTATCGACATTGAGTCACGGCTAGTCTGTGAGGACTATGCATGTATGCTTCTTGGAGAAGTCGTTTTGATGTGTTCAATTGATCATTTGTCTATGATGTTTTATTACATTTGAAAGTCCATATTACATTTTTTTTTCCCATAGATCTTGCATGCTATGAGTGTTGAGGCTTGAATCTAAGCACACAACCTGTTTGCTTGACCTGAGTTAAAATCCAAAATTGCAAAAAAAAAAAAAAAAACACACAAATTAGAGGCCAATTTCAACTTGGTTCGTGTGTGTTTCAGGCTCTGATTTTTAGCTAATCTTGTTCTTTGCATGTAGTAGTATAACTCTGATTTTTTTGTTCCACATAAGATTGCTTATTGGTCGAGATTGAAGGCCACAAACATGGCTTGAGGAAGTTGCTTGGAGTGGTTTGATGTGACCAAATGTTCAACAAAATATATATGTGTATGTATATATATATATATATATATATACCTGGCCCAGCCCATCCAGACCTCGCAGGGAGAGAATGGAAGTCACTGAACAAAACTTTGAAAAGATCCAACTTGCTTTATGGCTAAAAAGAGCAAGACGTGCAATGCTCTCTCAGGAACACCATGATAAAGATATAACCTCATCATAAAAATGATCTAGCAAATTTATTGTCGAAGAAAACTCCTATGATGTTTTGAAGCTAACAAAACTTATCAAAGTTCTATTCTAAAGATTTCCAGACTTCTGTGTCAAAGTCTGAAAACTGATAGACTTTAGTGTTAAAGTCTGTTATACATCAAAAGTTTGCCCACTCTGACAAACTTCAGACTAAACGCAAGTGAAGAATGAAGACTTATTCGGATGTGAGATTAAATTTCTTTCTTCAAGAGTTTGGTTTGTATAGGTTATATATGGCCTTCTAGATGGAAATATCACCTACAAGATTGATTATCTCTATTAAAATCAATTTAGATATATCAAATCTTTTCAAATATCAAGTAAATACGAAAAGAATCTACTTATGAAAACTAAGATCTTGATTGTATGGGCAAACAAGATTGACGGGCTTTTATCATAATCCTCAAATGGCTCGAGATCTCCTTGATTGATTCTGTCCAACGGGTTGATTAGAAGAATTCATTTGGAAAGTGCTAAAAGTTGAGAAGGCATGAAGGAGTATTTGAGGTGGATTCTCTAGTTGTTCAATAGGGTGCATAAAAGAGAAATTCCAAAGTTTGAAGCTTTCAGTTTTATTGTTATTTCTTACATTAAGCTCAAACTTGTACTCAAAAGAGAGAAAAACTCATAGCTTGACTTCGTGAGAGAGCAGTAAAGACTCTTCACTTTGAAAGTTGAGAACGCAAGATTGTAAATTATCTTTTGATTCTTAGTGGAATCCAACCAGGAGGCTATCAGCATGAGAGAGTGGACATATGCTTGATCTTTTGATCTAAGTCGAATCACTATAAATTTTGCGTTCTTATTATCTTCCTTGAACTTCTTATTTTAGTTTATAGTCCTATTTAACTGCTAAAGTCCGAACTCACTCAAAGTCTGTTGTTCTTCAAATTCCATTTCAGAATCAAAATACTTCTATTGTTCCTTGTGAAAAATTGTCTTTGCACCTATTCAGCCCCACTAAGTGTTCTTAGTAGCACTTACAATTGGCATCAGAGCTTGTGTGCTTAATTATTGAAGTGTTTTACTTCTAAGCTAAAGATCTTCTATGGCTAGTATTTTGATTCCAAGACTGATTGAAGGTTAGAGCAACACCAGACCTCCTTACTTCAATGGGAAGAAGTACAATGTGTGGAATAATAAATTAAAAAAAAAAAAAGAAGAAGATGAAGGCATTTATGAAATCGAGAGATCCTCTAGAGTGGGATGTTGTTGAAAAATGGATTGTACCTAAAGCAAAATCAACCTTAAATAGAGGAAAAGAAGTTGATAATAACGAGAGAACTCAAGCTAAAATTACCAAGAGACAAACTATTGACACTAAAGCTATCTACTCTTTATATTGTGCCTTATCTTCCATTGAGTATAACCAAATTTCTTCTTGTGAAATAACAAAAAAAGTTTGGGACAAATTACATGTTACCTATGAAGGGACCGACCGTGTGAAGGAAACCAAAATTAACATTTTGCTTGGACAGTATGAAGCCTTCAGAATGAAGCCTAGAGAATCTATAAGTAATATGTTCAGTCGCTTTATAGAGATTGTAAATGGCCTGGTGTATCAAGGTCAGCCAATTTCAGAACCAATGAAAGTCAATAAACTACTGTGTGGGCTTTCGAAAGATTGGAATCATGTGAAAACCTCAATCAGAGAGACACAAAGGATTATGTCTCTATCAATAGATGAATTAATAGGCACACTTTAGTCATACGAAGTGGAGCAGATCAATGATAAGGAAGATCCAAAAGGTAAGAAGTCAATTGCTTTAAAGTCTAACATTGATTCTGATGATACATATTCAAATGATGATATGGACGATGAGGAGCTGGCGCTTATGATCAAGAAATTCAGAAAGTTAAATAGAAAGGCAAGAAGATTCAACTGGAAGAAACAGAGCACACAGAATTTCCAGAAGAGACCAATAGAGGACAATGAAACCAGCAAAGGTGTGATATGCTTCGAATACAAGAAAGAGGGGCATATCAGACCAAATTGTCCATTGTTGAAGAAGAAGAAAGGAAAAACTGAGAAGTACAAAAAGGCTCTCAAAGCTAAAACTTGGAGTGACATCAAGTGTGAGGAAAGTGAAGAAGAATATGACAACATATGTCTGATGGCTCATTCCGACTTAGACTTAGAATCATAAACAGACTCTGATTCATATTTAGATAAAGAAATTGAGGTTAGGGATTTAAAAATTCCTGTCAAAGTCTCTAAATACATAGATGAACTTTATCTCAATCTCAAATCCTCTCTTAAAAGGATTTCTAAACTAATAGAGAATTCTAAGCTCAGGCAACGGGAATTTTTTTTTTTTTTTGATAATGTAAAAAATTGGGTTAGAGATCCACCGCGAGGTGGGTAGCCTTAACCGGATGTGTTGGTAATAGGTAAGCCTCGAAGGCATTAGGCAACAATAAGTTTCTTAGAAAGAAAAAATTGAAAGTCTGAAAACAAGTTTTGATAATTTGAAAGAAAATTCTGATTCTCTTTCAAAAAAAAAAAATAATATTTTGAAAAGAGATATTTCAAATATTACAAAAGGATTTTCAAAAGAATCTGAAAAAGCGGAGAAAATTCTCTCAAATTTAAATACCTTACTTTAACAAATCTGGTTTAGGTATGACTTCATAAATTGTTCCATTAATTAATTTTCCCAAAGTAAATAAAGAATTAAACAAAGACTTGCAAATGCATTTTACAAAAATCATTTTCAAAAAGTTTTTGTAAAATCTGTTAGCTGAAGTGCACTTAGATATTCACAGTATAACAGCTCAGAACATTTTGAAAAAGAATGTCTCAAGGTTTGGACTAGTTAAGACAGACTAGGTTAAGACTGTTTTTAATACTAACTCTCCTGGACCCAAGAAAATCTAGGTACTAACGAAAGTTTGAGTTTTTCTTTTAATAATAGGTCATTATTAAAAGGAATATCAAATGGTATTTGGATAGTGGCTATTCGAAGCATATGACAAGAGACTTAAGTTGCTTCTTAAAGCTTGTTAGACTAAATGGTGGAAAAATACTTTTTGGAGGAAATAGCAAAGGAAAAATTGTAAGATGTGGAATTGTGAAGATTGGAAGCCTGACCATTAATAATGTTTCATTGGTTGAAGGTTCGAACTACAATCTGCTGAGTATAAATCATCTTTGTGATACTAATTTCAGAATAAACTTCTAAGAAAGTATTTGTTTTGGAACAAGTCAAGACTTCCCTTAAACCTTTACTGGTCGAAGGCATGACAACATTTACCTTCTAGATATAGACCCAGAAAGTTCTTAGTGTCTTATTTCTATACAAGATGAAGCAAGTCCGTGGCATCGGAAACTTGGTCATATTAATATGAAACGATTGCCAAGATTTCTTCTAAGAAGCTTGTTCGAGGACTTCCTAATCTGACTTACCAAAAGATTGAGTTATGCACTCCCCGTGTCTTAAGAAAACAAGTCAGAAGTTCTTTTAAACCTATGAATCAAGTCTTTACTAATCTAGCTTTGCAGCTTCTTCATATGGACCTCTTTGGACCAACCAAAACCTAGAGTATTGGTGGAAAGAAATATTGCTTAGTAATCGTGGATGATTACTCTCGCTTTACTTGGGTCTACTTTCTAGCAAGTAAGTCTGACACATTCTCTTATTTCTTAAAGTCTGCAAAAAAGGTTCATAATGAAAATGGTTGTGATACTTCAAGCATACGAACTGACCATGGAGGTGAGTTTGAGAATCAAGACTTTGCGAAATTTTGTGATGAATCTAGTTTTCAACATGTTTTCTCTTCTCCATACACTCCAGAACATAATGGGGTTGTGCAAAGGAAGAACATATCCTTACAAGAGATGGTCAGAACTCTTTTGATAGAGAGTAAGATATCCTCTTGATTTTGGGTGGAAGTAGTCTCCACTGCTTGCTATATTATCAACAAGGTATTCTTGAGACTTATCCTAGAGAAAACTCATTATGAAGTATATAAAGGAAAGAAGCCAAATGTTTCCTACTTTCATGTCTTTAGTTGTAAATGTTTTACTTTAAAGAATGCAAATGATCAATTTGGAAAATTCGAGAAATTAGACGAATGAATCTTCTTGAGCTATTCGACTACAAGAAAAGCCTATAAAGTCTTTAACAAGAAGACTCAATCCGTGGAAGAATCTACGAACGTCAAGTTTCAAGATTATGTGCAAAATCTACTAGATCAAACTCAACTTGAAGAGTTTGAACCTGTTCCAGACTTTACAAAGTCTACTTTCCCCGAAGAGGTTTAGACTTCTGGAGAACAATAACAGGCAAAACGAGAAGATTTAAACAAAACAGACTCTCAAACCAAACAGCAGCTAGAAGCACAAGTCAAATCATCCCAAAAAACTCATCATTGACAGCATTGATGAAGAGATTCACACCAGATCCAAAAGAAGAGAAGAGTCTAGTGCTCTAGCACTTGTTTCTGAAATAGAACCAAAAGGTGTACACGAAGCCCTGTCTGATGAAAGCTGGATAGAAGTTATGCAAGAAGAACTCAGACAATTCAGCATCAATGATATATGGAAGCTGATTCCAAAACCCAAAGGAAAATCCATGATTGGAATGAAGTGGGTTTTCAGGAACAAGATGGATGAGAAATGACAAGTGATCAGAAACAAAGCAAAACTTGTGGCAAAAGGATATACATAGGAAGAAGGAATAAACTATGACGAAACCTATGCACCAGTAGCAAAATTAGAAGCAATTAGATTATTACTTGCTTTTACTTGTTATAAAAATTTCAGGTTATTCTAGATGGATATCAAAAGTGCATTCCTAAATGGGTTTATACGAGAAGAAGTCTATGGGGAACAACCACCTGAATTTGAAGATCCAAGGAAACCAAACTCAGTCTACAAATTGAAAAAGGCATCGTATAGACTAAAACAAGCACCTCGAGCTTGATATGAAATGTTGAGTAATTTTCTAACTCAAAATGGTTTTGAAAAAGGAAAGGTTATACTACTCTGTTTATAAAGAGAGAAGGAAAAGATTTTGTGCTCATACAAATTTATGAAGATGATATTATCTTTGGTTCTCCTAATGAAAATATGTGCAAGAAAATATCTAGATTTATGTAGGATAAATTCGAAATGAGCATGATGGGTGAGTTAACTTTCTTTTTGGGATTGTAAGTTAGACAATCAAAGAAGGGAATATTCATTCATCAAGAGAAGTATGCAAAAGATCTCATCAAGAAGTTTGGGTTGGAGGATTGCAAGAAGATAGAGACACCAATGTCTAGCTCTTCGAAACTGGACAAGGATGAAGAAGGGAAGAAAGTAGATCAGAAGCTATACAGAAGCATAATCGGTTCACTTCTCTACCTTACTGCTTCTAGACCTGACATTTATTCAATGTTTGCATATGTGCTAGATTTCAATATGATCATAGAGAATCTCATTTAAGTGCTGCAAAATGCATCATTAAATATATGGCGACTTCTCCAAAGCTGAGTCTGTGGTATCCAAAAGAATGAGACTTTAGTCTTCTTGGATATTTAAACACTAACTTAGCCGATTGCAAAGTCGATAGAAAAAGCACATCCGACACTTGTCAACTATTGGGAAATATGCTGATATCTTGGTTCTTAAGAAAATAAAGTACTGTAGCATTATCAACAGCGAAAGCAGAATATGTTGCTCTTGAAAGTTGTTGCTCTCAAATCCTATGGATAAGACAACAACTAAGAGACTTTAAGATTGAAGAATCATGCACTAAGATCATGCGATAACACAAGTGTTATAAATCTCACCAAGAACCCAATTCTCCATTCAAGGGCAAAGCATATTGAGATTCGACATCACTTTATAGGAGATCATGTTCAGAATTTGGAGATTATGATTCAGTTCATTGATTTGAAGAATCAACTGGCAGATATCTTTACGAAGCCTTTAGAGAAAAATCTATTTAAGTCTATTCGCACCAAATTGAATATTATATATCCAACCATTTAAAGTTCAAAGTTGGTTTGACTCAAAATTCCCAGACGCTACTGCAATTGAGAATCTCTTGAATCCGGGTACTTTAATTTTAGTATGAAATTTGTGAAAAGGTATGACTTTATTCGAATCATCACTTGCCTTTTTTATTTTGAGAAGTTATAGTATTCTTGCTAAAATTTGATTTCAGGATTTTTAGTTACCATTTTTAATTTTTTTCCGTAAAGGCATTTTTTCTTTTGTGTCGTTTCATTTTCCCGGTTCAAAAACCTTTTTATCTCTCAAAACGGTTCATTTCATTTACTACCTCTCAAACCCTAAGAGCAATTCTCTTCTCCCTCGATCTCTACTTGCAAGTTTTCTCTACAAGTTTTCATCTTTCCTACGCTCAAACTTGTCTTCAAAATCCTCCTAGTCTGCAAGCATGTCTTACCAAAGGAAATCATCTTGGATTGCAAGCAAAGGGCCTCGAAATGTGCCAGAAGGACAGACACATTTAGATTTCACTGAGGAAGATTCCCTGCGTAAATCTCCGCAGCAATCTTCATAGAAATCTCAACAAAAGTCTCCACAGAATCCTCCGCGCCAACCGTGGGAAGAGGAAGTCAAGCAAGACGCTATTCCTCTCAAGACTTTAACCCCCCAAGTTCTTTATAAGTATTACACTTATCTAAAGCAGGGTGGTACTCTTATGGCTTTTGTCACTGATTTTCTAAGAGGACATGAGCGTAGAAATGAAACAATATTTTTAAGAACCATGGAACGCTTTGGTATAGCACCAAAAGGAGTAGACAAAGCCTTTCTTTATTTTCCTTTAGACACTAGGTTCAGTTCTGAGCATCCTGAAAACAAGGACGATGATGAAAGGATGTTTTCAAAATTTCAACCCAAAATGGGTGTGGCTACTAATGAACTGGGTAATAGAACAAAACTATTTCGTTCTAAGGAACACAAAAAGGTTTACAACCAAATGCTGAAGAGAGGGGTGATGAACCCTCGAACTGTCGATTTTGATTTCTTGGACTCAATCGAGGTGAACTTAAGGGAAAAGTTGGCTTTCCTTCAACTCGAAAATTTCTATTCTGAGACGGCCATTGCATATCCAGAGTTGACTGCATTTTTCTACTCAAATGATCTTTTCTTGACCAGAATCAAATCCAGTTTACTGTTAGTGATATAACTTATGTGGTGGATGTTGATTCACTGGCAGACATTCTTGGGGTGGAAAGAAGTGGTTTTCAACCCATCAGTGTCTCAATTGGTCAAGCTACGAGATTTCTTGTCAAGGACAGATTACTAGAATGAGACATCACATATTCTAGACCGTCAACCTCAAATGTTATGTTGCACAAAGTTGTCATTAACTACATTAGACCAAAGGCTGCATCAAAAATAGATGTTTCTAGATTCGAAGCAAAACTGATGTTTGCTATATGCAATGGGATGCGCTTTTCTCTCCGTCATACTATCCTAATGCACATGTACAAGACTGTTATGAAGGATAAAGGAAAGTTGCCTTTTTCAGCACTAGTTACGAAATTGTTTAGACATTTTCAAATTCAGTTTCCTGCCTCTCTTTGCTCTCGAACTATTGCTCCTATGGTCATAGGATTGAAGATGATTTCAAAAATGCGGTTGGAGGATCTGAACAAAGCTATTGAGTGCTTGAAGAAGGAGTCCTCAAGCAAAGCCAAGGAAGATTCTACTACAAGAAAGAGGAAAGGGAAGAAAATTGTGAAAGAACCCATCAAGAAGAGAAGATCCCTCATCCTGCAGGACGAAGAGAATGAAGATGATCTTACAATTTTTGCGATTGCCTTAAAGAATCTTTGAGGTTTTGTTGGTTTTGAGAAACCAAAGGAAAAGGAAGGAGGAAACAGAGAAGAAACATTGCAAGAAGAAGCAAAGCAAGAAAAGCAAGGAGAGCATGACGAAGCAAAAGAAACAAAGAAGGAAGAAGTGGAAAGAGAAGAAGGAACAATGGCTGAAGAAGAAGGAGAAGGTCATGAGGATGACTCTTATGCAAAAATAGTTGCGATCACATTGTCTGAAGATTCATAAGCAACTAGGAGTGGATCAGTAGGAGCACGAATAGAGAAAGCCCTCACTCTCGTTCTAAAAACGAGAAGGCTCAAGAATAAGGATTACTTTCTCCACCCGTAGGCACAAAAACAGGGGGAACTGTTGAGAAAACATGGACTTCTTCTACTCATTTTGCGAGTGATTGTATCAGTCGATCTCTTGCAGACCTAGAAGATGTCTATGCTTCTCAATTTTCTGAAGCTGACATGGAAGAATCAACTCCGAGTCATTAGGCTAGACAAGTTGATGTTCTCTCATATCTTAACTCTCCACAAATTCAATTCGCTGAAGCTAGTGCGTAGACTTAACCGACTGGTGACTATCAAGGGATGAGAAAACTCCTTTTGGAGGTAAAAGCTCAGTAATACGTTATGGAGATTGAAATTCAAAGACTTCACAATGCCTTGAGATCCTCTTCTGATTTTCACATTGGAAAGATACAGTCTTTAGATACTTAGGTATAGACTTTGAATCAACAAGTATCTCAAACTATGGCAAAGAATGAGGAGACTGTTCAGATTCTCAAGATTGTTCAAATTGAAGTCGAGAATGTTCATCGCCAGTGCCAGAAGGTTGAGGAGGTAGTGTAGTCCATGGGGGATTTCCAACTAGTTCGAGTTCCTCGACAACCTTGACTCTGTTTATATCTTTTTTATTTTGACTTTCTCCACTTTTTGCTGTTAACAAAAAGGGGGAGAATGTGTAGATTTACTTTTGAACTTAAACTTAACCTTTTGCAGATTTGATTTTGTTTGATTGTTTTGAACTTTTGTGGTGATGATTATGGATGAGGATGGATGTGGATGTTTAAATCTTGGTGTTTGACTATTTTTTTTTTTTTTTGAGCAGGAGGAACCAGCTTGCAGCCAATAGCCTGTGTGCTGTAAATTCCTTGATGATGCTAGCGTAGGACCCACTACCACGGCGTTATGCTTAAGACCACTAGCGACCACGCTGGGATTCAAACTCATCCCTTTCGTGAGAGGGATGGAAGCCCGAGCCAACACAGCCACCACATGGGGTGGTATCTTGGTGTTGAACTATTATTCAAGGTTAATATGTTTTCTCGTGGTTGCAAAATCGATGTTATCCAGATCCTTAACTAATTTTTTTTTTTTATAAGATATCATGTACTGCTAAGTGTTGTTTTGTAGGATATAAATCTTTAAATTTTAAGAAAGTTTTGTCACCATAAAAAATGGAGAGATTGTTGAAGAAAACTCCTATGATATTTTGAAGTTAACAAAACTTATCCAAGTTTTATTTAGAATATTTCCAAACTTCTGTGTCAAAATCTAAAGACTGCCAAACTTTAGCGTCAAAGTCTATTCTACATCAAAAGTCTACCCACTCTGACGAACTTCAAACTGAACGCAAGTGAAGAATGAAAACTTATCCAGACACGAGATTAACTTCATTTCTTCAAGAGTTTGGTTTGTACAAGTTATATATGGCCTTCTGGATAAAAATATAACCTACGATATTGATTATCTTTAATGGAATCAATTTAGATATATCAATTTTTTTTCAAATAGCAAGTAAATATGGAAAGAATCTACTTATGGAAATCAAGATCCTAATTGTATGGGCAAACATGATTGACGAGCTTTCCTCACAATCCTCAAATGGCTCGAGATTTCCTTGATTTATTATGTCTAATGGGTTGATTGGAAGAATTCCTTTGGAAAGTGCCAACGGTTGAAAAATCATGAAAAATTATTTAAGGTAGATTCTCTAGTTGTTCGATAGGGTGCATGAAAGAGAAATTCCAAGGTCTGAAGCTTCTCATTTTCTTGTTATTTCTTACACTGAGCTCAAACTTGTACTCAAAAGAGAGAAAAATTCATAACGTGACTTCGTGAGAGAGCAGTAGAGACTTTTCACTGTGAAAGTCGAAATCGCAAGATTGTAAATTCTCTTTTGATTCTTAGCGGAATCTAGCCAAGAGGCTGTCAGCGTGGGAGAGTAGACGTAAGCTTGATATAAGCCGAACCACTATAAATTATGTGTTCTTATTCTCTTCCCCGAACTTATTCATTTTGTTCGTAATCCTATTTAACTGCTAAAGTCTGAACTCGCTCAAAGTTTGTTGTTCTTCAAACTCAGTTCCAAAAGCAAAATATTTATACTATTCCTCGTGAAAAATTATTTTTACACCTATTGACCCCATCTAGGTGTTCTTATTAGCACTTACATTTATAACTTGAGAAAGTTTAGAGGAGGGGAGGTTACCACATGCAATGCCAGGGCATATCACTGCTTGTAGCAGGATTTGAACCTAAACATGTGTGGAGAGTTCGAATTTTGTAGTTTAGTCAACCTATTTTGATAATAAAAAAATATTTATTATCATTCATGAAAATAATGAGACAAATTATTGTCAAGAATAAAAACATTTGTTGTGGACTAATTATTTGAATCAATATAAGCGATTTTTTTCAATATTATTAGTTTTTCGTGCAATAAAAGCAACCTCAAACAAATTCCAAATTCCACCGTTTGCTTGGTTTGGGGAACTTTTGTTTTCACCGCTTCCACCAGTCACACCTCTGCACCTTGTTTGACCAGGTTCTTTTGCTTTTGCTTTTTATTCTGTCTTGAGCCTGATGCCTTCCCTTGCTCCATGCTTGGTTGTGTTTTATATACTGCGAGTTCACCGTGTTCTTCTTTGTTTTTTCTCCTGTTTGGTCTTCCTCAGGTCCCATATCTTGCCCAATTCACCCGTAAAATTCCACGTTCAAATCGAGAATTCAAGTCAAGTTTTTCCTTTCTATTTTGGCCAGATTCGCATTTCCTGGATGGTACTAGCGCCGAATATTCTTCTTTCCGAAATGTAACACCACATAAGCATCGCACACGTGCTCTTTCCCGACGACTATGATGGAGGCCATAGGCATGGGCTTGGCCAATCGTGGGTGAGTGGGTGAGTTTGATTTTTTCTTCTTTTTTTTTTTTATATATTTTTTCTTTTCATTTGTTAATCTAATTTGTTTTGTATTTTTTAATATTTTCTAATGTGGCGCTTAGTGTGCGTCACATGTCTTGAGAAAATAATAAAATAATACACATCAGCATTTTCCATTAGTTAAATTGGAGGAAGTTAACGGAATGATTTAATTGAACAAATTTGACAAGTTTTAAAACTTAATTAAACTATTTGCTAATTTTAAAATTCAATTGTATTTTCGTAAAAAAATTTTGAACTTTCAGTGAACTTATCCCATATTCTTTTGTTAATAATGAGAGATCCCGAGGCGATAATTAAGTATCAATAGCTTCTCAATGTCCTCAAACCTTTCCCACCTTTCCAAATTGGCAGTAAATTTGTCCACATGAAATGTACAAGCTCTTGTTCAGAATCTTAGCGATAACATCTTCAAGTAATAAAATATAGGATAAAGGCTGCCTTTATCTTATCCTATCTCCCTTTTACTGTCGATATTGGTCTAATTAATCTACAGATTATATAATAACTTCTTGATCTATTATGATGAGACATCATATAAATCAGTCAACATTTTCATCGTGCAAATAGCTTCTTGAATGCATCGGATGCATATGAACCCAATACATCTCATCCTTTAAATCTTATTTGTCTCGCTGGATCCACTAACATTATTTATGTTAAATTAATGTATCGAGTTTAGATTGGGTATGAGACCCAACCCAATTGGATGATGTAAACTGATCCGTGTTAGATGAGTTGTCAATGAAAGAGTCCTAATAGGATTTTTTTTTTTTTCTGGCCTTTATTTGAAATGATAATCTTGGATCTTACTTGGCCAGTGGATTCAGCTAAAGAAGTAATTTAAATCGGGAAAGATGTTGCTTACTTGTAGATCAACCGATCAACAATTGACATCCTCCATACAGTGAAAGAATACATACACACATATACATACATAGAATGGTATGGTCAGAGGGTATGTGGAGTAAAAGAAAAATAAAAGGACGTGGGTTTTGCTTTTATTTTCGTCTCCAGCGACAACCGCCTAGTAGACGCATAGTGGGGGACTCCTTTGAGCCACTCCGAATACTGATTTGTGCAAAGGATTCTACACTGGAATTGTGACGTTTTCTATGTGGAAATGTAAATGTTTCAAGCAGTGAGATAATCCTCTACGAGTCTAAACAAATTAGGCTATATGTTAGTGAGAAATATTCAAGCATGTGAGTAATTATAACTCTGTAATTCTTTAATTGATTAGTGGAGTATTTGCCATTCGCCCTCCCATGGATTAGGTATCGATATTTAAAATAAGTAAATCTCTAGTGTTATCAAACTAAGTAAATATCTGGTGTTTTTCTTTTATTTTTTCATTTAATTTTCTAGCAATTTTCGCATTTGTTTAATTAGATGCATCGGTTGACGTTAGCCGGGGTGGTTTTGGAATTTCTCGCGGAGTAAACCGACGCCAAGCAATAGCCAAACTTAAAATTTAACAAACGCAAGTCAAACTAGACGGCGATTTCGACCAAGAAAAAATGAAACAGGAAGCGACGCAGACCTCAATCAGCACGACGTGGTCGCCTCGTGCTATTGATTCCTTCATTCCACTAACTGAAGACTTACAAGTTGAGATCCATAAGAGCCTCCACCTCGTTATCATCTTCGCAACCGACTGTACTCAGTTAGGAAAAGAAGAATTTTCGAAGGCATCGTCGTCGTCATGAGTGCTAAATCCGAGCTCGTGTTCATCCCATCTCCGGGCCTTGGCCACCTGGTGTCGATGGTGGAGATGGCCAAGCTCCTCATCGACCGTGACGATCGGCTCTCCCTCACCGTCCTCATCATGAAGTTCCCCTTCGACTCGGAGATTGATTCCCGCATCGAGTCGCTCACCGCCTCCGTGGCTGCCCGCATCCGCTTCGTCCTCCTCCCTAGGCAAAGCCACTCCCCAACGACGTCTGGCCTGGCCTTCATCCATCACTTTGTGGAGAGCCACAAAGCCAACGTCCGAGAAGCTGTCGCTGAGCTCTCTGCCCGTGGCTCTCCACGGCTCGCTGGTTTTGTCCTTGACATGTTTTGCACCTCGATGATTGACGTGGCTGTTGAGCTCGGCATCCCTTCCTACATCTTCTTCACGTCGGGCGCGGCGATCCTTGGAGTCATGCTGCACCTCCAGTCTCTCCGAGATGAGCAACACATGGACCCGACCAGACTCAAGGGCTCTGACGCCGAGCTGGACTTCCCGTGCCTTGCTAACCCGCTGCCTGCCGCCAAGTTCTTGCCCTTGGAAGTGTTTATGTTAGAAGACTGCCGGATATTCTTGGACTTCGCCCTAAGGTATAGGGAAACCAAGGGAATTTTGGTAAATACGTTCGCTGAGCTGGAGCCGCGCGCTATGGATGCCTTGCCCAGCCTTGGAGCACCTGCGGTGTACTCCGTGGGCCCCATACTGAACATCACGGATGAGAGCAAAAAGGGTTTCGAGATCCTGGACTGGCTCGACCAGCAGTCAGATGCGTCAGTGGTGTTCCTGTGCTTCGGGAGCAGGGGGTACTTCGACGAGCACCAGGCAAAAGAGATTGCCAACGCGTTGGAGCAGAGCAGGTACCGCTTCCTGTGGTCCCTACGACAGCCTCCGGCGAAGGGCAAGCCGGAAGCCCCCCGGGATTACGTAGATCCGGCAGAGGTCCTGCCCGAGGGTTTTCTTAATAGGACAGCCGGGGTCGGGAGAGTGATTGGGTGGGCCCCGCAGGTCGCAGTCCTGGCCCACCCAGCCATTGGAGGGTTCGTGTCTCACTGTGGGTGGAACTCCACCCTAGAAAGCATATGGTTCGGCGTGCCAGTCGCCGCTTGGCCCCAGTATGCAGAGCAACAATTCAATGCGTTCCAACTGGTGCTGGAGCTCGGCCTCGCGGCAGAGATCAAGATGGATTATCGAAGAGATCTGATCAAAGGTAGCGACGGTGTCGTGAAGGCAGACGAAATAGAGAGAGGGATAAGGAAGTTAATGGAGGGCGAAGAAGCCGGGGAGAGGAGGAAGAAGGTGAAGGAGATGAGCGAGAAGAGTAGAAAGGTCTTGATGGAGGGTGGCTCTTCTTACTTGTGTATGGCTCGCTTCATCGAGGATGTCTGTAGTCAATGAGCCTTCATTTAGCTTGGAGACAAGGTTGGCTGGTATTTTGAGCACTGTTGGTATTTTGATTCTACGAATAATTGGAGGGCGTGTTTTAGGGTTTGTGGCTACAATCCATGTTTGATTATTCTAGCATTTTTGTGGCCACAATCCATGTTGATTTTGTTGACGTGTTTTATGTGGAACCAGTCAATTTGGGTTAAAAAAGACATCATTGGTAAAATTCATATGGTAGATTTACGTGTCCTTGCACGTCCTTGATCTACGAGTATGAATGAATTTCATTTTGCGCTTGTTTTCCCTCCCAAGGTTTGTTGTCCTATTTCTCTCTTGCGTCCATTGCTCTTCTCATTCCTGCTTCTGAAAGTTAGGGCCCTCTGTTCTTGCTTGGCGTGCAATGGAGAGGAGGAGAATATAAAGATTTGAACTTTAGTCGAAAATGTGAATTTGATTTGACCCCGTGTGGAACCCAAAGGATCCACATACTGATGGACTAATTAGAACACTATAAGGCATGCTAATCAGCCCCTCCTTGCCCATCAGATAAGGCATAGCTCTGATCAAAGCAGTGGACTAGTTTTACCACGCATGGCAAGATCGTGACTCGGGCACCAAGAGATTTCTTCAATCCTTGATCTGATTTTCCTTACAGTGATACAGACTTAAAATTCAATGAATTTCACTAAATAGTGAAAATATAAATTATTAAAGTCGATCCCTACTTTTAGCACAAAACAAGTTACAATATTGCACTTAGAATGGAAGTCTTAGCTATTCTATGAAATTAGAGGGATTATGCACAAATTTTACGGTTCTCTCATTTAATCTATACAATTGTAATTCAAAAAAAAAAAGGACAATTTGAAACTTAAAAATGGCAAAAACGTTTTCTGAAAAGTAGCAGAAATCGACGAGTATATAATGAAAAAAAGAGCAATAAAGAATGCATAAATTGTTGTGAAAAAAAAAACTAGTAAAATTTTTCATCCTCTCAAAGTATCATTAGTATGCCATCACGCTAGGATTACCTTAAGTTCTAATGTAAATCGGGACATGCATAACACTAACTCATATGTTATATGATGCACCTAAAGGGACTAGTACAATAGAAAGTCATGATCCCATTCCATTCTTGCATTGCTATGAGTCGATTTGAGCATAAAAATTACAATATTTTCTGGCAATATCTTTTATCTATTTACTCCTTGTACTTAATGATGAGTTACAAGCATGCTATGTTCTATATTTGTTTACATGTAATGATGAGCTCATCTCAACATGGACCTGGCACCTTGTTTTTCTACGAAAGTGGTCTTCAGATGATCACCATACGAATGTCATTTTCCCCAATTTGTCGTGCCTTGCGGTCCATCGATTCCCGTGCACGAGAAGCTGGCTTTCTTGGCATTTTTTAGATCTAGATAATTGGATTTAATTTTTCATTCTTAGGTTTAAGCGTGCCTGTCCAGGCGAGGCGTTGTATAATTTTACCGGCTCAAGTTAATTTTTTTCCCATACTTTATTTGTTCGATAATCGGTTTGTTCATTTTTTATTTGCTTGAGTACCGATGCAGGGTATTTAGATACATGTTTTAAGAATGAAAAATGATTAAAAAAAAAAGATTGTACGAAATAAGTTTTGGAGGTAGCGACGCATGCCAAGTATTTATTCTGCTCAATCACATTCTCCATAGTTAAGAGCATACACCAAATGTAAAGTGCACAATCTTGCTCGGATACCAATTAACGAATTTGGAGGTGTAGCTCTAATACTCCTTATTGGGTATGCAAAAGCAATATGGCGGTAAAACAAGATAGCTCGAGACGCACTAGATATACCAAAATCCAATTAGGACTTTTCTTTTGACCACCAGATTGCACCTAGAACGATTGCAGCTGTCTTGAAAGATAGAGTCGTATAAGGACCAAAGTCCTATAAGGACTTAAACTATATAAGCTCAGGTCATTGGCCGAGAGATAGACATCATGCAATAACTTCTCAACTGAAAAGATGTTATATGGTCCATAACAACTACATCAGCTGAGCTCATTTAAATTGTTGATTATGTAGACTATATACTAAAAATTATTGAGTCTAAACAACTCACGGACCATGCAATAATTTATGAATTTGTCATGATGTGACATTTATCATAGAACCGCCTTATATTCTCTCTCCTAGCCTCAGCATAAAAAATCAGAGGAAAATGATAGGGGAGTCTGTCAGACTGCCGTGTGACCACCTCAGCCGGACTCCGACTCAGAACGATCCTCTACGGCTCCGAGGGGTCAGAACGGACCCACCGGAGTTGTTAATCATGCGCTCGTCGCACGACCATGGTTCATACACCAGTGTATTAGATCCTATCTCCTTAGGTCTCAAGGTCACAGGGGTACGAGCCTATAGAATAGATTATGTTCAAGTAAGGTCGTGACCTCTTACACTCCTTCTCTTCTTTAAACACCGACTTTCTTTTGAGCGAGTTTCCAATGTGGGACTTTTTAGAGGTCGAAAGTCGCTCTGTGAATTGGAAAAGTGATATGGATGGGATATGATTAAATAATCTTTAAGGAAAAATGGATATATAATCAATATAAAATTTATTTAAAGAATATTACACCTGTCCCTCCACCGGTTCCTTCTCTTTTGTTTTTCTCTTTTAATTGTCTAGTAGCTTGGCAAGGGGGGATTCGTATTATTTTAATTGAAGTGATCGGGTATTTTCTTCTCTTCTTGTCCCCTTGCTGGAGAGAGAGCGAGTCCCAAACACGTTAAATGGGATGGACGGTGAGAGCCGCCAAAAAGGAATCTAATCTACTATTTTAAAATAGACATCCCAAAAAATTTCCAAGCTTGGTCCCTTCATTTTGCGAAAATTGACTGATATGAATATTTTCTGAAAAATAATTATTTATATCATTAAGAAAAATTAGTCAAATGGAAAATATTTTCATCATCGATAACAATATATGCCTAATTATTTTTGTGAACGATGAAAAAATTTTCATTCATTAACTTTCTGTTCAAAAATCGTCATCAATTATTTGACGTGGCATTTTCACATTGGTAAAAATTCACATAAGCAAGGTGGCATGGAAAATTATCTACAAAACGAAATTGTTCTTTGATGTTAAAATTAGAGAAATTAGGGACAACTAATGGCAATTTTTGGACAGAGTTAACGGGAATAGATTTGGAACTAGAGTTGAAGCTTGAGGCAAATTGGCTATTGAAACTAAAATTGGGATTATGTTTAGATAAAAAAAAAAATTTAAGGTTGAATTGGGACTGAACCTAAAATTAAAGTTTTTCATAAGATCAAGCATCTTTCAATAGAAGAAGAGTACTGACGTGATCCAACATTAGTCTTATAAATTATTAACATGTGATTGATTTAACAAAATTGATTTACAATTCATACGAGGCCTACTACCCTAGAAACCCTCCAATCTTAATTTTTGTCCTAATTTTACCTTTTGTTTTATAAAAAAATTTCAACTTTCAATCCAATCTCAATTCTACTATAAACATTTTTTTGTCTCATAAAAAACCCTCAATTTTAGGTCACGTCACAATTTTATTTTAAACTGTTTTTTGTCCTATGAAAAACCTCACTTTACCCTAAAACTTTTACAATGTCATAAAAACCACAAACCTTTACTTGAGTCACAAATCTATCCCCATAACCCTAAATCCAAAATTAATCATTAACAACCAAGAGATAGAAAACTTCCAAACACGAGTTGTTCAAGCATCTCAAGCGCAAGCTCTCCAACCTGACAAGCGCAAAATCACTATGGGCAATTAAGACAAATGGTTAGTGGAGAGCAGATTTGAGACTCAATTAAAAGCCAGTAATTATAAGATAAAAAAGTAGAGTAAAATTGAATTAGACCTAAAGTTGAGATTTTATTATGAGATTAAAAAAAATTATGGTGGAATTGGTATGAAACCTAAAGTTGAGGTTTTTTTATAAAACAAAAAGTTTAGGGTAAATATGGGACTAGATCTAAAATTGGGGGATTTTTATGGGACAAAAAAAAAATATGGTAGAATTGAGACATGACTAAAAGTTTAAGATTTTTTATGAATTGATGGGACTGGGACATGGGATAAAGTTTAAGGTTTTTTAGAATATTAAGCCTTTACTGAATGCTTGCTTTGAAAAGCCTCCAACTTCTTCTTGGTAATCACCATATAACAATTTTCCAAAACTGGCCTTCCATTTTGCCATTTGTTCTTTTCCTCATTGAGTGCATGACTGCATGGAGCGATTGCCACTCTTTATTCTGAGAATGACTGCAATAGAAAATAGAGCTGTATGGATTGTCCCTTAGGACCTTCCCCTCACAAGAGGCTTCAAGTTCTGAAACTGAGAGCTCGCTTTGCTCTGCTTTTCTTTCTAGGTTTTGATTTTTTATTTATTTCTCTCCTGATTTGATTTGGGAGTCTCTTTTTTCTTATTTAGCCTCTTCTTTTGCTAATTGTTGTTGCTTTTTTTTTCTCTTGTTGTAGTGAATAAATCTACTTGGAACTGAAAATTTTGTGAGAAGTCATCACCAATCCATCTAGCAAGATGCTCAGGACGTGGTTTTTTTACTTCTCCAAGATTTGACGGAAACTTTCATCTCCCAATTTAGGTGTAGATTTAAATTCAAAGCTTTTCTCTTTTAATCTAAATCTAGATCTAGAAGTTTTTTAAAAAGTGTTCGATTTTCTCCTTCAATATAAATCTAGATATGAGAGTTTTTAAAGTCGTTCGATTGTGGTAGTTCAACATGTGGTTGTTGTTCATTTTCTTCATATGGCAATAGTGTTGAGGACTCTCAATCTAGGCACGCATTACAAGCCGTAATTTTCAAATGAGAAGATCCCAGAGTATGCTTGATAACTCTATAAAAATAGAGTTATTTTACCTATTTTAGGCAGTAATTAATGTATTATCTGTGAGAAAATATTTGGATTTCCTTCTGATTATTTGAACTTTCCTTGTTTATGCAGAATAATGAGATATGGAGAGGATAAGGACAAGAATGGCAACTATTAGGAATTCAAATAAAAGCAGCAGTGGAAGATGAATATCGAATCAGGAAATTCTTGATTTTGTTCTCTAATGTTATCTGTAAGCGTTGGGAGATAAATATCTTGGGTATATCCTATAAATAGAGACACATAGAGCAGCTAAGGTTTTTTTGGGGAGTTAGATCGTTTTCCATTGTTATGAGAGTTTTTCAAGTATTTTGAAGAGAAGACAAAAGTGGTGACAGAATTCTTGTCCTTTGATTCAAGATGCTGGGTTTGATTTATATTTTTATTTTTTCTTCTATTATGTTCTAATTTTCTTTTGTTAGGGCTACGATGTAGCCTAACCATGATGACGTGAATTTCATGATTTTTATGTTTTACAATTGATTTCATTCATGTGAGTTATATTATTGTGTTTAATGCTTTTGAGTGACTGGCCACACTTGAATGATCTGATATGTATGTTTGAGATTGAAAAGTGATAATATGCAATTGCTCATTATAATGTATAACCATGAATTAAACGTGGATAGAAATATACCGCGTTATTTGTGTAGCTTTCGATGATAAGGTGATCCAAAAGACTCATCATAAACCGGGAATATTCATAGTTTTTAATACACTCATGTTTATTTTAATTCACATAGATATATAGTGGATTAAGAAGCTGAATAGGTTTGCTATACCTAGAGATAGGATAGTAAATAGATTAGAAAATTCCTCTATCACATGTTTGATATTGTTCTTGTATTCATAACAATATGAAATTCATATCTAGTGGTTATGGTGAAATCAGATGCTCTAACATATTTATCTTATTGATTTACTGCATTTAGTCTTCAAGTTTTGTTTTTAATTTATTCTAAATTATATTTTGATTTGTTAGATAAATTTTAGAATTAATCTATTTTAGTATTTAATTAGCTTATTAATTATCGATCTTCGTGGAACGATACTTTTTCTCGTCATTATATTACTTGTTCGATACGTGCACTTGCATTTAGAATTTCACGAACAAGTTTTTGGCACCGTTGCTGGGGATCATTTGTTTAATACTAATTAATATTGATACCAGATAATTCTAAGTTTAATCTAGCTTTCATTTTGTTTTATTTTTCAGGGTGTACATCGGTTTATGACACGTAGCCAACAAGGGGAACTTGTTGAATTTGATCCAGAAATCGAGCGTACATTCAAAAGGCGACTAAGAGAATAGAGAAATCACGCTAAGATGGCAAACTGTGATAATGAAAATCCACGTAGACTCTCAAGAGATTATGCTGCGCCAACAGTTCAAGGCGCCACATCAAGTATCGAAGACCTACAATTTAGTGGACTACCAAGCAATGATCCAAACGCTCACATCGATGTTTTTCTTGAAATCTGTGATACCATTATATGTAATGGAGTCACAGATGATGCTATTAGATTGAGATTATTTCTATTCTCTCTTAGAGATAAAGCTAAGAGTTGACTTTCTTCTCTTCCTTCAGGATCAATTACTACATGAAACAATATGGCTCAGAAATTTCTTGGTAAGTTCTTTCCACCTGCAAAGTCTGCGAAGATGCGTAACGATATTACTAATTTTATGCATATGGATAATGAATCATTATATGAAGCATGGGAAATATTCAAAGAATTTCTTAGGAAACGCCCACATCACGGACTACCCGTATGGATGCAAGTACAAACTTTTTATAATGGCTCTAGTGCAAATCTCCGTTATATGATTGATGCAGCTATAAGGGGGACTTTAAATAATAAAACATTAGAAGAAGCCTCCAATTTATTAGAGGAGATGGCATCCAATAGTTATTAGTGGCCTACTGAGAGACTATTAATGCAAAAAGTTAGTGGAGTTCATGAAATAGATGCTTTTGCTGCAATTGCTACACAATTTGAAGCAATAAACAAAAAGCTTGATAATATGAGTGTTTCAGCCATGAAAATTAAGAATTTGACATGTGATTTTTGTGGTGGAGGACATGTTAACACAGAGTGTCACGTAGGAAATACTTTTAAACAATCTCATGAAAATTCTAACTTTGTTGGGAATTTTAATAGATCACAGAATAATTCCTACTCCAACACATACAATCTGGGATGGCGCAATCATTCAAATTTTTCATGGAACAATCAGAATGTGACGAGACCACAAGGATTCAAACAATCAGAAGAGACAAAGTCAAATTTGGAAGACATAGTCGCTGTTGACACCTATTTTTATAAAAAAAAATCATCAATCAAAAAGTTAAAAAAAAAAAAAAGAAAAAGAAAGAAACAACAACAACCCAACCCCCCTTTTTCCCTTTCAGCCCACGAGCGAGGGTCTTCTTCCCTCTGTGTCGGTCTTCGAAGACCTGCAAAAAGAAAGAAACAGAACAGAAGACAGAACAGGAGGAAGCTGAAGAAGGATCTGCAGAAGATCAACAACTGCGATTTCAGAAAAATGGAAGCAATGAACGCTTGGCTGCAGCGTGGTAGCTCCTGCAGTTGACGAAGTCCAAGAAAACCTGCAATCGTTGTAGCTGAAAATAGATTGAACTCGGTCCCAAGGAGAAAACTGACCGTAGACATACATAGAGGCAAGGAGGTTGGACTGACCGAGGAAAATTAGAGCTGAAGATGGAAAAGAAAGGAGCTGGCTTCGTGGGCTAGCAAAAAGACATTTTCGGACAGAGTAAAAAAAAAAAAAAGGGAACCAACGGCAGTTTTAAAAAGAAAACAAGGGATGAGTAGAAAAAGGAGGGGGCTGGAGAGAGAGATAGAGGACCAGGGAGAGAGCGTTTGCCGTCGCCTGAAGTACGCCCTTCGCTCGCCATCCGAACCAGGTAGGCTTCCCGTTTCACTTCGAGGTCTCGGGCCGGAGCTCGCGGCCGACTTGTTCACGCGAGCTTTGGTTTCACCGATCCTCCATGAAAGCTCATAGATGTCCTAGTGTATGTTGATAGACGTCCAGGCTTGGGCTTAAGTTTATACCCGTCCGAAAATCCTTCTTTTCTGTTGTGTATGCTAACCGGTTGATGAAATGCTTGAAAGAGACTTGAGTCTGTGAGTACGTTGTGGCTGAAAATATTTACTCTGTTCGCATCTATTCGAGTGTGATATACGTCCCTTAGCGGATCTTGAGTGTTGCTTGTGTATATTGTGTCGATCTTTACTCGGATTCGAGCCTCGAGTGAGCCCGTATGTTTATTTTTTAGTTGCTGCACGCCCAATGTTTGACAGAATATCCCAAAGAGAACCAAAAAAAAACTTACGTTCAAACCCGGTCTAATTTGCGCTTGTTTATATATACGTTGGACCATGTTTGTTTCTTATGTTTTCATCGCAATTTCATGCAATTTTCGTGAAGTAATCATGCGCGTTAGAGCTTGGGGTGTTTGCATCCGAAAATGATGTATCAACTCTCGGAGTTGGATGGCCGGTGTTGATTTGCGACGGTTGGATGGTTTGGTGCTAGAAAGGATGCTAAGTGCTTTGGTTATTGTTGTTGCTCGAATTAGTTTTGGTAAAGGAACAAATCTTGGTGAGGAATGTCGCGAGGAAGGAGAAGGAAATCTTCAGGAGGGTTGAGGGCGTGCGGGGGACAAGCACGAAGGAGAAGAAAACCCCAAAAGAAAAAAGAAACATAAAAAAAAGAAAAGAAAAAGAAAAGTATGGAAAAAGTAAAAAAAAAAAAAAAGTAAAACAAAATATTAAAAAAGAAAGAGGAAAAGTTGGTCTTGGGAAGGAGGAATCGCAGGAGGAGAGTGTGCGGTGAGAAAAGACAACCGAAAGGATTTCTTTCTTCTTTTTTTTTTTTTTTTTAATATTTGAATTTTTTTGTTTTTTTGTTTTGTTTAGAAAAAAAAATCAAAAAGTGTTGGATCCGGGCTAGGGTTGGGTCCGCGGGTCGAACCGGGTTTACCCGGTCCGAACCCATTTTATTAGAGTATAATAATTTTAAATATTAAATATATATTAAAAAATAAAAAAAAAAAAATTCAAAAAATTAATTTTAAAAATCAAAAATTTCGAAAAAATGATAAAAATTCAAAAAAAAAATTTCAAAAAATTTCCGAAAGTTCAAAAAAAAAAAAAACTCAGAAAGCATTCAAGAAAAGTTTCGACCTTTTTCTTAATTAAAAAAAATTATTAATTAAAATTTAAAAATAAAAAAATTATTTTTTTTAAAAAAAAAGATTAAAAATTTCAAAAAAATCAAAAAATGTAGGATTTGGTTAGAAAATTGTTATGTATTGCATTTTTAGTGTAATTAGGCATTTATTTGCTCGTTCATTAATTATATAGCATGTTTTATTTGCATATCTAATTATGTTTAATTACACGTGTTTAATTTTACTGCAATTAGGACCTTGTTAGCTATGATTATTACTTTAATGATTTGCGCACCTGCATGATCACCTCGCATATTATTGGATAGGTATAAAATCAATTCAAACTGTCTGCCAAAAATCATTTTATTAAAATGAACAAGATTAGGTACCGAAAGGGCATTAATTGGTTAATTAGTGTAATCAAGTCCCCGAACCTAGATTCTCTGGTTGCGTAGGAAGTAAGGCACGCTCCCATGCCTCACTTGGTTTCTAGCCGACCCCAATAGGCTAGTGGCGACTCCTTTTGTGCAAAATCCATGAAAAATATCCCAACGTCACGCGGGGTATGGGCTTGGGAGAGCTTGCGCCTAATCATTGGGCTTTAGGCCCGTCCTTTAGGTAATACCCCTAAACCTGCTCCCTCCCCCCGAGGGTAGGTCGCGACAGCTTGGCGACTCCACTGGGGACTTGGTTTTGAACCTTAGAGGACTTAGGCCAAAATTAATCTTGTTCAAAAATATTTTTGTTTGGCAGCAAAGATAGTATGTGCATCCATAACATGTCAAATGTTGATTGTTTATGGGAGTTATAAGCGGTGGTGATTTCTAACCTTTGTTTTGTAGGGGTATAAGAGTGGATGGTTTATTCATGTTTGAAGTGCTGATTGTTTTTTTAAATTGTCATGCATGAGTCTCCTACATTGCATTACACCATAGGACACACAACCTGCCGTCGGACCTGGGCCGCATAGGATCACCTAGGATGGTGTTGAGGTGGATACCACTCCGACTACAACCGCGTAGTACGAGTCGCCCGCCTTAACCCCGAAATTTCCTTCTTCACGTTGAAGGTACCCACCCCGGTCTGCAACCGCGCGACACGGGTCGGTTCTTTAACGAAGCCGGAGTCATGGGTAACCCGACCTAGCCGCAACCTTGCTGGTTCAGTCCGGTGATCCCATGGCTCCATTTTGAGCCATTTATAGTAGAAATTGAACCACCGTCCATGCGTATGTCTATGTCATTGGCTTTGCTACTCAACGAGTAGGGTAAGATTTTCAAATTCTCTCATTCGTAATTTACTTATTCGCTTTCTTTTTTTGGTTGGTTCATGGCAAATTAGGTTGATCGTAACTGTGAGTAGTATACGATGGGGATACCCGAACTTCACATCATTGCTACCCCGAAAGCCGAGCTTCGCACATGGTGGGATAGACTAGACCCGATTGGCCATGATTGGGTTCGATCCTACGTCGGACGATTACTTCTCCTTTTAGAAATAGAAACTCATTATGGTGTTGTACGAGCGTTGGCGCATGTCTGGTGTCCCGAGACTTGCACATTCATGTTCGGTGACCACGAGCTCACTCCAACCCTAGAAGAATACAGTGTTGCCATGGGAAAGCCTTTGGTGTCGGAGTTAATTGGCCCACCTGTAGGGACTGAGCACGCATCGACTTTATCCAATTTCCTTAGAGTTAAGGAGGATGACGTGAGGAAAGTTTTGAAAGCTAATCGCAAGACTTGCCCATTTTCATTCCTAAATGAGCTTTTTCAAAATGCCCAATCTTTTCAAAAGAATAGGATCTTCCTGTTAGCTTTCTTCGGGTTCGTGTTATTCCCACATTGTAGGAATGCGATTAACCCTTCCGTGGCATGGGTAGTTCGTGAGGTATGTATGGGAAAGAGCTTTGTTAACGCCGTCCTGACTGAAACTTTTCTTTCTCTTGCCCGTTTCAAAGAAAACAAAAACAAAACTTTTCATGCTCCTCCTGAACTCTTGCAAATTTGGTTCTTCTCTCACGTTAAAGGGTTTGGTAGCCTAATGATCGTGAACGACATTTCTGACTCTAGCCACCCTATCCTAAAGTTTAAAGATAGGAAGACGTTTGCCCCCGACTATCACTATTCTGAGTGGTTAGCTTTCATGACCAACCCTGGACCCGAAGATTTCCAATGGCACGCCAAATGGCTCCGAGTTCGAGAAGCGCGGTTCGTGTGTGGGCTTACTGGACCTATTCCTTTGTTGGGAATTACCGGAGTCACTGAGTATTACCCAACCCGAGTTGCCCGTCAGTTCCAAGAGGTTCAACAACTTCCACCGATGATTCAAGAAGACCCGCTCAGGATAGACTTCCCTGATGGATGCCAAGATCACGAAGACTCCATTACATTAGTCAAGTCGATGTGGGATATGTGCCATCCCCGAAAGCTGATATGGCCCGACGAGGAGTTGGAAGGGCAAGAGAAGACCTATTATGCCTCGATTGAATATATCCTTTAGCACAAAATCCCAGAGAGCCTACGCCCGAAGATTCCTGACGTGCCATTAAAGACCACCCATCGAGCCGAGATCAAGCGCCTCAAAAGGAAGCTCGCAGAAGCCGAAGATTGTGCCTCGAAGTTGACCCGAGTTAATGGGGCGGTCACAAGCGGGAGTTGTCCTCGCTAGTTAGATCGAGTCAAGCGCGATATGTAATGGGCCCATGCCCACGTATGTTACAATGTTAAAGAATTTGTCTTGAGTCGCGTTATCGGGAGATAAGAGTCATGATTAGCCTCGTTGTTTAGGGGTTCTTCCTTATGTCTTTTCCTGCGTTATGTAGCAACCTTGCTTTCAATGAAACGAGCAAATTTTGGGTGATTAGATCTTTGTCATGGACCGATCGCCTAATCATTACTCTATGCTTATACATGCTTATCTATCCTCGAACCAGGTACTAGCCGATCGATTGTCTTTTACCGATCGTCGACACGGCCAAGCGGAGATCTCCAATTCGCACGCGCGCGAAAGTCAGAATGGAGAACGAGGACACCAACGTACGCATGGCCAAGATGGAGGACCAGCTGGCCCAACTCACCACAATGATGCTTGAAATAAGCCAGAAGCTCAAGGAGCCCCCTGCTGTAGCTGTCACGGGAACATCCACTCCAGTGTCAACAGAAGGCACGCACATTGCTGATCCCCATGGGAAAGAAACTGTTGGAGAGGCTCCTTCTGTCACGCCAATTATCGTCAATCTGGATCCTCCTCCAAAGGAAAACCCAGCACCCCGTCTAAGTGAAGAGAGTGAAAAACGCTTGGCAAAGATGGAGGAGCGACTATGTGCCTTGCAAGGTTACGAGCTGAAAGGAGCCGATAGGCTGTCTCCATACACCAAGACTAACTTCCCTGAGAACTTCCAAGAGCCCGAGTTTACAAGAAAATATGATGGAACGGGATGTCCCAAGACCCACCTCAGATATTACATGAGGAAGATGGCTCGCTACGCTGACAATGTGCCATTTCTCATACACACGTTTCAAGATAGCTTGGAAGGCATTGCCCTGACGTGGTTCATTGCGCTGGACATTGAAGAATTCACTAGTTGGGAAGATTTGACCAACGAGTTCTTGCAGCAATACCGGTTTAATACCGAGCTCGCCACTACGAGAGAAGAATTGACCCGCGTTGAGAAGAAGAGAAATGAGTCATTTAAGGCATTTGCACAAAGGTGGAGAAGCATGGCCTCACAGGTGAAGCCAGTTTTGAATGAGAGGGAGATGAAGCAACTATTCCTCAAGACATTACCCCCTGAATACTTCCAAGGATTAGTATTTTCGGGATGCCAAACCTTTTCACAACTGGTAGATGTAGGTGAAGGAGTTGAGTGGGCACTCATCGAAGGGAAGATATCCACCGGAGGCACGAAGAAGTTCCAGGCGAGAAAAGATAAGGAAGCTGCAGTTGAGGTAGCACTCGTGCAAGAGTCATTTTACCCTAAGTCGCCCACAGCACCAACGCACAAGCCTATGGCCGTTCAAGGGAGCTCGTCACGATCATATGACAAGGGCAAGAGACCCTTTCGAAAGGAATTTTCCCCACTACCACGACCGTTGTCAAAGCTGTTGCCCATGCTTCTTGAAAAGAGGATGGTTGCAAAGGAAGTACCTAGAGACAACCCCATGAGGTTCGCCGGGTTTGATGTAACCAAGACCTGCGAGTACCACATGGGAGAAAGGGGGCATGATGTAGATAGTTGCAATGCGCTAAGGTATAAAGTCCAACAGTTACTGGACAAAAACATTTTGACGTTCAAGGAAGCTCAGCCTAATGTGCAACAAAACCCCCTACCGGACCATGCGGAGGGAGTGAACTCAATCTCCGAGGAGACGCAGGCAAGTCAACAGCCTCTAGTTGTGAATACTTCCAAGTTGTATGAGTCCTTAGTGTTGGCAGGATACTATGGAGGTCGTCAGGATGTGACCCCGGAGGAGAAACTGAACCGCGTCCGCAGGATGATAGCCATGGGGGTAATTCGACGCGGAGAAGAGAAAGAGAATGTCGTATCCATGATAATCCCGTCATCATTCCACTCATCTTTTTGCAACATTACTCGTATATCTCGAGCGAAGAAAGATTATGCCTGGAATTTCGAAGACCCCGGCTTTGTACGAGGAAGGGGTGATAGCTATGATAACTCCGATGGTAATTGAACTATCGGATGAGGAGACTGCCGGTGATATCGAGATGGAAGTCGCTGAACCCACAGTGATCGACCTTATGGTCGAGGAAATGTCGGCAATTGAAGTCACAGGAGGGAACGTAACGCCGGTCACAATTGAATTGCCACCGCGGGAGGAAGATGGAGTAATAGTATTGGAGAGTCCTCCTAAATTTGATCCCAAATCTGTACCTTGGGATTATCAAACAAATGAGGTAGACACTGTCACGCGATCGGGCCGCTGTTACGCACCTGATAAAGGAGTAGAAAAGAGGGCCGTGACCGAGGAAGAGGCAAAGTAATTCTTGGCTATAATAAAATCCAACGAGTTCAATGTGGTTGACAAACTGCGGAAGTTTCCAGCCCAAATCTCCCTCCTTAAGTTGTTTAAATCCTCCAAGAAGCATAAGGACATCTTGTTGAAAGCCCTCAATAAGGTGCACGTACTCGAAACAACCAATGAAGTCCAATTGGAAGAATTTGTTTGGGCTGTTATACTGAAAGACCAGATTTCCTTTATTGATGAGGACCTCCCTCCCGATGGTCCTAATCATACCAAAGCACTACACATCTCGGTGAAGCATGAGAGCACTCTGTTTTGTAGAGTGTTGATCGATAATGGTTCGGCGCTTAATATATGCCCGTTGGCTACCCTCCATCGCCTAGGCATTGATCTCGGGAGAATCCGTACTGGCAAGTCAACTGTGCGGGCCTTTGACGGGATGAAGAAGGAAGTGATAGGGGAAATTGAGCTTGAGCTGTTGATTGGCCCCGTACTCTTCCAAGTCGTGTTCCAAGTGTTAGATATACCAAGCGCTTTTAATTTTCTGCTAGGGAGGCCATGGATCCACACGGCAGGCGCTGTTGCCTCTAGCCTCCATCAAAAGGTACGATTTGTGGTGGATAACAGGCTTATCACGGTCCATGGAGAATCCGACTTTAAGATCTACCACGAGACGACCATCCCATATGTGGAGCCTGAGTGTACCGAGGAATCCAGCTTTCAAACCTTCGAGCTGGTATCCATGGTCCACGTGCCTGCAGGGTCTTTCACAAGGGTTCCTGAATTGTCTAAGCCGGCCATAGCTGCGGGAAAGATTATGCTAGCAAGCGGTTATAATCTTGGAGAGGGCCTTGGATCACACGGTCAAGGTGTGCGAAAACCCATCGAAGCTCGTAAAAACTTCAAAAGAAGAGGCTTGGGATATGTTGAGAAGCGGGGAGGCCATAACAACCAAGGAGGCCATGGAAGGCATGGAGGCCAAGATGCCCGAGGAGCTCGAGATGGGTATAGAAACCAGAGTGAACACATTGCCCACACTGAAGAGGACGGGCACTATCAAAGCCCGTTTTTCCCGTTGCTGGAGGAGACGTTTCCAGGACCCCCAAGGATGTTGTTCGAAGAAGAGGAAGATATCGATGGTGTGACTGAGCTATTTAAGGAGGACGTCATATGCACCATCCTGGCGTGCGAGGAAGCCGAGTCCTCTGAAGTCATGGCTGTCCCTCCAAAGTAGGGCGGTTCTCGTTTAGCCTAGTCTTTCGTTTTATGTCTTCTCCCCTGCGTGGGATCTCATAGTTTTTCTTTATCTATTTCCTGTTTTCGTCATTTGTAACTTGAACTATAATCAGCCTCGATCTTGAGCCGTTGGTCGAGGGTGGTATGTGTTAAAATACGGCCTTATCTTTCCTCATTCAATAAAATAGACACATGTTTTATTAAGGACATGTGGAAGCACATCAAACAAGTCCTATGATGGTCGCTGAGGCCTAGGCCTTCACATGCTCCCTTATTTGACTATTCCACAAGAACGAGGAAATCCGAGGATATGAGGACGAGTTCTTAAAATTTTTACAAAAATATTTTGAAAAACTTTTGAAAATGACATGCATTGTTTTTGTTGTTGACATTACTCTAACTCACATCATCGCATCTCAGGCATTACATTATGCATAATCATGATAAAGACGCATGTGACTCGGATGTGCATGAAGAAAGTCCCTCAGGTTCCGATGACATCGACGACGATGATCGGAAGGGGGTCGAGCGCGCATGGAATCGACACGAAGAATCAAAGCCGTTGACTGAAGAGCAAACAATCACCATAAATTTGGGCGATGCAGAGAATGTCAAAGAAATAAAAATCGGGGCATGTCTCTCAGAGTTAGAAGCGGAAAGGATGACTAACCTTCTGAGAGAGTATCAAGATGTGTTCGCCTGGACATATGCCGACATGCCGGGATTGGATCCTGAAATTGTGGAACATGCTTTACCAACGGATCCCAATGTGCCGCCCAAGAAGCAAAGACTTAGGAGAACTAAACCAGAGTTGTCCAAAAAGATTGAAGAAGAAGTGATGAAACTATTGAAGGTAGACTTTATCGAAGTAACTCGTTATCCTGATTGGGTAGCAAATATCGTGCTCGTAATGAAGAAAGATGGGCGAATCAGGGTGTGTGTTGACTATCGCGACTTGAATCGAGCAAGTCCTAAAGATGACTTTCCGCTCCCACATATCGATGTCTTGGTTGACAGTACGGCAGGATTTGAGTTATTCTCCTTCATGGACGGTTTTTCTGGATATAACCAAATCCGTATGAAGGAGGAAGACAGGAGCAAAACATCATTCATAACTCTTTGGGGAACTTTCTGCTATAAAGTGATGCCATTTGGTCTAAAGAATGCTGGAGCAACATATCAGAGAGCCATGGTCACGTTATTCCATGGCATGATGCACAAGGAAATCGAAGTATACGTCGACGACATGATTGCGAAATCGAGATGTGGTGAAGATCACGTTAAGGTCTTGCGAAGGTTATTCGAACGTCTTCAGAAGTTCAAGTTGCGCCTCAACCCCGCAAAATGCGTTTTTGGAGCGAAATCTGGAAACTATTAGGATTCATGGTTAGTAGTAGGGGCATAGAGATTGATCCATCGAAGGTTAAAGCCATTTGCGATTTACGACCCCGAATACCGTCAAAGAAGTCCGCACGATGGGACGACTTAATTATGTGGCGAGGTTCATTTGTCAGTTGTCTGAAACGGCAAAACCATTCTTCAAACTCATGAAAAAGAATGCAAAGATTGAGTGGAATGCCGAGTGCCGGGTGCCTTTGAGAAGATAAAACATTATCTCACTCATTCACCGGTCTTAGTGCCCCCTCTCCCTAAAATTCCCTTGATTTTGTACTTAACCATAAATGATGAGTCATTAGGAGCTATGCTAGTCCGAAAAGACCAAACGATGGGAGAGAATGCGCAATATACTACTTGAGCAAAAAATTCACTTTTTACGAGATGAACTATACGAAGTTGAGAGAACTTGTGTGGCTTTAATTTGGGCCTTGCACAGTGCGCGACAAGACACTTCATCACCGAATCTTGTTGGTGACCGAAAATGATCCTATCGTGTATCTCCTAGAGAAGCCGGCGTTGATTGGCAAGTTGGCCAAGTGGCAAATCTTAATTTCGAGTTTGACATTCGAGCTCCGGGACAGAAATCCGTTAAAGGTCGAGCAATAGCGATATGTTGGCAGTGAATTCCGAGAGGTCAAAAGCATCCGATAAAGATAGTGACGTAGAAGAGCGAATTTTACTTGTATCTAGCGACAGATAGATAATGTACTTCGATGGTGCAGTTAACTTAGCCGAGTCGGGTATTGGGGCAGTTCTTATCTCCCCAGATGGACAGCATTACCCCGTCGCTGGTAAATTGACGTTCCCTTGCACGAATAACATCGCTAAATACAAAGTATGCATTCTTGGCCTCCAAGCCACCGTTGATATGAAAATTCGGAAGCTGTAGTTTATGGTGATTCAGCCCTTATCATCTTACAGACTGAAGGCAAATGGCGAACACAGGATTCTAAATTGATTCCGTATCATGAGTTCCTAGGGGAGTTGACAAAAGAATTCTAAGAAATATCATTCGAATGCTTACCAAGGTCTCAAAATCAGTTTGCCGATGCCCTAGCTACCTTGTCTTCAATGTTGCAAGTAGTTGGAGGCTTGGACATTGAACCGTTGAGGATTGAAATCGTCAGGCGCCCGGCTTATTGCATGACGGTTGAAGAGGAACCGGACGGACAACCTTGGTATCATGACATCTTGAAGTATCTGCAGAAGGGTGAATTCCCTGAAGAAAGTGAAGCGGCAGACAGAAAACATTTGATAAAGCTAGCATCAAGATTCTTCGCTAATGGAGATGTCCTTTACAAAAGGTCCTTCGACTCAATATTGCTAAGGTGTGTTGATGCTAAAGAAGCCGACCGTTTGATGAAAGAGATACATGAAGGGGAGTGCGGCCCCCATATGAACGGACACTTCTTGGCGAGAAAGATCATGCGGCTTGGTTACTATTGGCTGACCATGGAGTCCGACTGCATTCAGCACGTACGACGGTGTCACCAGTGCCAGATTTATGGAGATAGGATAAATGCCCCTCCAAAATGATGTGGACATCGAGTCATATCGAGGAGGAGGTGCTAGGGACCCATTGTCTATTCCTACTGGTTCGATTACTCAAGCGCGGGCCAAACAATTCAAGCAAGCTGTTGGCGTCATGGTTCGTGATCTTTGGCGTGAAGATGACCTTGGTTCAAATCTTGAAGAATCTTGGAAATCTTGGTGCAATTTAATTATCTTGTCACCAAATAATTGACCAAGTCAATTTATATATATATATTCTTGTTTAAGAATATTCTAAAATAGGAATATTTTAGAATATAACGCATTAGATTTTTAGGGTTGGTTTTTAGGGTTTGTGTGGCAGCCTATATAAAGGATTTGCCAAATTTCTTTGAGGGGGATATATATTTTATTTTTGAGGAAAAGAATTGAGAGGTTCTCTTTTTACTGTTCTTTTGAGGACTTGACCTAATCAAGATTCTCTTCGACTTATCGAGCGAGATAGCGAATTCTTTAGCTCGTGGCGTCTATAACGTTGGTTGGTTGACACGTGTTCGTCAACAGTCACGTTCATACCGAGGTTGCCAATCACAGGTTTGATTGGAGGTCGAGGTTTGCAATTCGCACCATCTCGGGCCTTTGTAGAACGATCCTTCCGCAACGATTCACATCAGTTTGGTATCGAGCTTGCTTCTACAAGGTCTATTTATCTTTAATTTTCTGTTGATATTTAGTAATTTGAGATTTATTGAGTTAGGGTTTCGGTTCTAGCTAATTTAGGGATCCGATTGCTTTTGTGCTTCCATACGTAGTTGTTTGCTGTTAGTTTTAAATTTTTCTTTTCTAGCATCTTAAATTGTATCTGAGTTCGTAAAAAAAAAGTAAAAAAAAAAAGAGAAAGAAAACGCACAAAAAAAAAGTGTGCAAGAAAAAAAAACAGATTCGGCAAAAAAAAATTAGCCGAACAAAAAAAAAAAAAAAAGAAGGCAACTCGTTTATTAGTAGACCAAATTGAAACAAAATCAGTAGTGATTTGCGTTTCAATTGGAATTTCGAAAGTTGTACTTGTTGGTTTGAAATTGTTACTTGCTGAAACAAAATCAATAGTGATCTAATCGTGTTTGATTAGTTTGATTGATTGTCGTGAGGGGGTTGAGAGACAGGTTTTGAGTCCAATAAAGAGCTTGTGAAAAGAGAATACGAGAGGAAAAAGGCAAGAGTGTGTAAGCTTGATTGAGGGTGGAAAAAGCCTAGACTTGAGTTAAACACGAGAGGAGTGACAAACATCTCAAGAGAAACACATGAGGGAGCGATTGGTGAGGATTTTTTTTTAGACTAACGTTTACTTGCAGGTCTAAAATATGTCCCGCGAAGAAAGCGTGAATCAACGGGAGGTTGACTCCATACGAAGGGATGAAGCACTCGTGGAAAGCATCCAGCAATTGAGGGTTGTAGTAGAGGAGCTTAGTGGCCGAATGATGGGGAATGGCATGAGGATTGATGGTGATCGAGAGATACCCCGAGGAAGGCCGCAACATCAGCGAGATGCCTCTAGAACACAACATAGAAGGCAACGACAATATGATGATGATGAGGCCGACATGGAGGATGATCGAGATGCTCGATTTGAAAGGTGGAATGGAGGCCGAAGGTTTAGACACCGAGGAGATGATGAACTTGGCAACATCAAGATGAAGATTCCTTCCTTCCAAGGGAAGAATGATCCCGATGCGTATCTAGAGTGGGAGAAACGCATGGAGATGGTATTTGATTGCCAACGATACTCTGAGCTCAAAAAGGTAAAAATTGCAGCTGTTGAATTTACTGATTATGCTATAATTTGGTGGGATCAACTTGTGACTAGTAGGAGGCGCAATGGTGAAAGACCGATAGAGACGTGGGATGAGATGAAAGCAGTGATGAGAAGGCGTTTTGTACCTAGTCATTACCACCGAGATTTGTTTCAAAAGTTACAAAATCTCACACAAGGCAATAAGAGCGTGGAAGAGTATCACAAGGAGATGGAGATTGCCATGATCCGTGCTAATGTGATGGAGGATCGTGAGGCCACAATGTCAAGATTTTTGAGTGGTTTGAGTCGAGACATAGCAAGGGTGGTAGAGCTGCAACACTATGTTGAATTGGAGGAATTGGTGGACAAAGCCATCAAAGTTGAGCGGCAATTGAAGTTGGACCGAAATCACAAGAGTGGGGGAGGTTCAAGTCAGAATTGGAGATCCAATTGGAAGAGAGATGAGAAGCCAAATTGGAGAGGAAACAACACCAAAACCGAAACCTCAAAGGAGAAGGAGAGGGACGGTAAAGTTGGAACGAATCCGGTTTTTCGGGTAAAACCGAAAATCCTAACACTAGAACTCGTGAAATTAAATGTTTTAAGTGTTTGGGCAGGGGTCATATGGCGAATCAATGCCCTAATAGGAGGGTGATGATCATGACTGGACATGGTGTTATTGAGTCCGAAAGTGAAAGGGAAGAAGATGATGATGAGATGCCACCATTGGAGGATTGTAGTGATGGAGAAGTGGCTATAAAAGGAGACTTATTGGTGGTTAGGCGTTCTCGAGTGTGCAAGTAAAGGAGGAGGAGCATCACCAACAAAGAGATAATTTGTTTCATACAAGGTGTGTGGTGAATGGTAAGATCTGTAGTATGATAATTGATGGAGGTAGTTGTGCGAATGTGGCAAGTTGTATTATGGTGGATAAGTTGGGCTTGAAGACAACAAAGCACCCTAGGCCTTATAGACTTCAATGGTTAAATGATAGTGGTGAGGTGAAAGTATCGAAGCAAGTTCGAATTCCATTTGAGATAGGGAGATATAAGGACGAGGTAGAGTGTGATGTTGTACCTATGCAAGCGGGTCATATCTTGCTTGGAAGACCATGGCAATATGATCGAAAGGTACATCATGATGGATATACTAATCGTTATTCATTGGTGATGAATCAAAAGACTTATACCTTGGTACCAATGACACCTAGTGAGGTGTATCAAGATCAATTAAAGATACAATGAGAAGCCGAGAGAGAAAGAAAAGGTGAGAAATCCGAGGGCTTGCGTGGTGTGTCGAGACACAAGGAAAAGGAGAGGCCGAGAGAAAGATTGTGGTAAAAACGAGGGAAAAGAAGAGAGGAAAGAAAAGAGGCAAAATAATTTTTATGCAAAATCAAGTGAAGTGAGGAGAGCCTTAGTTCTAGATCGACCAATACTTGTACTTGTGTACAATGAGGTTTTGTTTTCTACTAACGATCTTGACCCAAGTTTGTCTAGTCCTATTGTGTCTTTATTGCAGGAATTTGAAAATGTCTTTCCTGATGAACTTCCTGGAGGGATACCACCTATTCGAGGCATAGAACATCAAATTGACTTGATTCCTGGTGCGCCATTACCTAATCGACCCGCATATCGAAGCAATCCCGAGGAGACAAAGGAACTTCAGCGGCAAGTAAGTGAATTATTGGAACGAGGGCATGTGAGAGAGAGTCTTAGCCCATGCGCCGTCCCTGTTTTTTTAGTGCCAAAGAAGGATGGAACTTGGCGAATGTGTGTCGATTGTCGAGCAATCAATAATATTACGGTAAAGTATCGACATCCTATTCCTAGATTAGATGACATGTTGGATGAGTTGCATGGTTCTTGTATTTTCACTAAGATCGATTTGAAAAGTGGTTATCATCAAATTAGGATGAAAGAAGGTGATGAATGGAAAACTGCATTTAAGACCAAGTATGGATTATATGAGTGGTTAGTAATGCCATTTGGATTAACTAATGCACCGAGCACATTTATGCGACTTATGAATCATGTTTTGCGTGCTTTTATTGGTCGATTTGTGGTTGTCTATTTCGATGACATCTTGATTTATAGCCGAAGTCCTGATGACCATATTGAGCATGTGCGAGCTGTCTTGCAGGTTTTAAGGGCCGAGCAATTATACGCTAATCTAAAGAAGTGCTCTTTTGTTACCAACAAATTAGTATTTCTAGGATTTTTTGTTAGTGCTAATGGTATACAGGTTGATGAAGAAAAGGTTAAAGCAATCCGTGAATGGCCAACGCCTAAGACCATAGGAGAGGTGCGTAGCTTTCATGGATTGGCGAGTTTTTATCGACGATTTGTGAGAAATTTCAGCACCATTGCCGCACCTTTAACTGAGGTTATCAAGAAGCACGTGGGTTTCACGTGGGGAGAAGAGCAAGAGAAAGCCTTTAATCTGCTAAAAGATAAGTTAACTAATGCTCCTTTATTATCTTTACCAAATTTCAGTGCTACTTTTGAGATAGAGTGCGATGCTTCCGGTATAGGAACTGGAGCTGTGTTGATGCAAGGAGGGCGTCCCATAGCTTACTTCAGCGAAAAATTGAGTGGAGCAACATTGAATTATCCTACCTATGATAAGGAGATGTATGCTTTAGTGCGAGCTTTGGAGACTTGGCAACATTATTTATGGCCAAAGGAGTTTGTGATCCACACCGACCATGAGACCTTGAAGTACTTGAAAGGACAACAAAAGTTGAATAAAAGACATGCCAAATGGATGGAGTTCATTGAGACTTTTCCATATGTGATCAAGTACAAGAAAGGTAAGGAAAATGTGGTAGCCGATGCACTTTCTCGAAGGTATGCGATTCTAACTATTTTAGAAGCAAAGTGTCTAGGTTTTGAGCATATCAAGGGCTTATATATTGATGATGATGACTTTGGGAGAGTTTATGAAGCATGTGAACAAGCTGCATTTGATAAATTTTATAGGTATGAAGGTTATCTTTTTCGTGAAAACAAACTATGTTTGCCTAAGTGTTCTTTGCATGAATTGTTGGTGCAAGAAGCTCATAGTGATGGTTTAATGGGGCATTTTGGCATTAATAAGACTTATGAAGTGTTGTATGAACATTTTTATTGGCCACATATGAAGAGAGATGTCACACGTGTTTGTGAGAGATGCATTGCTTGTAAGCAATCGAAGTCTACAACTAAACCGCATGGCTTGTATACACCATTACCTATTCCAACGCATCCTTGGATTGATATTTCTATGGATTTTGTGTTAGGATTGCCTAGGTCTAAGTATGGTAGAGATTCTATTTATGTGGTTGTTGATCGGTTTTCAAAGATGGCTCATTTTATACCTTGTCATAAAACTGATGATGCATCCCATATTGCTAATTTGTTCTTTAAGGAGGTTGTACGTTTGCATGGCATGCCTAGATCGATTGTTTCAGATCGAGATTCTAAATTTCTTAGCTACTTTTGGAAAACATTGTGGAAAAAACTAGGAACACGGTTGTTATTTTCTACTACTTGTCATCCACAGACCGATGGTCAAACCGAGGTAGTTAATAGAACTTTAGGGGCATTGTTGCGTGCTATTATTAAAAAGAACATAAAATCTTGGGAAGATTGTCTGCCACATGTTGAATTTGCATATAATAGGAGCATGCATTCTACTACTAAATTTACACCATTTGAGGTTGTCTATGGTTTTAATCCATTAACTCCGTTAGATTTAACCCCTTTACTTGTTGATAAGCGTGTGGATTTAGATGGAGCAAAGAAAGCTGAATTTGTCAAGTCGTTGCATGAGAAGACGCGCACAAATATTGAGCGCAAGACTGAGCAATATGCAAGGCAAGCTAACAAAGGGCGCAAGGAAGTGGTGTTTGAACCCGACGATTGGGTTTGGGTTCATATCCGCAAAGAGAGATCTCCTGAGCAGCGACATTCTAAGTTATTACCGCGAGGGGATGGACCATTCATGGTTTTGGAAAGAGTTAACAATAACGCTTACAAGCTTGATCTTCCGGTAAGTATGACGTTAGTGCCACATTTAATGTTTCTGACTTGACTCTTTTTGATGCCAGTGATGATTTGAGGACAAATCCTTTTCACGGGGAGGGAATGATGTGGACATCGAGTCATATCGAGGAGGAGGTGCTAGGGACCCATTGTCTATTCCTACTGGTTCGATTACTCGAGCGCGGGCCAAACAATTCAAGCAAGCTGTTGGCGTCATGGTTCGTGATCTTTGGCGTGAAGATGACCTTGGTTCAAATCTTGAAGAATCTTGGAAATCTTGGTGCAATTTAATTATCTTGTCACCAAATAATTGACCAAGTCAATTTATATATATATTCTTGTTTAAGAATATTCTAAAATAGGAATATTTTAGAATATAACGCATTAGATTTTTAGGGTTGGTTTTTAGGGTTTGTGTGGCAGCCTATATAAAGGATTTGCCAAATTTCTTTGAGGGGGATATATATTTTATTTTTGAGGAAAAGAATTGAGAGGTTCTCTTTTTACTGTTCTTTTGAGGACTTGACCTAATCAAGATTCTCTTCGACTTATCGAGCGAGATAGCGAATTCTTTCGCTCGTGGCGTCTATAACGTTGGTTGGTTGACACGTGTTCGTCAATAGGTCACGTTCATACCGAGGTTGCCAATCACAGGTTTGATTGGAGGTCGAGGTTTGCAATTCGCACCATCTGGGCCTTCGTAGAACGATCCTTCCGCAACGATTCACATCACAAAAGAACTTCATCAAATGTCTCAACCCTGGTCCTTTTCAATGTGGGGAATTGACGTGATCGGGCCCATTAATCCTAAGGCTTCAAATGGGCATCGATTTATTTTGGTGGCGATAGACTATTTTACCAAGTGGATCGAAGCCAACTCGTATGTTAATGTTACTGCTAAGAACGTGGCAAAGTTCATTCGTCGCGACATTGTCGCTCGTTACGGGTGCCGGAGGCGATCATTACCGACAACGGCACTAATTTGAACAACAAAGTCGTGGATGGTTTGTTTAGTGAGTTTCAAATTAAGCATTTGAACTCGTCACCGTACCGTCCTCAGATGAATGGAGCAGTGGAGGCGGCGAACAAGAACATAAAGAAAATCTTATCAAAGACCGCTGAAAATTATCGTGATTGGCATGACAGGCTCCCTTATGCACTAATGGCATACAGAACTTCTATCCGCACCTCCACAGGGGCGACTCCTTTCTCACTCGTGTACGGGATGGAAGCAGTCTTGCCTGTTGAAGTTGAAATCCCTTCTTTAAGGGTCCTTTCCCATTCTACGCTTGATGAGACTGAATGGACGCAACAGAGGCATGAGCAGTTAAACATGATCGATGAGAAGAGACTGCAAGCTATGTGTCATGATCAGTGCTATCAAAGACGAGTCGCAAAAACCTTCAATCGAAAAGTGCGTCCCAGACACTTCGAAGTCGACGACCTAGTGTTGAGGAAGGTGCTTCCGATCATACCAGATCCTCGTGGAAAATTCACCCCGAACTACGAAGGGCCATATATCATTAAGAAGATTCTTTCTGGTGGTGCCATGATTTTAGTTGAAATGGATGGCGGTGAATTGCCTAGACTTGTAAATGCTGATGCAGTCAAGAAGTATTTTCCATGAATGAAATCAAGGCCGGGGGGTCACTTCATGCACAATTCAAGTAGCATAGCATCATGCATAGCATTGTAGATATTGTGCATATGTTGCATACGTGCATATCTGTTTGTGTTTTAGGCACCCTACCGTCTAATGAGGAAATGGCAAGGGAAAGAACTGACTCAACAATCCATCAAGTTGTCGCGCAACAGGTTGAATGTCTCTTTTGAGACGTAAGTCGAAACAATAAAAAGGACAAAAACAAAAAATGCATGACATGATTCGCATGACCTATTCTCTGGTGTCACTATGCACGCTTCGCGTCTGTGACCCTCAAGAAAAATGGCTCATAAAAACGACTTTATTCGGGAAAAAGAGTGAAATGGAATTGTTAACCATGCCAAACAAGAAGTGCTTAGGATGAAGAAAGGCAAGCTCATTTCCAAACACGTCATTCAAACACTTTTGAGAGTTGAGTGAAAAGAGACCCTCTCTTAGGACGAATGATTCATTCGCATTGAGCACAAAGATCGAAATGATAAAGGCGTTTCCTTCATCAATCCCGAGCATTGCATTGATCTCTTGTTACCCCTTTGGGCTGAAAAAAAAGATGATCCTTCAAAGTACCCCTATCGAGAACGACCCTACATTAGGGCAACATAAGAGGTTACGGTCGTCTTGTAAAACGAAAGGTTGAGAAAGATTATATTACTTTCACTCACATCAATCTTCTTGTGGTAGCTTCAGAGGAATTCTCATCGGAGCTTGGCTCATCCCAACGTGAATAAGAGCATTTCCTTCTCTACCCAAACACTGATACCCATTGCTATAACCAATTTGGGCCTGATTATTCATTTCTGAATCCCGAGCGATGATCATCTCCCTTCACTGGGGCAAGGCATAAGAATTGACCAAATATAATTAACAATCACAAGGAAATGTAAAAAGCATCTCGAAAGTCATAAGAGCTATAAAAGTTCAAAAAACAAAACGTTTGACAAACTTTGAGGCATGAAAAAGCAGTGTGCCTGGTAAAAGCAAGGCCAATGCCCGTCAAGAAAAAGAGCCAAAGGGTTATATCTTATGTGAAAGAAAAATTATCAAAATCCAAGTGCCGGTGAAAAAAGAAAAAATCATCATCGCAAAGGGCAAAGGAAATTAGATAAAGGAGCAAAGCTCTCATGTAGAAATGATTAGTCAAGGGACTTTCGAGATGTGTAGCGTTTCAAAAGCCAAATGCCTTCGAAAGGTCGAGTGACTCGGTCATGATGCTATGATGATCACTGACTCTTAAAAACCCCCTTGAGAATTTTAAGCCTTTCAAGCCTTTCCCGAGCCAACATTATAACCCTCTTCCGAAGTCTCTTATGATTGGGATGGTTTGAGTGAAAGTGAGAATGCCACGAAGAAGCTATTGCTTGAGGAAGTGGAAGTAATCCTATCTTGTCTTATCTTTCAAGTTCTCGACTTGTAAACCCCACGAAGATAGCAACAAGTGTTCCCCTATGTGCCTCAAAACAATCATTCCTTTGTGTAAGCCCTAACTGAGCTTATATTGCAGTCCTTTCAAAAGACCTTTTTGATCGATCAGATTGTGCTCATTGTGAATGTTTCTGGAAGCCTTTGACATGGGTTATGTGAGATACCCTCAGCAATCAGTTATTCAAGCGGTCATTCTATTGAGAGTGTGTGAGAAGCCCTTTCTAACTAAGAAGCTTTAGTTTGGCATGTTTAATGAGTCTTTTTTACATGAGTCCTAGTCATTCTGATAGGAACTTGACTCCTAGAGAATTTGATGATTAATGATATATCCCTGAGCAAGATGACAGTTTTGTGCCACGTGATGTTGATTGACATTGAATTTTTTTCTAAAGCAGTCGGACTTAGCTTGATTAGCTTGTTCAATTAATGCTACAATATTGCCAATATGTCTCTTGATGACGTCCCTAATAACATTTGCTCAAGCTGAGTTTGACAGGATTCTTCAGTGAAGCCATGTAGTTTCAAGGAGTTAGCAGGCGCATCCCTAAAACCCAAAGGTATGGTTAACCTTAAACCAAGTCATCTCCAAAATTTCATGGCTTTTCCTCAAACCATGTATTTTAACCTGGTTGAAACTCGTTGTTACACGTTGAGACTTCAGTCTTTCTCATTCTTCTTATGACACGGTGAGCTTTGTAGCTCGGAGAGCTTTTGTAGCCCGGAGAGCTTTGTAGCCCGGAGTCCTTCTTCTTGTGACACGGTGAGCTTTGTAGCCTGGAGAGCTTTTGTAGCCCGGAGAGCTTTGTAGCCCGGAGTCCTTCTTGTGACACGGAGAGCTTTGTAGCCCGGAGTCCTTCTTCTTGTGACACGGTGAGCTTTGTAGCCCGGAGAGCTTTGTAGCTCGAGTCCTTCTTCTTGTGACACGGTGAGCTTTGTAGCCCGGAGAGCTTTTGTAGCCCGGAGAGCTTTGTAGCCCGGAGTCCTTCTTCTTATGACACGGTGAGCTTTGTAGCCCGGAGAGCTTTTGTAGCCCGGAGAGCTTTGTAGCCCAAAGTCCTTCTTCTTATGACACGGTGTGCTTTGTAACCCGGTGATCTTTTGTAACCCGGAGAGTTTCTGTATCCCGGAGTCTTCCTCTTATCGACAAGACACACTTCCATAATTATGAGTCCTTTTGTCGACCTGATACACGCTTGTGCACTCAGGGTCCCTCTACCATTGAAATAAATTAGGTGTCTTCTGTCTTTGAATGCAACATCTTCGATGCTACATTCAAAGAGGGGCAGCTGTTGACACCTATTTTTATAAAAAAAATCATCAATCAAAAAGTTAAAAAAGAAAAAGAAAAAGAAAGAAACAACAACAACCCAACCCCCCTTTTTTCCCTTTCAGCCCACGAGCGAGGGTCTTCTTCCCTCTGTGTCGGTCTTCGAAGACCTGCAAAAAGAAAGAAACAGAACGAGAAGACGAATAGGAGGAAGCTGAAGAAGGATCTACAGAAGATCAACAACTGCAATTTCAGAAAAATGGAAGCAATGAACGCTTGGTTGCAGCGTGGTAGCTCCTGCAGTTGACGAAGTCCAAGAAAACCTGCAATCGTTGTAGCTGAAAATAGATTGAACTCGGTCCCAAGGAGAAAACTGACCGCAGACATACATAGAGGCAAGGAGGTTGGACTGACCGAGGAAAATTAGAGCTGAAGATGGAAAAGAAAGGAGCTGGCTTCGTGGGCTAGCAAAAAGACATTTTCGGACAGAGTAAAAAAAAAAAAAAAAAAAGGAACCAACGGGAGTTTTAAAAAGAAAACAAGGGATGAGCAGAAGAAGGGGGGGGCTTGAGAGAGAGATAGAGGACCGGGAGAGAGCGTTTGCCGTCGCCCGGTACGCCCTTCGCTCGCCATCCGAACCAGGTAGGCTTCCCGTTTCACTTCGAGGTCTCGGAGCCGAGCTCGCGGCCGACTTGTTCATGCGAGCTTTGGCTTCACCGATCCTCCATGAAAGCTCATAGATGTCCTAGTGTATGTTGATAGACGTCCAGGCTTGGGCTTGAGTTTATACCCGTCCGAAGATCCTTCTTTTCTGTTGTGTATGCTAACCGGTTGATGAAATACTTGAAAGAGACTTGAGTATGTGAGTACGTTGTGGCTGAAAATATTTACTCTGTTCGCATCTATTCGAGTGTGATATACGTCCCTTAGCGGATCTTGAGTGTTGCTTGTGCATATTGTGTCGATCTTTACTCGGATTCGAGCCTCGAGTGAGCCCGTATGTTTATTTTTTAGTTGCTGCACGCCCAATGTTTGACAGAATATCCCAAAGAGAACCAAAAAACTTGCGTTCAAACCCGGTCTAATTTGCGCTTGTTTATATATACGTTGGACCATGTTTGTTTCTTATGTTTTCATCGCAATTTCATGCAATTTTCGTGAAGTAATCATGCGCGTTAGAGCTTGGGGTGTTTGCATCCGAAAATGATGTATCAACTCTTGGAGTTAGATGGCCGGCGTTGATTTGCGACGGTTGGATGGTTTGGTGCTAGAAAGGATGCTAAGTGCTTTGGTTATTGTTGTTGTTCGAATTAGTTTTGGTAAAGGAACAAGTCTTGGTGAGGAATGTCGCGAGGAAGGAGAAGGAAATCTTCAGGAGGGTTGAGGGCGTGCGGGGGACAAGCACGAAGGAGAAGAAGACCCAAAAGAAAAAAAAAAAACATAAAAAAAAAAAGAAAAGAAAAAGAAAAGTATGGAAAAAGTAAAAAAAAAAAGTAAAACAAAATATTAAAAAAGAAAGGAAAAGTTGGTCTTGGGAAGGAGGAATCGCAGGAGGAGAGTGTGCGGTGAGATAAGACAACCGAAAGGATTTTTTTTTTTTAATTATTTGAATTTTTTTTTAAAAAAAAAAAATCAAAAAGTGTTGGATCCGGGTTCGGGTTGGGTCCGCGGGTCGGACCGGGTTTACCCGGTCCGAACCCATTTTATTAGAGTATAATAATATTAAATATTAAATATATATTAAAAAAATTCAAAAAAATTCAAAAAAATAATTATAAAAATAAAAAATTTCAAAAAAATTTCAAAAAATTCAAAAAAAAAAAATTTCAAAAAATTTCCGAAAGTTCAAAAAAAAAACTCAGAAAGCATTCAAGAAAAATTTCGACCTTTTTCTCAATTAAAAAAAATTATTAATTAAAATTTAAAAATAAAAAAATTATTTTTGTTAAAAAAAAAAAGGATTAAAAATTTCAAAAAAATCAAAAAATGTAGGATTTGGTTAGAAAATTGTTATGTATTGCATTTTTAGTGTAATTAGGCATTTATTTGCTCGTTTATTAATTATATAGCATGTTTTATTTGCATATCTAATTATGTTTAATTACACGTGTTTAATTTTACTGCAATTAGGACCTTGTTAGCTATGATTATTACTTTAATGATTTGCGCACCTGCATGATCACCTCGCATATTAGTGGATAGGTATAAAATCAATTCAAAATGTCTGCCAAAAATCATTTTATTAAAATGAACAAGATTAGGTACCGAAAGGGCACTAATTGATTAATTAGTGTAATCAAGTCCCCGAACCCAGATTCTCTGGTTGCGTAGGAAGTAAGGCAAGCTCCCATGCCTCACTTGGTTTCTAGCCGACCCCAATAGGCTAGTGGCGACTCCTTTTGTGAAAAATCCATGAAAAATATCCCAACGTCACGCGGGGTATGGGCTTGGGAGAGCTTGCGCCTAATCATTGGGCTTCAGGCCCGTCCTTTAGGTAATACCCCTAAACCCGCTCCCTCCCCCGAGGGTAGGTTGCGGCAGTCACCATGCTAACACAACTCATGACTTCATCAAAAGCACGGATGTGAGATTTCAAAACCAAGAGGCTTCAATCAGAAATCTGGAGATGCAAGTGGGTCAGTTAGCAAGCATGATGTCAGGGAGACAACAGGGTTCTTTGCCGAGTAATACAGAGAAAAATCCAATTGAAAACATAAAGGCTATTACCCTGAGAAGTGGTAAACAAGTGGGAGAAGAAGAGATTGTCAGAGACAAAGAAGAGGTGATCAATAAACAATCGAAGGAGACAAGCAAGAGTAAACTTTTTCCAGATAATCCCAAGCCATATGTGCCACCAATTCCATTCCCTCAGCGACTTTAGCAGCACAAAATAGATAAACAATTTTCTATATTTCTTGATGTATTTAAAAAATTGTACATTAGCATTCCTTTTGTAGATGCTTTAGCGTAAATGCCTAGTTATGCAAAAAATTTGAAGGAGATTTTGGCAAACAAAAGGAAACTGGAGGATTATGAAACTGTGAAGTTAAACGAGGAATGTTCGGCCATCCTACAAAACAAATTGCCGCCGAAATTAAAAGATCCAGGGAGTTTTACTATTCCTTGCACTATTGGAGATTCTTACTTTGAAAAAGCATTATGTGATTTAGGTGCAAGTATTAATCTGATGCTTTATTATGTTTTCAAGAAATTAGGATTGGACGAGGTAAAAGCAATCACAGTGTCACTTCAACTGGCTGATCGATCAATTAAATATCCGAGAGGTATTGTGGAAGATGTTTTGGTAAAAGTTGACAAATTTATCTTTCTTGCAGATTTCATAGTTCTTGACATGGAGGAAGATTTTGAGGTACCACTTATCTTAGGTCGACCTTTTTCTAGTAACAGGAAGAGCTCTTATTGATGTACAACAGGGGAAGTTGATCCTTAGAGTTTAAGATGATCTTGTTTCATTTAATGTTTTTAAAAGCAATGAAATATCCATCTTATGATAATTCTTGTTTTAAAGTTGAGAGAGTTGACAAGTTGGTGAATAAGGTTTTTCAGGAAAATATTTTTGAAGATCCACTTGAAGCATGTTTGATTCAACCAATGGACAAAGATATTCAAAATGAGGAGATAAAGGAGTACGCAAATTTCATGGAGGCAATTCTACCATATTCAAGGTAAAAGGCAATTAAATTTGAGGAGTTAGGGCAACACGTTACAAAGCCTAAACCATCAATTGAAGAGCCTCCAATTCTTGAACTCAAACCCTTACCTTCTCGTTTGAAATATGCTTATTTAGATGGAGTTTCTTCTTTACCAGTAATTATATCTTCTTCTTTGACAGATTTGATGGAGTAGAAATTGCTTAGAGTATTAAGAGAGCATAAATGTCCAATTGGATAGAAAATAACTGATATCAAGGAAATTAGTCCTTCAATTTGCATGCACAAAATTTTGATGGAGGAGCAATATAAACCCACTATCCAACCTCAGAGGCGTTTGAACCCGAAGATGCAAGAAGTAGTGAAAGCTGAGGTAATTAAGCTATTTGATGCAGGTATCATCTATCCTATCTCTGATAGTTCTTGGGTAAGTCCTGTACAAGTTGTGCCAAAGAAAGGTAGTATGACTGTTCAAAAAAACGACAACAATGAATTGATTCCAACTAGAATAGTTACTGGGTGGCGTGTGTGTATGAATTACAGAAAATTGAATGATGCTACTAGAAAAGATCACTTTCCTTTACCATTTATTGATTAGATGTTAGAAAGACTTGTAGGGCATGAGTTTTATTGCTTTCTGGATGGATATTCAGGGTATAATCAAATTCCTATTGCACCAGAAGATCAAGAGAAAACTACTTTCACTTGTTCCTATGGTACTTTTGCTTTTAGAAGAATGCCCTTTGGTCTTTGTAATGCGCCAGCTACTTTTCAAAGATGCGTGATGGCTATTTTCTCTGATATGGTTGAAAAATATATTGAGATTTTCATGGATGATTTTTCCCTTTTTGGCTTATCATTTGATTCTTGTTTAAATAATTTGGCTTTGGTCTTACAAAGATGTGAGGAGACTAACCTTATTTTGAATTGGGAGAAGTGTCACTTTATGGTGCAGGAAGGAATAGTGCTCGGGCATAAAATTTCTCAAAACGGAATAGAAGTCAATCGAGCCAAAGTGGAAGTCATTGCAAAATTACCTCCGCCAACATCTGTGAAACTTGTCAGAGGATTTTTGGGGCACGCAGGATTTTACATGCGATTTATAAAAGATTTTTCAAAAATTGCTAAACCTCTTTCTAATCTTTTGGAAAAAGATACTCCTTTTAAATTTTCCATTGAATGTATGCAGGCTTTTAACACTTTAAAGGATAAGTAAATTTCAGCACCAATCATGGCAGCACCAAATTGGGATTTACCTTTTGAACTGATGTGTGATGCTAGTGATTCTGCAGTAGGAGCTGTTTTGGGACAAAGGAAGAATAAAATTTTTCAAACCATATACTATGCTAGTCGAACATTGTCAGGTGCGCAATTGAATTATTCAACAACATAAAAGGAACTTTTGGCAGTAGTAGTTGCTTTTGATAAATTTCGTTATTATTTAATTGGCTCAAAAGTTATAGTTTATTTTGACCACTCTGCTCTTAAGTATCTGCTTAAAAAGAAAGAATCAAAACCCAGGTTGATCAAGTGGATTCTATTGTTATAGTTATAGTTTATTGTTGCGAGAATTTGATTTGGAAATCAAAGATAAGAAGGGGACTAAAATCTTATTGCAGACCACTTATCAAGAATTCCAAATTCAAAGGAAGAGGTAAGACTAATTTTGGAAGAGTTCCCTGATGAGAAAATTTTTTCCATCAAGTTCACAAAAATTCCCTGGTACGCCGACTTTGTAAATTATTTGGTAAGTAATGTTCTTCCTCCTGAATTATCATATCAACAGAAGAAAAAATTATTTTCTAATGTTAAAAATTATTTTTAAGAAGAACCTTTCTTGTTTAAAGTATGTGCAGACCAAGTCATAAGAAGATGTGTTCCAAATGAAGAGAATGCAAACATTCTATATCATTGTCATGATGGAGAGGCAGGTGGCCATTTTGGTGCCACAAAAACTGCAGCTAAGATTTTACAATCTAGATTTTATTGGACTACACTTTTTAAAGATGCATACTTCTATGTAGCTTCATGTGATATGTGTCAGAGAATTGGAAATATTTCAAGAAAAAATGAGATGCCTTTAAACAACACTATTGTGTGTGAATTATTTGATGTTTGGGGTATTGATTTCATGGGACCCTTTACACCTTCTTATGGAAATTTATAAATTTTAGTGGCTGTGGACTAAGTGGGTAGAAACTATAGCATTGCCAACAAATAATGCTAAGGTTGTGGTGAAATTTTTGAAGAAAAATATTTTTTACCTAAAGCAATCATAAGTAATAGGGGGATACATTTTTACAACAAGCAGTTTGAAGCACTTTTGAGTAAGTATGGAGTCACACATAAGGTTACAACTCCTTATCATCCTCAAACTAGTGGTCAAGTAGAGATTTCAAATAGAGAAATCAAGAGAATTTTAGAAAAAATAGTGAATTGCCTCTAGGAAAGATTGGTCAATAAAACTTGATGATGCACTTTGAGCCTATAGGACAGCGTTCAAAACTCCAATTGGGATGTCTCCTTTTAGGCTAGTGTTTTGAAAGGCTTGTGTCACGGGTCGATCGATTTCGGTCGATCAAACACCGCGCGGCCTTAAGATCGGTGATCCCAAGTCAGCCTTACACACACACACTCGCTCGAACACAAGAACCGAATGGGCAAAGAGAGTGTATATTGCTTGTGAACGAACTGATTACAAAGTGGGAGAGGGATCCCTATTTATACATGAGCGGGTCGAATCTCGGCCGTGGATCGTCCCTCCGATCCAACGGTCCATTTTGAATCCGTATCATCATTACAAGCTATACAACAGGCTACTCGAAGGCTACTCGATGGTCTGTACACGACAGGCCCTTGGGAAGCCCATGGGTCGCGCACGTCAGGCCTTGGGCAGACCATGGGCGTGTGTCGAAGCAAGATCGGGGTTGCGGTCCGTCGACACGCGACCAGCCGAACCGTCACGGCCGTGCGAACATCGTTCACGGGTCGCTCATGGGCTGCGCATGGGCCTTCCGCTCGTTACGCTCGGGGGTCGTCCGTGGTGGGCTGCTTTCGGCAGCCCCTTGTACGTGACACGGCCCCTCACGGACGATCTTGGATCATGCTTTGTCCGTGGGCCGTGTCATTCTCCCCCACCTAATCTGGCGACGCCCTCGTCGCGTCCGTGGCATGGAAGGCTTCGATGTGCCCCTTGAATTCCCACAGAGCCTCGGAGGGTTCCCAGCTTGCTTCACTCTCGGGAAGGCCCCGCCACTGGACGAGGTATTCCTTCCTTGGTGCCCGATATTTCTTCCGTATGATCCGATCAGCCATGATGCACTCAACATCCCGATCATAGGAGGTCTTCGCCCCAAGGGGCGCTCGTTGCGATGTGCCCCGATCCGGATCATCCTCGTCCACATGAAACGGTTTTAACATGCTCACATGGAACACGGGGTGGAGCCTGAACTTGGACGGTATGTCCAGCTTGTATGCCACCTTTCCGATCCGTTGTATCACTCGAAATGGGCCTTCATAGCGACGGATCAGCCCTTTGTTCACGTTTCTGTACCGGAGGACGAGATGCAACTTGACTAGCACCAAGTCCCCGACCTGAAACTCCATATGCCGTCGCTTTCTATCAGCCCATTTCTTCGTGCGTTTCGCGGCCCTATCCAGGCACGCCCGGGCCAAGTCCACGTGCTCACCCCACTCCTTAGCGAGTTTGTATGCGGCCGGGCTACTTCCTCGATACCCCGAGGCGATTGCGCTTGGCGTGAGCGGCTGCTGCCCGGTCACGATTTCGAACGGGCTTTGACTCGTGGACTCGCTCCGCTGCAAGTTGTACGAGAATTGGGCCACGTCAATCAGCCGTGCCCAGTTTGCTTGCGTATTGCTCACATAGTGCCGAAGGTAGATCTCCAGCAATCCATTCACTCGCTCGGTTTGTCCGTCGGTCTGCGGATGCATGCTGGTGGAGAGATTGAGACTCGTTCCCCAAAGAACTTGAAGAGCTCGGTCCAAAGCCGTCCGAAACCGAGGGTCGCGATCGCTCACGATCGTGCGTGGAACACCCCAATATTTGACGACGTGCTTGAGGAACAGCTTGGCAGCTTCCTCGGCTGGGCATTCCATCGTGGTTGGCACGAACGTCGCATATTTGGAGAGGCGATCTACCACAACCATGAGAGCCCGACACCCTTCGGACTTGGGCAAATTCACTATGAAGTCCATGGAGACGCTCTCCCATGGACGTTCCGGGATGGGCAACGGTTCCAAGAGTCCCGCGGGAGGCCGTTGCTCTATCTTGTCTTGTTGGCAGACAAGACACGTCCGCACGTATGTCTCCACATCATCCCGCATATGCGGCCAGAAGTATTGATCTTCTACAAGCGCCATGGTGCGGTGGATTCCCGGATGTCCCGCCCATTTGGAGTCGTGGCATTCCTTTAGGACTTCCTTCCGAAGCTTCCCGTGGAGCGGCACATAGAGTCGCCGTCCTTTGGTATAGAGGAGGTCATCCTCGAGCCAAAATCTCCTCGTCAAGCCCTCTCGGGCGTATCGAAGGAGGGCTTGGGCTGTTTGATCATGTTTCAACCCCTCCTTGATACGATCAACCCATGGACAACCGGGTCGACTCACCATACTGGCCAATTCGAACTTCCTGCTTAAGGCATCGGCCACGGAATTGGACTTTCCGGGCTTGTACTCCAGCGCATAATCAAACTCGGCCAGGAAGTCTTGCCACCGAGCTTGTTTCGGGCTGAGTTTCTTCTGGGTTTGGAAGTAGCTCGTAGCTACATTGTCGGTCCTCACGATGAACCGGGACCCCAAGATATAGTGCCTCCATGTGCGTAGGCAGTGCACTACCGCGGTCATCTCCTTCTCCTGGACCGTGTATCGCCGCTCCGCATCATTCAATTTTCGGGACTCGAAGGCCACCGGATGACCTTCCTGCATCAAGACACCACCGATGGCAAAATCAGAAGCATCGGTCTCTACCTCATATGGCTTGGTGTAGTCGGGCAGCATAAGAACCGGCTCCTCGGTCATGGCCCGCTTCAACCGCTCGAATGTCTCTTGACATCTATCCGTCCACTCCCACGGCCTTTCTTTCTTCAGCATGTCCGTGAGTGGCACGGTGAGGCGCGAATATTCCCGAATGAAGCGCCGATAGTAGTTCGTGAGACCGAGAAAGGATCTCAGCTCCGTCACCTTAGTTGGTGACTCCCAATTAACAATAGCACGGATCTTGGCTGGATCCATGCGCACACGTCCGCCCCCAACGATGTGCCCGAGGAACGGGATCTCTTTCTGTGCGAACGCACATTTCTCTCGTTTCACATACAGGTCGTTTTCTCGGAGGGTCCGAAAAACTCGACTCAGATGTTTGACATGATCCTCAAGCGTCCGGCTATATATTACTATATCATCAAGATAAACTACAACAAACCGATCAAGGAACGGATGCAGTACCTTGTTCATGAGTGTGCAGAACGTAGCCGGTGCATTGGTCAAGCCAAATGGCATGACGAGGAACTCGTATGATCCATAGCGAGTCACACATGCTGTCTTCGACTCATCCCCCTCGGCAATCCGTACTTGATAGTATCCCGATCGAAGGTCGAGTTTGGAGAACCATCGGGCTTCTCCGAGCTGATCGAACAAGTCCGCAATAAGGGGAATCGGGTACTTATTCTTGACGGTCAGCTTGTTCAGTGCCCGGTAGTCGATGCACATACGGAGGGAACCGTCGTGCTTCTTTTGGAACAAGACCGGGGCACCGAACGGGGCCTTGGATGGCCGAACATATCCAGCATCCAGCAGCTCCTTGAGCTGCTTCCTCAACTCCTCCAACTCGGGTGGGGCCATGCGATAGGGAGCCATGGCCGGTGGTCGAGCATCGGGCACCAGCTCAATCCGATGGTCGACCTCTCTCCGAGGAGGCAGCTTCTTGGGCAGCTCGGGCGGCATCACATCTTGGAAGGCATCAAGGACTCGGGATACTTCCTTCGGTACCGAGCCTTCCTCCGCGCCCTCCTCCTTTAATGCCGCCAAGAAGGTCACCTCGCCTTTCTTCAGCCCTTTAGATAGCTGCATAGCCGATAGCATCTTTCGATCGCGTCCCGATTCGCGATAAATCGGGACCATGCATTGACACCGCTTGTCGAAGATACATATACGATCCCGCGAAGGGCATAACACCCGCATTGATCCGGTCGAGAAATCCCAAGCCAAGTACAAAGTCGTAGTCGTCAAGGGGAATTACCTCGATATCTTCTTTGCTGGTCCAGGGACCTAGGTGAAGCTCCACGCCCCTGGCCATACCGCTGGTCGGGACTTCTCTAGAATTCACCGTCTTGAGCCAACCGGACTCATTTGCCTCGACCGGAAGACGCAGCTTCTTCGCGGCCTCTTTGGATATGAACAGATCGGACGCCCCGGTATCCACAAGTGCGCTCATCGTGGTACCTCCGATCTTCACATCTACGAACATCATTCCTTTCGATTCTTTGGCCTTCTTGGCCTTGATCGTTCCAAGGATCCGCAACGATCCCGGCCCGTGCCTCCTCTCGTGGCTTGTCTTCCTTGCACAGGGCCGCCAACTTTCCCCTCTTCGGGCAATCCCGAGCCATATGAGGACCGTCACAAAAGAAGCACTTGTATGTGCGTACCTTGTGTTGGTACCTTGCGTTGCTCGACTCGGGTTGATTCCTATGAGGAGTCGGATGTGGCCTGCCAGCATTTGGTCGAGGGAACCGGCCTCGATCTCCCCCACCAGTGGCCTTTTCTCTCGGTCGAAAGTCGGGCTTGATAGCGGTTGCCGGCCTATATTCCACAAGGGACTCAGCCACAAAAGTAGCCGTTGTGAGATCCATTGAATTGCACTGTTTGAGCTCTTGTTTGACCTATGGTTTGAGTCCGCCCATGAACTGGTGGAACGCCTCCGTCTCGGTCATGGACGGGATTTGGAGCAGCAGCTCCGAGAACCGCTTCACATAGTCACGAACTCCGCCCTTCTGCTCTAGGCGCTTGAGTTCACCTCGGGCTTCTTCCTCCGCATAAGCGGGGTAGTAGGTCCGCCGAAATTCCTCGACGAACCGAGCCCATGTCACGATAGGATCGCCATTCCTACCATCCGACCGACGTCTCCACCATAGCAGCGCATCATCAGCTAAATACATGGCTGCGGTGTTCACCCGGATCACGTCGTCGGTTGTTCCCATGGTCTGGAAGTATCGTTCCATGTACCATAGGAAGTTGTCCACGTCCTTTGCCACCCGGGAGCCCTTGAACTCCTTCGGTTTGGGCGCATCGGCACGGGACTGCACGGTGATCACCCCGTTCACGCGTGCCGCTTCAAGCTCTACGAGCTTGCCTTTCATTTCCGCCATTTCCGCTCGCATGGCTGCCATTGCAGCCTCCCAAGTCTCATCCCGCTGCTGCAACTCGTGCATGAAGGATCCCTGCACCTCCGCACGGAGCTCTCCCATGCCGGCTTGGAGCTCTTGCACTTCGGCCAAGAACTCCTCCTTACCAGCTTCCGCTCCTTCGACGGCCTGGTGCAGGTCGTCCATGAGCGCCTGGACATCCGTCACGGTCTCCTCTAGAGCCGTCAGACGGTTGTCAAGGTCTCCCTTCGAATCCCTCGCACACGAGGCAGCACGAGCCTTCTTTGACCGGGTATTCCTCTCGGCTTGACGTCCACGATCATCACGTTCATCACCTTGAACGACCGGAACATCAGCTCGAGACTCAGCCATTGCGTTTGGAATATTGGCTCTGATACCACTTGTCACGGGTCGATCAATTTCGGTCGATCAAACACCGCGCGGCCTTAGGATCGGTGATCCCAAGTCAGCCTTACACACACACGCTCGCTCGAACACAAGAACCGAATGGGCAAAGAGAGTGTATATTGCTTGTGAACGAACTGATTACAAAGTGGGAGAGGGATCCCTATTTATACATGAGCAGGTCGAATCTCGGCCGTGGATCGTCCCTCCGATCCAACGGTCCATTTTGAATCCGTATCATCATTACAAGCTATACAACAGGCTACTCGAAGGCTACTCGATGGTCTGTACACGACAGGCCCTTGGGAAGCCCATGGGTCGCGCACGTCAGGCCTTGGGCAGACCATGGGCGTGTGTCAGAAGCAAGATCAGGGTTGCAGGTCCGTCTGACACGCGACCAGCCGAACCGTCACGGGCTGTGCGAACATCGTTCACGGGTCGCTCATGGGCTGCGCATGGGCCTTCCGCTCGTTCTGCTCAGGGGTCGTCCGTGGGCTGCTTTCGGGCAGCCCCTTGTACGTGACACGGCCCCTCACGGACGATCTTGGATCATGCTTTGTCCGTGGGCCGTGTCACTTGTCACTTACTAGTGGAATTAGAGCATAAAGCATATTGGGCATTGAAATTTTTGAATTTTGATATGCAGTTTGCAGGTGAAGAAAGATTATTGCAACCGAATGAATTGGAGGAATTTCGCAATGAGGCCTACAAAAATTCTAAGTTGTACAAGGAGTGTACAAAAAGATGGCATGACAAGCACATATTCAGAAGAGAGTTTAAAATTGGTCAAAAAGTCTTACTTTATAACTCTTGTCTTAAATTTTTTCTAGGAAAGTTGCGGTCTCGATGGTCTGGTCCTTTTACAGTTACACATGTATTCCCATATGGAACAGTTGAAGTTGCACATGACATTGAGGGTACATTTAAAGTGAACAATCAACGTTTGAAGCCCTACTTCGAAGGTGGTTACAACAAGCAGAAGACCACCATTGAACTTCATCCTCCAGAATAGCGATATCTGAGATAATTTGGCTAAAAACTATAAAGTAAGCACTTCTTGGGAGGCAACCCAAGCATTTTAATTATGTTTTTATTTATTTTTAAGTTTATGTTTTGCAAAAAAAAAAAAAAAAGAATAACTTTTCTCTGTTTTATCCATGTTAATTTTTAAGGAGCACCTTTCAAGAGTTTAATCATCAAAGTCATCTATGGACTTATCCTACAACCAGGGGAGTTTTCTTCTTCCTATTTCTATTTTTTTGCATTGAAGACACTACTTCATTCAATTTTGGGGGGGTGACACAACAAATTTTTTGGATATAATTTTTTTCATGATTGCATTCTTGGTTGTGAATTTTTAAGATTCTTAGGAAAATTTAAATTTTATTTAAACTTGCAATTGGTGTGTGAGTTAATCTTAATTATGATTATGTTGATCCATTTACCAAGCACTAAAAGTGCTTAATTTTTGAATTATGTGTAAATCTAGAGAATATTCATGTGAAATATGTAATTTTCTTAGATTTCACCAAAATCTTAGAATTTGTTTGATTTTCTCTTGAGGCGAAATCCTAATCTAAATCTAACTGAGAAAATGATCTAGGCAGTTTTTGGATCAATTTAGCCTTTCAAGCTACCCTCTTTATTTATTCCTAGTCACTCCGTTGAGCCTTAATTACTACCTAATTTTTCATTGGCACCCATGAATGCGTTGATTTTCTTTTGGGATAAAAAAAAAATTATTTGAGCTTGATAGAAATTTGGGAGGAATGATGGAGTATGGAAAAAAAAAAGGGAAGTGATCCAACTTTCAATTGAGTGAGCCTTTTGGATACTCAATGGGTTGGAAAATTTCATGTTATATTAGGAGGGACTTTGGGAGAAACTCCACCATAAAGCAATTCAAAAAAAAAAAAAAAAAAGAGAGAGAGAGAGAAAAGGAAAGAAAAAAAAATGAAGATATATGGCGGCAAAAAAATTATCTTGAAGGAGTGAAATTGGATAGTGACATTGGCTCTAATTAGATCCTAGAAATCAACGTGTTGATGGGTGATTTAAGCTTAAAATTCCCGTTATCTCACCTTTAGCCCAGCCTTACATTACAACCCGATAAAAGTCCTATTCATCTTTGGTTGGATAATTAGCTTACATTAGTGTTGACGCCTCAATTTTAATTAGGTTTATTTTATTTTATTAATTAGGTTTTTATTTTATTTTTTCTTTTTCGGAATAATGAACAAAAACCAAATAAAAACACAAACAAAACAAAAGAAAAGCAAAAAAGAAACAGCCCATTGGGGCTGGGCCTTCGAGCTCAGCCCCTCCCCTCTTTTTCTCTCTCACGAGCCCCCCCTCTTCTTCCTGTTGTCTTATTCTTCCTCAGACGCCTCTACATCTCATGCGCGGTGGCCGATGACGCGCTCAAGGGCAGCCTTCGGTAGAGAGGCGCAAAGGTAGGACACCAAAGGAGAGGATGACGCGCATGCACCTTCAATGCGCGCCTTTAATGTTGAGATGAGACACAAGTTCGGCTGTGGGAGTCTAGTCGGCAAGCCAAAGACCGGCAACCGAGTCTCTCCGTCGACTAGACCTCCTCGCCTATAAATAGGAGGGCACAACTTCCGTCGAAGGGCATCGCAAGCTTGGAGATCTTCCCACTGAGAGACTTCAGGGGAGGAATCAAAGAGCGAGCAAGAGAGGAGGTAGGTCATGAGCTTAAACGACCTCCCACCGAGAGACATCGGGGAGGCCGCCAGCGAGCGAACCTGCAGAGAGAGAGGCAGATCGAGTCGCAGCCCTTGGACACCCCACTGAGAGACTTCAGGGGGGTCCGAGGACTCGCGGCCGCAAATTCGAACTTCGCCGGAGGGGAGGGAAGTCGAAGAGCAAGAACGGTCGAGGCTTGAATCTGGAGTCGATTCAGCTCCAACGCCGCCGTAACACCAGCTCGACACCGTCCAGATCTAAGGGCCACTTCCATCACCACAAGCCTTGCCGCCGTGCCATGCCAACACTAAGAGCAGGTGACGATGGATCCTTCCCACGCGATATCCATTTCTGCTCGAAGGTCTGATCGTCGTCGCCCCGACTTGTCGTCGTCACCACCTTGAAACCCTAGCCCCAATCAAGAAGTCTCATCACACCGTCGTCGTCGCCGCGATCGCTGCCGTCGCCACCGTGCACCTCAGCCTTCCCCTCTTTGGCGCCGTGAATCGAGAACCCTAGGGTTCACGATTTTTCTAGTCGTGGCCTCGGGTCGCGATCAAACACAGGGGTCACGAGTCGGGAAGGGTTTCTCCGTGTTTTAGGGGGCGGTGAAAACCGGGTTGGGAGTTGGGTCGGACCCGAGTAGGGTTTCGCTAGGAACCCGGGTCGTCACGCCGGGCCAGGCATCCCCAAGTGCTCGGCCACGACGCCGTTCATATTATAAAAAAAAAAAAAAAAAAGAGGAGAAAAATATGAGTTGGACCCGTCCTCATTCGGGTCGCCGGCTTGGTAAGACCCAACCCGCGGATCCGACTGGTTAGTTTTTATAATATTTTTAAATAAATAATAAATAATTTAATTTTAAAAAATCAAAAATAATTTATTTTCGAAAAAAATATTTAAAAATGTTTTAATTTCTAGAAAACCAAAAAATATTAAAAAAATATTTATTTTACGAAAAATTTATAAAAAAAACTAAAAATATCACGTATTTTCCAACAAAGCCAAAAAGACTTGTATTTTTCCAAATATACCAAAAAAGGTATAAAAAAAATCCTTTTTATATCCAAAAAATTAGAAAAATACTCAAAAATGTTTTTCCTCCAAAAAATGCATGGAAAATCCCTAAAAAATCCAAAAATCCTTAGGGTTTAAACAAGATTAGGTGCCGAAAGGGCATTAGTGATTAACTAGCATAATCAAGTCCCCGATTCTAATTTCTCTGGTTGTGCGGGAGTGAGTATTTCTCTCGGTACTTCACCTGGGTTTCTAATCAACCCACCCCAAATCGATTAGTGGCGACTCTATTTTAAAAATTGATTTACAGGTTAAAAACTCAGGCTATTAAAGTCATGAATTGGTGGACTTGGGAAAGTCTGAGCTGAATAAATTCAGCCGAGCCATTAGCCTTTTTAGGTGTCCATACCCGATCGCGGGCGCCGAAAAAAAGAGGTCGCGATAGCTTGGCGACTCCATTGGGGAACTTCGAGGACTTAGGCCATTTCATTTTTGTTTAAATGCTTTGCTGACTTGGGTTTTCTTTCTTTTATGCAGGGTAATAGCTTAGAGTTTTTTTTTTTAAAATAAAATGTTTTGTGATTATAAACTACCGTGCATCCTTAAATGTTTTAGCACTACACATGGTACACACAACTCGGCCGCCGGACCTGGGCCGCCATAGGATTTCTAGGGTAGTGTTAAGAAAGATACGACCTCGAACGCGAGACTACGATGTAGAGGTTGTCTTTCTTTTCCTCGAATTTCTTAGCCGAGGTTAGGGGGTATGCTGCTAACGCAAGACTGCGACGAGCGGATACCCTTTTAATTTCAACAAGCCTTCTCAGTTAGAAATCGAGCCACACATCTCATGCGGGTGTCTTTGTGCTTGCCATTTTTATTTAAAAGCAAAGTGATTTCTTTACTTTTACTCAATCTTTTATTGGCCCATGACAATTTAGGATAAGCTTTTCAAAATCACAGTCTATATGCGATGGGGAAAGACGATATCCAGTTCATTCCTGCTCCCAAAGCGGAACTCTTCAGATGGTGGGGTCAATTGGATCAATTTGCCCAAGAGCGCATGCAAGCCGAAATCGATCATCTCCTATCGTTGATTCAAATCATTGTTCGTCTCGAAGTCATACAGGCCATGGCACATTTCTGGTGCCCAAAGACAACCACTTTTATGTTTGGTGGGTTTGAGTTAACCCCGACTCTGGAAGAATATAGCATCATCATTGGAATGCCTCTCGAGAAAGAGCTTGTTAGGCCATCAACAGGCATTATCCCAATGGGTGGGTTAGCACGACTTTTAGGAACTGAAATCCACATTATGAGGCAAATTCTTGAAAACAATCATAATACCCGCCCACTAGAATTCATGAATGCCTATTTTTCAAAATCAGCCTATGACCCAAAAAAGTGAGATTTTCCTCCTGGCCTTGTTTGGGTTCATCATTTTCCCCATCAAAGAAATGTCATAAGTCCTAAGATGGCATGGATAGTTGATCAGATCTTGAGGGGGCAAAATTATGTCAACATGATTTTAACTGAAACATTCTTGTCCTTTAATCGTTTTAAAGACAACACGGAGAAAATCATGCGAGCCTCTCCTGAAATTTTACAAGTCTGGTTCTTTCTCACCTAAGCGAATTTCGAGACTTCATGCAATCATCTGAAACGAATGCTTTCGAAAATCATTTACAAAATTTTATGGTTTTAGGACCATACATTCCCAATCAAAGCTGTTTAAATTGGGTAAACTTCTTAAGAGACCCGGCTCCTGAGGCATTCCAATGGTGTGCTGGTTAGTTCTATGAAAAAGAGAGCTCGTTTTGCTTTCAAGCGCCGCTATCCAATTCCGTTACTCGGCCTCACCGGCGCCATTTCCTATTTCCCACAAAGGGTGGCACGACTGTATGGAGCCCTTCAGGAGATCTCGCCATCTTTCAAGAAGAGGGTCTCTCTACTTCTTTTCACCCATCAAAGTTTTGAATACACGTTCGAGATTGACATTATTGAGGAAGCATGGAGCAGGTGCCATCGCAAAAGGATCATGGTACCTGAAGGGCTTGAGGGAGAAGAAAAAGCCCACCACGCCTCCACGTCATACATCAACAACCATCGTATCCCGACAAAATGGAAGCCATTAGTCCCTCACTCGATCAGCGAGAGTAGCCAACACGAGCAAGCAGAACTCATGGAGAGGGATTTGGGAATGGACTGGATACACACCTCGAGCCGATCCAAGAAAGCAAGCATCTGCGCAAGCGCAAGACTCCCCGTCGCATATAAATTGGCAATCATGCGCCCCTTAGTGTTAATAATATTAAAGTTTTGTCCCATTGTTTAGGGACTTTTGTTTAATATCTAGTATTTCATTATATCTTTTCAATTTCAAGTTTTAGATGTCAGAAGTTTGCAGTCTATAAAATCCTCTTTTGATAAAATAAAAAAAAAAAAGTTAGACCACTGCCATGGGTCAATCTTTGTTTACTTTCGTGCTCATTCATTGTTTTCGCAACAAATAGGTAATTATGAATTGCTGGCCACCAATCGCCTGCGAATGGCCTCATGCAATAAGGCCCGATTAGAATGATGTACAAAATCGCCTCATTAACATTGAAGACGGCGTAGGACAGATGTTCATTGTCCTTCAACAACTCTCAAGACAAATGAAATCCACCCAAGCTAAGCCCAACTCTGTTGTTGCCTTAAAAACCATCATGACACTCGCAAATTTGCCAGAAAACAGCCAGTACCATAGACATTTTGAAAGGATCATGAAAAAGTTATGCCAACTGCAGGAGCAGAATCCCTTGGACCTGTCCAATTATGCTGGCATTGAGATCTCTGAAAAACTTAAAGCACCTGAATGCGAAATGTATGCTGATACCTCTCGCCCAAACACCTACTTGCAGGCCTACCTGGTCCGAAGGATGATTCAATCATACCAATCGAGCTTGACTGGCCCTACCTTGCGATGGTACATTGTCAGGAAGATTAGTCCCCTTAAAACCTAGAGGGAACTAATTCATGTTTTTCACCAAGAGTATACTATTGACATCACTCCTGACATCACCTTGCCCTACGAAGAGCCGATACTCGCGAAGCACGAGAAGCCATTAGTCGCTGAGATAAGAGAAGAGCATGTCAATGAAACCTTGCATGATAAATGGGCAACTAAGCAACATCCTGTTACTGGAAAATTTCCCACTAGGAAAGGCAAGGAGCCTTTGTACGAGATCAAAGATACAGAGCCTGTTCAAGAGTGGGGCACAACTGGACAACTCCCCAAGCTAACTCCAAGAGTTAAGGTCCAAAGAATACCAACCCCTATCAACTTGGAAAGTGAATTAGACAGTGAAACTCTAATCAGGCTGGCAAAACGAAGGGCCCTACTTAAAAGATCTAGACCAGAAACAAAGAAAAGAAAGCCTAAGTAAATCAATTCAGCATCTACCGACGAGCCACCACACCAAAGCTTCGAGCATTCCCAAGAATACAGCTTTGAAGACTACCATCCTCTAAAGTACAACCCTGAAGACTTCCCAGCCCTAGAATACAATCCCAAGGACTTCTAGCGTTATTTCGACAATGAAATTCATCGTATAACTGCTTCCTACTCTCGCCCAGGGATGAAGGCTCGTTAAAAGAGGAAGTATACGTCTTTATCCGCTACGATCCTAACAAAGTACTAAGCTCGTCCTCTGACCATGAGGATAACTTTAATACTTCATCCTCATTCAGAAATTTTGACCAAGAAGAAAGCAATGGGGTAATCTCAGTAGAGTCCAACTTCCCTGAAACAGAAAAATTCACCACTACAACGAATATGCAATGGGAAAACCAGTGGCCTAACCAGAATACATCAAGCCCGTCTTGCGCTCATAGGATCGTGACCCCTGGAGAGATGTGGATACCCAATCTCCGCAAGTATAACGGCACAACTTGTCCCGTGGCTCACTTGCTGTACCTCCGTGCTGAAATGAGTCGGTACTATGGCCCGATGTCATTCACAACTCAAGCCTTCCAAGAAAGTCTTACGGGATCTGCATTAGAATGGTTCATCACAACAGATATCTACCTCATGAGAGATTGGAATGAGCTGTTTTCTGCATTCCTACTTCAGTATCAAGCCACCCCCGCCTAGGTCGCAACCATCACCCGGCCCCTCCGACGATGGGCGGCGGCAGCGCCAGCAGCGACGGGGGAGAAGAGCCGCGCTGATTTTTTTTAACAATTTTAAAAATAAAATTTTTAACTTTTCTTTTTAATTTTTTTTTGAAAATAAGATAAGAATAAATTTAATTTTTTAGTTTTTAAATCTATTTTTTTTAAATGGATAAAAATTAATTAAAAAATACACCTGGAAAATAAAAAAAATATTTAAAATGCCACATCAGCATTTTTAATGGAAAATGCTAACGACGCAATTTTAGGATTCGTTTGAAACAATTTGACAAGTTTTAGGACTTAAATGCACTTTTTGCAAGTTTTAAGACTGAAATGCATTTTCGTGACAAGTTTTAGGACTTATGGAATACTTATCCCTAAATTTAATCATGTTTGTCTTTCTAACTCACTCACTTCATGTCTCAGAAGATCATTCTCGTCCCTTTTGACTTAGTGTGATAGGAGGCATTTGAAGCAAGCACATCAGGTGAACTCGCCAAATTCAAAGCCACCCTGCCAAGAAAACAGGGGCAAATAGAAAGAATTATCCTACACCAAAAGAGGGTAAGTCTTATTCTCTAAATATAATTTGGAAATGATGTCATCTCTCTTCTATTTACATGAAATTGAAGATAAAACATAATAGGTACAAGCATACGGTTGAGAATCAAGCCGTCCTTAAGAGCTCTATGCACTCCACCTCACTCCTGCCCAACTCTTTCACAAGCCAGAGCAATATCCTTTCCCCACAATGTGCCTAAGCAACTAGATGCTGTGGTTTCATCAACAGGACTTCCAGCTTCGACAAACCCAGAAGCACAAGGAAGGGATGTTTTCTCTTTCTTTGAATTGGCTACTGTCAACAGGGAAGAAATCCAAACAGTTGAAGCGGTCTCTAGCCCCTATTCAAAATGAGGACCTAGAAACCTAACTTCCTATTCAGACGCATGCTCTCGCAAGAAGTAATTGCCATAAGAGATTTGAGGTTTTGATTATCCATCTCAGATTCCATAGAAGCTTGAAGTACATAACTTTGCTCAATGTTGCTAATGGTCATATAGTCAAATACATAAGAAAATTCCACAGAAGGAAGACATTGAAGATAAATCAACAACCATCAATCATGCATACGTGGCCATGAGTGAGGAAGGCCAATCTAAAGAAATGTCAAACTGTGCCAAGACGAAAAGGCTGTCATTAATATTCAAATATCCCTAGGAGTCAGCAAATACAAACTTTGGAGAATAGTAATTTGGTATCGTTTCCAATACTCCCCCCTCTTTGAATTCACTTTTGACATATTCTCCCTATTGGCAGGAAGCATCAGGATTCAAGAGCCAAACTTGATGGTTAGATTTGGCAAATTAATATTGGCCAAGCTAGTACGTAGAAATGACCCACATCAAATTTACCTGGCTTCGTGTAAAAAGGCATGTCATCCAAGAGCCGATTTAGAGAATAATTGACCTAACAAAGTAAGGGCATAGGACTTCATGTCCCCCCTCACTTCAAGTTCGCCCAATTATCTGCAAACTAGTGAAGGGTAAAGTTGTATCGATTCCAATTATTCGACTCTTGAAAGAGTTCATGACTAACACATTCCCTCTTGTTTGTTGCAAGATCACCTGATTATCAAAAGCAAGGATAACAAATCAACGAGAAGCATGTCTTGTTGCAGGATCACTTGACTATCAAAAACAAAGATAATAAATCAATGAGAGGCATGATAAACTCTCCTAAACGAAATGACGTCCAGAGTAATCGCCAAAGCAAATGATAAAAAATCTTCAGGCCTCAACTCACATTTGATTTTGGCCAGACTAATTGATATGCTTGTACATCTTCTCTTCTACAGTAGCAAAAGTAGAGATGCTCGATCAAATTCCTAATCCTTGGCTGATCATTCATGTGTCATATCCCTAATCAATAGGGACGACCATCAACACCCCTTTGTGAATAACCCTTTTGACGTTCAAAATTTAACATATTTGGAAACACCATTATGTTAACCCCTAAAGTTGTCAATAGGGTCTTGTTTGAGTCAAAACCATTCACTTGTTTTGAGATTTCAAACTCCATCATATTTAAAATGTTGCCTGCCATTTCCAAATGAATTTTGCATGATGATTTTGTCTGTCTAAGTCACTGATTCCACTAAGGATTATCAAAATAGACAGCTGAATGAAGAACACAAGATTGATTGAGCATGTTGAATGAGGTGAGTCAGAATGATGAAAGGCAAGCCATATCCTACACACAGTCCCCCATCTACACACTTGTGAGATGAGTGCAGAAGATTCCATGACTACAGGGTAAAGAGTTCTCTCGTGAATGGTATGATAACCAAAATAGTGAGAGGCATTTCATTGCTCTCCCCTTTAAGCCCCATACATTGGTGAAGCTTCTCCCATACCCTCGTCAAGAACCATCCCACATTGGGGCAGAGCGGAGGCAAAGCAACATCACAAGGTGAGAAGAGAGATAGAAATTTTCTTGCTTGCACTTACATCAATCTTTAGGTGTCTTTATTGCATATGAACACTCGCGTTAATTTAAGTGCCATAGAATGACGAAGAGCAATTCTTTCTCTACGCACTTGTATTCATTGTACAACCCAAGTCAGTCTGTAATTTTACCCTCACATCGAGACAAAGCAGAAGTTATCGCCATAGCCTGAGCGCCGGTTAAAGATGAAGACTCAAGAGTCTAATAACGGTGCTTTGATTGAACTTGCCTAGGCCAGTTCCTCCGACAACAAGAAAAAGTAGGGCATAAAAAAGCAGTGTAACTGGTAAAAGCAAGGTCAATGCCCATGAATGAAGAATTAGAATAAAAAATATGGGCATAAAAAAATAGTGTGCCTGGTAAAAGCAAGGCCAATGCCCTCCAGTCAAAAATACAGCCAAGAAAAAGTTGTTGTAGTGGTTCAATTGATAGAGCCTCCATCTGACAGTGAGAAGAAAGACCGGTGACAAATGTCAAGGCAGTCACGAACTCTCACCCTCTTACATGTGAGCCAAGTCTACATTACATTCCCATTGTAAAAGTCTCTTCAGACTAGGGGCACTTTAATTAACGTAGGATTTCATATGTCTATAAACATCGCTCGAAGAAGTACGAGCAAGATTACTCTATCTCTTTTTGCAGGATTCTTGACTTGCAAACTCGGAGACGATCGCACAGCACTCCGTTCATAAGCCTTGACCTTGATGGTCCCCTTTGATGAGCCGCTAACCAAGACTTCGTCATAGTTTCAACAAAGACCTCTCACATTAGTAAAGTCGTACCGTTTGCGAGAACACTCGGACCCTTGCTAACATGATGACAGTGAGATAGTGTGGTTCTTATATATCCTGCATTAATGGTCAGGATAGCCTTTTCCATGAGAGTGAGCGAAAAGTCCCTTCAGACTGAAAGTCCCTCATCTGGCATGTTCAAGACATCTACATTCTAAATGAAGGTTGTCTTCCCTAGTGAAAATCAAAGGATGCAAAACTGACAAAATTATCATGCATAAATCTTATTTGAACTCATGAATTTACAGCATATACAATCATGTGTGCATATTGTGCAAATAGTAGACATACTCTTAGAGATCAGAGATATTGCCAGGTAAGCATATCTATATCCCCATTTACCTTAAGGTGCCTATCACTGTCTAGGTACTCTCTTATTGACACTCAACTTATTTGAGTCGTCCTTTGAGTTTGGATGCTTACTGTTGTTTAGGTATCCCCATTATCTTTGAGTACCGACCACCGTTCCGATACTCGTAACTAACCAAGTATCCCTTTATCGTTGAATACCTACTGCTGTTTAGGTATCCTCATATCATCAAGTATCCACCATTGTCTAGCTACTTCCTTTTCATGACACTCAACCTACCTGAGTTGTCCCCAAATAATATAGCAGCTGTTCAAGCATTCCATTACTTTGCTTGGCACCGTCATTTAGGTATTCCACCCCTTTTAAGTGCCTGCAGCAATCTAGGTAAGCCTCATACCACATTCAAGTTTATAATACCAGGAGGTGAGAGACCTTCATGAAAATGCAGGGCACGCCCTCGATATTCTCATTACTAGGAGGTGAGAGACTTTCACGAATATCTCAGGTACGTCCTCGATATTCCCAATTACTAGGAGGTGAGAAACCTTCATGAATATGCGAGGCACGTCCTCAATATTCCCAATTATCAGGAGGTGAGAGACCTTCATGAATATCCTAGGTACGTTCTCGATATTCCCATTTACCAGGAGGTGAGAGACCTTCATGAATATCCAAGGTACGTCCTCGATATTCCCATTACCAGGAGGTGAGAGACCTTCACGAATATGCGAGGTACGTCCTCGATATTCCCCAATTACCAGGAGGTGAGAGACCTTCATGAATATGTGAGGCACGTCCTCAATATTCCCAATTACCAGGAGGTGAGAGACCTTCATGAATATCCTAAGTACGTCATCGATATTCCCAATTACTAGGAGATGAGAGACCTTCATGAATATCCAAGGTACGTCCTCGATATTCCCATTACCAGGAGGTGAGAGACCTCCACGAATATGCGAGGTACGTCATTGATATTCCCTAATTATTAGGAGGTGAGAGACCTTCATGAATATGCGAGGCACGTCCTCAATATTCCCCTTTACTAGGAGGTGAGAGACCTTCACGAATATCTTAGGTACGCCCTCGATATTCCTAATTACCAGGAGGTGGGAGACCTTCATGAATATCTTAGGTACATCCTCGATATTCCCAATTACTAGAAGGTGAGAGACTTTCACGAATATCTCAGGTACGCCCTCGATATTCCCAATTACCAGGAGGTGAGAGATCTTCACGAATATGCGAGGCACGCCCTTGATATTCCTAATTATCAGGAGGTGAGTGACCTTCACGAATATCTCAGGTACGCCCTTGATATTTCCAATTATTAGGTACCTCTTCGATACTTGTGAACATCCAAATATCCTTCAAGAGTTCGTACTTGTGATAATTCAAGTACCCCTTCAATACCTGCAAGCAATCAGATACTCCTTCAACGCTTGCGAACATCCAGGCCCCATCCAAGAGTTTGTATTTGTGACCATCTACAAATAATCAGGTATTTTCCAACATCTAGTACTTGTGATCATACAGGTACCTCTTCGATAACTGTGAACATCCAGGTATCCTCTAAGAGTTTGTATTTGTGATCATCCAAGTACCCTTTCAATGCTTGCAGAATGTCCAGGCACCCCCAACAAATTGATGCCCTGAGAAAGGTCGATGCATCCTCCCGAGAAAGGTCGGGTTCCAACTGGTGTCTTTGATAGAAGTTAGACACCCCACAAATCAATGCCCTTAGAAAGGTCGGTGCATCCTCCCGAGAAAGATCGGGCTCCAACCAGTGTCTTTGACCAAGTCGACACCCCAACAAATATGATGCCCTGAGAAAAGTCGGCACATCTCCCAAGAAAGGTCAGGTATCAACTGGTGTCCTCGATACAGATCAGGCACCCACAAGTAGATGCCTTGAGAAAGGTCGGCGCATCTCCTGTCATGGCGACCGAAGAAAGGTTCGAGTCCGAGACAAACTACTTACTGCTCTGACAGGCGACCGAAGAATGGTTCGGGCCCTAGAAAAGCATTTTACCGTCACGGCGACCGAAGAAAGGTTCGAGTTCGAGACAAATCACTTATTGCTCTAACAGGCGACCGAAGAATGGTTCGGGTCCTGAAAAAGCAATTTCCCGTCAAAGTGACCGAAGAAAGGTTCGGTCCTAGACAAATTATTGATTGTTTTAACAGGCAACTGAAGAATGGTTCGAGTCTTAGGAAAGCAACCTCCTCATATCACCAGGTAAGATGATGCCTTGATACTTGCCAAACTCGGGGTTCACACCCTATTTCACTCACTCCCGGTAAGTAACTACAGGTATCTTCTTATCTGTCTTAGTATATGTAAAGTTATATTGTTCTTTTTCCGCATAGAATAATAGGTCCCAAATAAAATATAATCTGCTATGCATGCATGGATAAAATTGGGGCATCAGTCTGTCTTTGAATGCAACATCTGCGAGCTTACCTTCAAAGAGAGGCAGCTGTTGACGCCTCAATTTTAATTAGGTTTATTTTATTTTATTAATTAGGTTTTTATTTTATTTTGTCTTTTTCAGAATAATGAAAAAAAAAACCAAATAAAAACACAAACAAAACAAAAGAAAAGAAAAAAAGAAGCAGCCCATTGGGGGCCGGGCCTTCGAGCCCAGCCCCTCCCCTCTTTTTCTCTCTCGCGAGCCCCCCCTCTCTTCTTTCTCCTGTCTTCTTCTTCCTCACACGCCTCTGCATCTCATGCGCGGTGGCCGGCGACGCGCCAAAGGGCAGCCTATGGTAGAGAGGCACGGAGGTAGGTTGCCGAAGGAGAGGACGACGTGCATGCACCTTTAATGCACACCTTTAATGCTGAGATGAGACACCGGTTCGGCCGCGGGAGTTCGGTCGGCAAGCCAAAGACCAGCGGCCGAGTCCCTCTGTCGACTGGACCTCCTCACCTATAAATAAGAGGGCAAAACTTTCGTTGAAGGGAATCGCGAGCTTGGAGATCTCCCATTGAGAGACTTCGGGGGAGGAATCGAAGAGCGAGCGAGAGAGGAGGCGGGTCGTGAGCTTAAACGACCTCCCACCGAGAGACATCGAGGGAGGCCACCGGTGAGTGAACCTGCAGAGAGAGAGGCAGATCGAGTCACAGCCTTTAGACACCCCACTGAGAGACTTCAAGGGGGTTCGAGGACTCGCGGTCGTGGATCCGAGCTTCGCCGAAGGGGAGGGAAGTTGAAGAGTAGGAACGGTTGAGGCTCGAATCTGGAGTCGATTCAGCTCCAACGCTGCCGCAACACCGCCCCGACACTGCCCAGATCTAAGGGCCACCGTCATCGCCACAAACCTTGCTGTCGTGCTGTGCCAACGCCGAGAGTAGGTGATGATGGATCCTGCCCACGCCATACCCATTTCTGCTCGAAGCTCTGATCGCCGTCGCCCTGACTTGTCGCCATCACCACCATGAAACCCTAGCCCCAATCAAGAAGTCTCGCCACGCCACCGTCGTCGCCGCCATCGCCGCCATCACCACCGCGCACCTCAGCCTTCCCCTCTCCGGTGCCGTGAATCGAGAACCTTAGGGTTCTCAATTTTCCGAGTCGCGGCCTCGAGTCAATGCGTCGGACCCGGGGCCACGAGTCGGGTAGGGTTTCTCCGTGTTTTAGGGGGCGACGGAAATCGGTTGGGAGTTAGGTTAGACCCGGGTAGGGTTTTGCTAGGAACCCGGGCCGTCGGGTCGAGCCAGGCATCCCCAAGCGCCCGGCCACGACACCGTTTCATATTAAAAAAAAAAAAAAGGAGAAAATCTGAGTTGGGCCCATCCTCGTTCGGGTCACCGTCGGGCCGACCCAACCCGCGTATCCGACCCGAGTCGGTTTTTATAATATTTTTATATAAATAATAAATAATAAATAATAAATAATTTATTTCAAAAAATCAAAAATAATTTATTTTCGAAAAAAATATTAAAATTTTTTTAATTTCCAGAAAAACGAAAAATATTTAAAAAAATATTTAAAATATTTTATTTAAAAAAAACCAAAAATATCCTGTATTTTCCAAAAAAAGCCAAAAATCCATGAAAAAGCCAAAAAATTCAGAAAAGGCCAAAAAGACTTGTATTTTTCCAAAAATACCAAAAAATGTCGAAAAAATCTCTTTTATATCCAAAACATTAGAAAAATACTCAAAAATGTTTTTCCTCCCAAAAATGCATGGAAAATCCCTTAAAAATCCAAAAAGCCTTAGGGTTTAAACAATATTAGGTACCAAAAGGGCATTAGTGATTAACTAGTGTAATCAAGTCCCCAATTCTAATTTCTCTAGTTGTGCAGAGTGAGTATTTCTCCCGATACTTCACTTGGGTTTCTAATCAACCCACCCCAAATTGATTAGTGGCGACTCCATTTTAAAAATTGATTTACAGGTTAAAAACTAAGACTATTAAAGTCGTGAATTGGTGGACTTGGGAGAATCCAGATTTAATAAATTCAGCCGAGCCATTAGCCTCCTTAGGCGCCCGTACCCGATCACGGCCACCGAAAAAAAGAGGTCGCGACAATTAGTGGAGAGAGGAATGAAAAGCAAACCTATGAGATTTGGTCATAATTATTGAGAATTTTTTAGAGGATACATGTCAATGTGAATTTATCTGGATTGCATATAATTCGAAAAATATGAGGACTCACACACACACACACACTTGGATCATATAGTTAGAATTGGTCTTAACTTATAAGTTGATTTCAATGTTTGGATGAAATTTGTGTTTTTCTTTGAATTGTGAATTTGAGCAATTATTAGGTTGAGTATGTGTTATGTCTTGCTTGTGCTCGAGGACTAGCAAAATGTTGAGTTTGGGGGTTTGATAACTCTATAAAAATATAGTTATTTTACCTATTTTAGGCAGTAATTAATGTATTATATGTGAGAAAATATTTGGATTTCCTTATGATATTTTAATTTTCCTTGTTTATGCAGAATAATGAGATATGGAAAGGATAAGGACAAGAATGGCAACTATCGTGAATTCAAATAAAAGCAGCAGTGGAAGATGGATATTAGATCAGGAAATTCTTGATTTTGTTCCCTAATGTTATCTCGCAAGCGTTGGGAGATAGATATATTTGATATATCCTATAAATAGAGACAGAGAGAGCAGCTAGGGTTTTTTGGGGGAGTTAGATCAGTTTCCATTGTTCTGAGAGTTTTTCAAGTATTTTGAAGAGAAGACAAAATTGGTGACAGAATTCTTGTCCTTTGATTCAAGATGCTGGGCTTGATTTATATTTATATTTTTTCTTCTATTATGTTCTAATTTTCTTTTGTTAGGGCTACGATGTAACCTAACCATGATGATGTGAATTTCATGATTTTTATATTTTACAATTGATTTTATTCATGTGAGTTATATATTATTGTGTTTAATGCTTTTGAGTGACTGGCCACCACTTAAATGATCTAATGTGCATGTTTGAGACTGAGAAGTGATAATATACAATTGCCCATTATAATGTATAACCATGAATTAAACACGGATAGAAATATACCGCGTTATTTGTGTAGCTTTCGGGGATAAGGTGATCCAAAAGACTCATTGTAAACCGAGAATATTCATAGTTTTTAATACACTCATGTTTATTTTACTTCATATAGAGATATAGTGGATTAATAAGCTGAATAGGTTTGCTATACCTAGAGATAGGATAATAAATAGATTAGGAAATTTTGCTAGCACATGTTTGATATCGTTTTTGTATTCATAACAATATGAAATTCATATCTAGTGGTTATAGTGAAATCGGATACTCTAACATATTTATCTTATTGATTTACTGCATTTAGTCTTCAAGTTTTGTTTTTAATTTATTCTAAATTATATTTTGATTTGTTAGATAAATTTGACAATTAATCTATTTTAGTATTTAATTAGTTTATTAATCATCGATCTCCGTGGGACGATACTTTTTCTCATCATTATATTACTTGTTCGACACGTGCACTTGCGTTTAGAATTTCACGAACAATGCCCATCACTAACGGTTCTGATGATTAGTCTCTAATTGTTTTTTATGCTATGACATATCTGGTTTTCAAGGATGAGAGCATGCTTATAATCATAAGCTATACTTTTTTGTTTTTTGGGTTTTGTTTTGTTTTGTTTTGTTTTGTTTGCAGTTCCTTGGAATTTGTTCTGGTTGGAAGTTTTCTATATTCATCTCATGTTTGGCTATGCTAAATGAATGACTTATAAAAAAATAAAAATAAAAATCAATTTCTCGACCTTATACTAAACATATAAGTTAACTCAATGTGATGGATCACAAGTTATTTACATCATTATAAGGAAAATCAAATCGAGGATTGAAGAAATTTCTTGGTCCCAAGTCACGATCTAGCCATGCATGGCAAAACTTGTCCACCGCTTTGATCATAGCTGTGCCATCATCCCTCCTTGATCTTAATGTAAAAATGACCAATAAAAATGTTATTAATTTTGTCGCACCACCACATATATTCAATTTGTATATTGAAATTGATATTCCCTTTTCTAAATAAGACAATCAGAAAGTAACAACCATTGAGATCTATGTGAGTTATATTCTTTGAATTATTTGTGCACTCTCAAACATCATGCCCTTAAACTCCAGCGTGTTAAATTTTGCCTTTATTTCTGTCTATTGAGCGTTCCACTAATCTTACAAGATGTTGGCCTGTATGGGATTCGCTCTATCAACCGTTCGATGCAGCCTTCCTCGTAAAACCGTGTCATCTAATGGACAAGGAGGAAGTGATTATGCGGGTCCCTTGCGCTACACATGGGGTCAAATCAATTTTACATTTTCGACTCAAGCTCAATTTCTTTAAATTTGCTACTCCGAAATTATTTGCACTCTTCACCTCTCCATCGCACGCCGAGCAAGAAAGGAGGGCCCTAACTTTCAGAAGCTGGAATGTGAACAGCAATGGACGCAAGAGAGAAAAAGGACGACAAACCTTGGGAGAGGGGAAAGCGAGAGCAAATGGAATTCATTCAAACTCGGAGATCGAGGAGGGGTAAGGATACGAAAATCTACCATGTGGAGTTTTACAAATGATGTCTTTTCGAACACATTCTATATTCGTCGCTACATTCAGGCCAAACCCAAATTGACTGGTTCCCCATAAAACACGTCAAGGGTCGACGAAAATTAACATGGATTATAGCCACAAACGGACTAGAAAAATCAAACATGGTTTCTATAGCCGCAGAAACCCTAAAATACGCCCTCCAAGTAATCATTGAATCAAAATACCACGAGTGGTGAACCTACCAGCCAACCCTGTCTCTAGCTAAATGAAGGCTCATCGACTACAGACATCCTCAATGAAGCGAGCCAGAGACAAGTAAGAAGAGCCGCCCTCCATCAAAGCCTCCCTACTCTTCTCGCTCACCTCCTTCACTTTCTTCCTCCTCTCCCCGGCCTCCTCACCCTCCATTAACTTCCTTAGCCCTCCCTCTATTTCGTCCGCCATCCCAACGCCATCACTACCTTTGACGAGATCTCTTCGATGATACATCTTGATCTCTGCTGCGAGGCCAAGGTCCACCACCAATTGGAACGCATTGAATTGTTGCTCTGCATGCTGGGGCCACACGGCTATCGGCACACCGAACCATATGCTTTCTAAGATGGAGTTCCATCCACAATGTGACACAAACCCTCCGATGGCCGGGTGAGCCAGGATGGCAACCCGCAGGGCCCACCCGATCACTTTCCCGACCCTGGCGGTCCTATCAAGGAACCCCTCGGGCAGGACCTCTACGGGATCTACGTAGTCACGGGGGGCCTCTAGCTTGTCCTTCGCCGGTGGCTATCGCAGGGACCACAGGAAGCGGTACCCGCTGTGCTCCAACGCGTGGGCAATCTCTTTTGCCTGGTGCTCGTTGAAGCTCCCCTTGCTCCTGAAGCACAGGAACACCACTGACGCATCTGGCTGCTGGTCGAGCCAATCCAGGATCTCGAAACCCTTTTCACTCTCAGCCTTGATGTTCAATATGGGTCCCATGGAGTACACCACAGGTGCTCCAAGGCTGGCCAGGGCCTTCACCGCGCATGGTTCTAGCTCAGCGAATGTTTTTACCAAAATTCCCTTGGTTTCCCTATACCTCAGGACGGGGTCCAATAGTATCCAGCAGTCTTCTTCTATAAACACATTCGAGGGCAAGAACATGTGTTGACACCTAAATTTTTGATTGATTTTTTAATTAGTCTTTGGATAATAAATAATAAATAACGAAAAATAAATAAATAAAAGCAGCAAAACAAAGAACCAAAAAAAAAGAAGAAAAGCAATAGCCATTAGGACTGGGCCTCCGAGCCCAGCCCCTCCCCACTTTTCTCTCTCGCACAAGCCCCATGTCTTGGCCCATGCAAACCAGCCCAGCCCCACTCTTTTCTTCTTCTTCCTTCTTCCCTCTTCTTCCCCTTTGTCTCTACAACCCATGCGCGTAGAAGGGACCGACACGCAAAGGACAACCTACGGCCGAGGAGGGTAGGCCGATGTCGGCCAAAGATGACAAATCTCAAGTGCCATTAATGGCTGCCTTCAATGCTGAGCACACTTCGCTAGATAAGCTCGGATGGGACGTCGATTCAACCGAGAAAAACTAGTCAGCAAGCCGAAGGCCGGCGACCGAGGCCCTCCGTCAACCGGACCCCCCTCACCTATAAATAGCCGGTCACAAGCTCCGTCGAGAAGCACAGCGAGCTTGGAGACTTCCCCTTGAGAGACTTCAGGGGAGACTCAAAGAGCGAGCACGTGAGAGAAATCCAGTCGCGAACTCGAACGACCTCCCTCCGAGAGACTTCAGGGGAGGTCGACGACAATCGAACCTGGAGAGAGAGGAACCAAAGCAGAGAGACAGACAGAGAGATTGAAAGCTTGCGAGTGCCAAAAGGTGCCCTTGAGGGACTTCGAGGGAGGTTCGAACACCCGCAAACCTAGATCTGTGAGCAGCTGAAGCCAAAGGAGAGGGGAGGGTTCTGGATTTGCGAAGAGGGGCTGAAGAGGAGAGGAGATCGGAGGAGGTCCCGTGCCCCGACACCGCCGCGATGCCAGATCTCGCCATGCTGCCTCACTGTCACCACAACTGAGGCTAGGCCGATGCCGTGACAGGTAATGACGGGTCTCGCTCGCCCCATCACCATCGTCGCACCCCCCTTTCTCAAACCCCATCCATCACCAGATCTCGACCTTAGTAAAATGGGCCTTCGTCACGGCTCCTATCGCTGCACCACAAACCTTGTCGTCGATTCAGTTGAGTGGCCGGCTGCCAGCTGCGACATCGCCGCCGTTGGACGCCGGGCTACTGTTTCGTTTGACCCCCTTCGTCCCTCGTCAGCGTCGCGAATCGCTAGATCTCGAGAACTCCAAAAAACCCAGTCAACAAAGGGGAAAACAGGTTGAAGTCGGTGGATCTGGGTTAGCGTCTGGGTAGGGTTTCCCTAGGTTGGGCCTGCACGCGTGGGCTGGGTTGTGTTGGGCTAGAATTTTTGTGAAGTGGGCCAAAAAAATAGGCTTGGGCTTTTATGCTTAAAAAAAAAAAAAAAAGAGAGAGTCAGTGCTGCATTGCAAGGCCGTCCGCGTTCTGGGCGTACGTCTCGGGTCGAACCCAACCCGGGGTTCCAACTCGATTCATTTTTATATTATTTTAATATAAAATAATATTTTAAATAAAAAATCATTTATTTTCCGAAAAATAAAAAAAATAAAAATATCTCATATTTTCCTTAAAAAAAAGCCAAAAAAGTATGAAAAAGCCAAAAAATGATTTATATTTTCAGAAAAAAATCAAAAATCCAAAAAATGCTTTTTATGTCCAAAAAAAAATGAAAAAAATACCCAAAAAATGTTTTTCCTCAAATGCATGGAAAATCCCTCAAAAATCTAAAAAAGTCTTAGGGTTTAAACAAGATTAGGTACCGAAAGGGTATTAGTGATTAACTAGTGTAATAAAGTCCTCGATCCTAATTTCTTTGGTTGCGCAGGAGCAAATATTTCTCCCGATACTTCGCTTGGATTCTAATCGACCCACCCCAAACCGATTAGTGACGACTCTATTTTAAAATTAACTTACAGGTTAAAAACTTGGCTATTAAAGTCGTAAATTAAAAGACTTGGGAGAGTCCGAGCTAAAATAAATATAGCCAAACCATTAGCTTCCGCCAGGCGCCCACCTTAATCGGGCGCCCAAAAAAGAGGTCACGACAACCTGGCGGCTGGCAGTGGGTTAATGAAGCACGGTAAGTCCAGCTTGGCATCAGAGCCCTCTAGCTTGGTCGGGTCCATGTGTTGCTCATCTCGGAGAGACTGGAGGTGCAGCATGACTCCGAGGAACGCTGCGCTCAATGTGAAGAACATGTAGGAAGGGATGCCAAACTCGATGGCCACGTCGATCATCGTGGTGCAGAACATGTCAACAACAACCCCGGTGAGCCGTGGCGAACCGTGGGCAGAGAGCTCAGCGACGGCTTCTCGGACATCGGCTTTGTGGTTCTCTATGAAGTGATGGATGAAGGCACGGTGAGACGTCCTCGGGGAGTGGCTTCGCCTAGGGATGAGGACAAAGCGGATGCGGGCAGCGACGGAGGCGGTGAGTGATTCGATGCGGGAATCAATCTCGGAGTCGAAGGGGAACTTCATGATGAGGACGGTGATGGAGAGCCGATCGTCACGGTCGACGAGGAGCTTGGCCATCTCAACCATCGACACCAGGTGGCCGAGGCCCAGAGATGGGATGTACACGAGCTCGGATTCAGCACTCATGAAGACGATGATGCCTTCGAAAATTCTTCTTTTCCTAACTGAGTTCACTCGATTGCAAAGATGATAGCGAGTTGGAGGCTCTTATGGACTCAGTTAATGGGAAGGAAGAAAGAACGCAAAATGATGCGAATAGGAAAAGAAGAATATAATTAAAGGTGTTTTAACAGATAGTGAAAATAAAATATATTCCCTATTTTCTTATTATTATTTCGTATCATTAGTGCGATTCGGAATATTTTAAGTGTCAAGTTCTTTACCTTCAATAATGATGTGTTATTTTACGATTTACACCTCCCCTCTTAACTATTCTTAACTTCTCTATAGAAAATTCTATCTATTATTGGGTCCCCTTTATTTCACATAAATATATCACATGAACAATTCAAGTAAAACCGAATATATAAACGGTTATGTGAGCAAGAAAATCCATTGGACCAAATTGAGAAATACCAAAAAAAAAAAAAAAAAAAAAAATTGAACGCCATTTTTATTATTGACATTTTGTAGCACAAAATAGTTTTGAGACTCATTCATGCCCATTTGGCCAAGAAGGCCATACAACCAGCACCGAACAGGAGGAAGCAATTGCACAACAGCTGGAGCCCCCCATTCCCCTGCACCTTGGCGCTCATGAAGTCCACCGCCAGCAGGTCGACGAGCGCCATGTAGACCAGTATACCGGCGGACGCGGTGTATGCCCTCGATGATCAGCACCCTCTGGCTGCTCTCATCGTACGTGTCAGATATCCCGATGCCGATGGCGATCCCAGCCGGCATGGTGAGGGAGAAGAAGAGGGCCATTATTATTGTTGCTCTTGCCTTGAACTTGGCCTTTGCAAAAGAAGCGGGCGAAAATCAAAAGACTGATTAATCAAAGCTTAAATAATGATAATTATAATTCATTCGTTAAAATAATAATAATAATAATAATAATAATAATAATAATAATAATAATAATTCCTTTACCGGGACCCACCCGCACCTGCTTTAAGTCAACGGAGGCCGAAGGTCAACGACATCCTCTCAACTTGATGTAGGCAGGTCAATCTTTTCCATAGCTTATTTTCCTCAAGCAGGTCAATTAGTTGGAAGGTTGAATTGAGATCGAAATCCTCGGGAGAAATCCAAATGCACCCATTCGTAAACCAATCTTTTAAATCATACTATGGAATGGGGCTTAAGTATTCTTAAAAAGACATTTTAAGCGTAGTGAAAAATCGCTGCGCAAAACTGCGATCGCATCAGGTTTTACAAGAAATTTCCTTTCACCTTTCCTTGATTACGGGATCGATGACACGTTAAAATTCAGAGCTTTTGAAAGATGCGTGTTCTGTCTACATGCCTTCTGGGGAGACAAAGTGTGACATCCCGATTTTTCTCAATTTATTTTCGGTCAATTAAGGCGGGCAATTCATCCGTGCATAGCCGAAATCGCATTAGATTGAATTCAACCGTAAAAAAAAAAAAAAAAATTGATTGAGATTAAATTTAGAAGTTGGAAGTTCGGTTATGTCACACGTCTTATTAGGATCATGAGATAATTTTGTGGATTTTAATCGGATTCGATTAGGAGAGGATTGAAAGAAAAATTGAAGGAATTGGATGTACAAAAAATCGGACCCCGGCGGAAAATGAAAGTGCACCCATTGGAAAATGTTGTGGAGGATTTTGAATTAGTGGAAGATGACATGGGATGATGTCATGGTGGTTGAGGCCAAGGGTGGAGATCTTGACAAGTGGACGGTGGGGATTGGCTCTTGAAAAGAGGACCAATCAACATCATCTTCAACCTTGGGAAGGAGAGAGAGGGGGGAGGGGGAGAGAGAAACCAGCAAAAGGGGGGAGCTCGCCGTTCAGACCAGCAACCGCGTCGCCCGTCCACCACTCGGTCGCCGCTCCTCCGTCGTTCGCCGCCGCCGTGCGCCGCCGCCGTCGCCGTCTCGCACGACCGCGCGCGCGCCTCGCCCCTCCGCCCCGTTCTCCCTCGCCGCGCCAGCCAACTTAGCCATCGTCCAGAGCTGCTCGTCGTCGCCAGCCACCACCGGAGGCCGTCGGAGTCACCGCCTGAACTACCGTCGCCCTTCCCCGCCGGTTTCGGGCCAACCGGTCGCCGTTTTGGGCCCTCCTCCGCCGCGACCAGCAGCTGGTTTTGTGAGTCTCGCAGCCCACTCAAGGCCCGTTTTGGCCACCTTCCCGGCCCCGGAAGCTAGGCTCGCCTTTGGAAAAGTTGATCCCGGCGTCGCCCTCGTCGTTTTGGTCTAAGCGGCGAGTTAATCAAGTGAGTTTACCTCACTAAACCTTGATTAGAATGTTAATGATGCTCTAAGTGTGTTTAGTTTAAATTAAGTAAGTTTAGGTGGATAGATTAGTATATTTAATTATAGGTTTGATTAAGTGATTGGTTTATATTAAAGTGTGTTTAATTAAGGTTAAAAGGAGTTATTTAATGTTAAACCTTGATGGGACATAATAGGATTTTAGTTTTGAATTATTTAATTGCTTCGAAAATTCTGGGAAATATAATATTATATTAAAATCCGAAAAAAAAAAAAAAAAAAAAAAAAAAAAAAAAAAAAAAAAAAACTCGAAAATTTACTTTTGACCCTATTTGCTTAGAATTTCGTGCCGATCGTTGCTGTGTATTTAGAATTTGAATTTGATGAGTAAATATTGCAAATTGAATGTTGATTGTGAAAAATAGGAATTTTATTCAAAAATTCCCACGTGTTGGGTTTGGCACCGAAATCGAAATTTGAAGGGTTAATATTGAAATTGGAGTATGTGAGTGACATGTAAAGTGTACAAGAGTCGATTTTGAATTGTCGTGTGCTGGTTGAAAGGCTTGGTCGCAGAGTGGCGAGACCGACCGGACCTTTACTTTTCTAGAAATGCTGTCGATAGAACAACGTGGCTTGGTCGCGAGAGTGGCGAGACCGATTGGACCCTTACTTTTCTAGAAATGCTGTCGATAGAACGACGTGGCTTGGTCGTAGTAATGGCGAGACCGACTGGACCCTTACTTTTCTAGAAATGCTGTCGATAGAACGACGTGGCTTGGTCGCAGTGGCGAGACCGACCGGACCTTTACTTTTCTAGAAATGCTGTGAATAGAACGACGTGGCTTGGTCGCAATAGTGGCGAGACCGACTGGACCTTTACTTTTCTAGAAATGCTGTCGATAGAACGACGTGGCTTGGTCGCAGTAGTGGCGAGACCGACTGGACCCTTACTTTTCTAGAAATGCTGTCGATAGAACGACGTGGCTTGGTCGCAGTAGTGGCGAGACCGACTGGACCTTTACTCATCTAGAAATGCCGTAATGCTAGTAGATAGCCGACCTACGTGTAGGCTGTGCCCTTGTGTGGCAGTGGATAATGATGTCATGGAACGCTTGCTGTGATTGTGAAATTAAGTGAAATTGATTGTGTTCGATGGCTTACATTTTTATCATTACGGTGCTTGAGTGATATGAATTATACTAACTGCGGGGAAGGCGAGAAGGCGAGGTAAGTCTTCTCGTACTGTGTGGCTAAACCATTTTGGGGTGTATTTGCTTTCTAATAGGGGTTTAGGAGGGGTGAACTTGCTGAGACAAAGTCTCATCCCGGTTTGGGGAAAAATATTACAGGACCGTAGATGGCGATACCCCGAAGATGAATGGCACGCCGACGGAGATGGACCAGACGATAGAGAGTGCTCCCCGACCCTTTTTGATTGCACAAACTCGACCCTTTTTGGTGCATATAGTCTCGGATCCCGTTGGTGTATGTAAACTCTGGATTGATGATGATGTGTGAAAGTGTGTTTGTCTTTGAATTTATTTTTCCTGTTGTCCTATCCTGTATGTTTTATCAGGGGATTTCTTAGCACGTTCCGTATGCGCATGATAATTTAAATAAATGAAATTGGGGTCGGCGACACTACCTGGGAATGTCGCATTTCCATGACCATGGCGGGTTGTTCACGTGTCTCGGGGTTCGGGGCGTGACAACCCCGTTTAAGTGGTATCAGAGCATGGTCTGTGTATGGAGTGATAAGGTGCGATGAGTCTTGGGATAGTTAGTAGGAAAGGCTTTTAATATCCTAATGCATGTGATTGTTAGTTGTTTGTTAGCTTGGTTGGAAGGTTGCTCAAATTCTAATATGGTATTGGAATTCGCCAATAGGCGTCTGTATTGAGCCTGAAGCATGAGTGACCGAGAGCCGAGAGCTGCTAGGAAGAGAGCAGCAGGCCCCGTGTTTCGGGGTGGGTCTTCGTTGAGGGGTGGTGCTCATGGTGCCCTGAGGGGAGCGCATGCCGAGACCAGTGCAGGTGGTACGGCTTTGCCGCCAGATGGAGCAGCAGCCCTAGAAGATCCGAGATTCATTGGGATCATGCAGATGCTCGAGGCGATGGGGGACAGGATGGATCAGCAAGCCGCTGCTATTGCCACCGCATTGAACACTGCCAATGCTGCCAATGCCATTTGCTTATCGCCGCGCCGCCGCCGCACCGGTTGTCGAACCGAAGAAGAACTGGAGGAAATTCCACTCGAGAATGTGGCCGGCCGAGAGGCCTAGGCGTTTGGTACAGCACTTTCTGAGGTTGAATCCACCAACATTCACAGGAGTAGGAGATCCTGAAGCTGCAGCATTATGGATCCTGGAGTTAGAGAACGCGTTTGAGTTACTGTTGTGCACTGAAGCAGAAAAGGTCGTCCTGGCAACCTATCAGTTGAGAGGGACCGCAGCTACCTGGTGGAAGACTAACAAAAGGATAGTATTCCCTGAAGGTGTGGTTCCGGAGTGGAATGCTTTTCTTGAAGCCTTCAATGAGAAATACTTTTCTGATTGTGCCAGAGAGGTAAAGATGGCGGAGTTTCAGCGCCTTCGCCAAGGTACCATGTCAGTTGACCAATATGAAGCGAAGTTCACCGAACTGTCACAGTATGCCCCTGAGTTGGTCCAGCGACCGTCAGACCGAGCTCGAAGGTTTAGAGATGGATTCCGACCGGAGGTGAGGAGTTTGTTGGTACCCCTAGACCTGAAGGAGTACAATGACCTCTACAGGCGAGCGCAGCTGATCGAGAAAGACCAGAATGAGAGAGCTGCCGCATCTGGGTCGTGGGTTAATTCAAACAGAGGCGATAATCGGTTTGGGAAGAGGCCGATGCCTGGGGGAAGGTACCCTATTCCACCTAGCAAGAAGGGTGGGATAGGAAAGCCAGCACTGAGATCGAATGGTGTGTATCGTCTATGTGGAAGACGACATGGTCCAGCCCCGTGTCCTCCTAGGACGGGTGCCTGTTATGAGTGTGGCCAGCAAGGTCATATAGCCAGATATTGCCCCAGGAATCAGATGGGGCAGCATCAGTTGCCGCCGCCGCCACCATTGGGTCAGAACAAAGGAGTCGCGCCGCAGATCATGCCGCGGGGTGGATTGAACCGACCTCCAGCTCAGGGAAGGACTTATGCGCTCACCAGAGGACAGGCGGAGAATGCGCCTAATGTGGTCACAGGTATGGTCTTGCTGAACGACCATCCTGCTTATGCTTTATTTGATCCTGGAGCTTCGCATTCATTTATAGCTGAAAGATTTGTTAAATTGATAGAATTAATTCCTGAATTGTTAGAGTCTGTGGTTAGCATATCTACTCCGTTGAAAGATAAAGTGTTAGCTACAGTAGGTTGCCTTGGTTGCAAGTTAGTGATTGGTGAGCGAGAGGGGAGGATAGATTTGATAGTCTTAGCTATGTATGATTTTGATGTGATAATTGGCATGGATTGGCTTACCAAGCAACGAGCCAAGATGGACTGTTATCGCAAGGCGATTCAGTTTAACCCATTAGGTTGTGAGAGTTTCGAATTCATAGGGAGTCGGGGAGGACCCTCAATCTCTTTAATCTCATCACTCGAGGCAACTCACTTACTAGACAAGGGTTGCCAAGGTTACCTGGCGACTGTCGTGGATGTGACAGTAGAGGAGTCGAAGATAGAAGACATTCCAGTGGTACAAGAATTCCCAGATGTGTTCCCGAAAGAATTACCGGGTTTGCTGCCGGAAAGAGAGGTAGAGTTTGTAATTGAGTTAGCTCCCGGGACCGAGCCTATCTCCAAAGCCCCTTACCGAATGGCCTTGTCAGAACTTAAGGAACTAAAGGTGCAAATGCAAGAGTTGTTGGATAAAGGATTTATACGTCCGAGTGCATCACCTTGGGGAGCACCGGTGTTGTTTGTGAAGAAGAAGGATGGTTCATTACGCTTGTGCATCGATTACCGACAACTCAACCAGGTGACAATTAAGAACAAGTATCCGTTGCCAAGGATTGATGACTTGTTTGATCAGCTTCAGGGAGCGTCGATATTTTCTAAGATTGACTTGAGGACAGGGTATCATCAGTTGAGGATCAAGAAGGAAGACATACCGAAGTCGGCGTTCCGCACCCGATATGGCCATTATGAGTTTACCGTGATGCCGTTTGGGTTGACAAACGCCCCGGCCGCTTTCATGGACCTAATGAACCGGGTGTTCAGAGAGTATTTAGATCAGTTCGTAATTGTCTTCATCGACGGCATCTTGGTGTATTCAAGGAGTACTGAGGAGCATGAGAGACACTTAAGAATAGTGCTTTAGACCTTGAGGAATCACGAGTTGTACGCTAAGTTCAGTAAGTGCGAGTTTTGGCTAACTCGCGTGGCATTCCTAGGTCATGTTATCTCTGGAGAAGGAATCTCAGTGGACCCAGCCAAGATTGAAGCAGTGATCAATTGGCCGAGACCTACTACAGTGACAGAGATAAGAAGTTTTCTAGGCTTAGCAGGGTATTACATACGGTTTGTAGAAGGGTTTTCAAGGTTAGCATCACCGATGATGAGACTGTTGAAGAAGGAAGAAAAATTTGTGTGGACGGATGAGTGCGAGAGTAGTTTCCAAGAGCTTAAACGTAAACTAACTACCGCACCTGTACTTACTATTCCTTCTGGTCCGGGAGGGTTTGAGATCTACAGTGATGCGTCGTTTAAAGGATTGGGTTGCGTGTTGATGCAGCATGGTAGGGTTGTTGCATATGCATCCCGTCAATTGAGACCTCACGAGTTGAATTATCCGACGCATGACTTGGAGCTTGCAGCGATCATTTTTGCCCTGAAGATTTGGAGGCATTATTTGTGCGGAGAAAGATTCCAAATCTTCACGGACCATCAAAGTCTCAAGTACTTATTTTCTCAGAAGGAGTTGAATATGAGACAGCGTCGATGGATGGAGCTCTTAAAGGACTATGACTGTGAGATTTTGTATCATCCTGGAAGGGCAAACAAGGTCGCCGATGCATTGAGTAGGAAGTCTTCTGTCGCACAAATGGTACTCAAGGAATGGAGTCTACTTGAGAGAGCACGAGATTCGGGTTTCAAGTTTGAAGTAGGCCACCTTTCGAATCTTATGGCCACCCTCAGGATTGAGCCGGAAGTACAGGTCAGAATCAGAACGCTTCAACAGACAGATCCGGCTATTCAGAAAATTGTGCAAGAGGATACAGAGAAGAGGAAAGCTGACTTCCGGATTTCTGAAGATGGAACGTTGAGGTTCCAAGGACGGTTGGTGGTACCTGACGATGTGGAGCTTAGGGAGGAGATTTTATCAGAAGCGCATCGTAGCGATTCTGACATCCATCCCGGTAGCACTAAGATGTATCGAATCTGCGTCAACACTACGGTGGTGTGGCATGAAGGCGGATATCGCCAAGTATGTCGCTAAATGCTTGACGTGTCAGCAAGTGAAAGCTCAGCATTGCAAACCGGGAGCACTTCTGCAACCCCTCGAGATCCCAGAGTGGAAATGGGAGCATATCACGATGGACTTTGTGACGGGACTACCGAGGAGCCAGAGAGGAAATGATTCGATTTGGGTAGTAGTTGACAGACTGACAAAATCGAATCACTTCATTACAGTTCGAAAGGACTTGAGTTTGGATAAACTCGAAGATCTGTACGTGCACCAAATAGTTCGTATGCATGAAGTGCCAGTTACAATTACTTCAAACAAAGACCCGAGGTTCACCGCTGCTTTTTGGAAGAGCTTGCAATCTGCTTTAGGAACGAAGCTGCAAGACAAGACGGCCTATCACCCACAGATCGATGGCCGGTCCCGAGAGGACCATTCAGACTCTTGAGGACATGCTACGAGCTTGTGTCTTGGACTTCAAGGGAAGTTGGGAGGAACAGCTTCATCTGGTCGAGTTTGCCTACAATAACAGTTATCAGCAAAGTATTCAGATGGCTCCTTTTGAAGCGTTATATGGCAGAGCATGCAGAACCCCAGTGTGTTGGGAAGAGGTCGGGGAAAGAAAGATCACCGGTCCAGAGTTAGTACAGCAATCAGTGGAAGCAGTTGCAGTTATCAGAGACAGGCTAAAGACCGCTCAGAGCCGACAGAAAAGTTATGCCGATAAGCGTTGGAGGCCATTGGAGTTCCAAGTTGGTGAACACGTCTTCTTGAAGGTGTCACCGGTGAGAGGTACTTCCCGCTTTGGCAAAAAGGGGAAACTGAGTCCGAGGTACGTAGGTCCCTTCGAAATTTTGGAAAGAATAGGGACTCTAGCGTATCGTCTTGCATTACCACCGAAGTTGTCACAGGTGCATGACGTCTTCCACGTGTCGATGTTGAGGAAGTATGAACCTGACCCGACTCACGTTCTAAATTTCGAGGAATTAGACGTGGACGACAAAGTGTCGTACGTTGAGAGCCCGGTTCAGATTGTGGATCGCAAAGAGCAAGTCCTGCGCACCAGGACCATCCCATTGGTCAAAGTAGTCTGGCAACACCATGGCACTGAAGGAGCAACCTGGGAGACCGAAGAGTCGATGAGAGAATTGTACCCCTACCTTTTTGTTTCAGATGTGTAATGATTTAAATTTCGAGGAAGAAATTTTTATAAGAGGGGAAGAGTTGTGACATCCCGATTTTTCTCAATTTATTTTCGGTCAATTAAGGCGGGCAATTCATCCGTGCATAGCCGAAATCGCATTAGATTGAATTCAACCGTAAAAAAAAAAATTGAGATTGAATTTAGAAGTTGGAAGTTCGGTTATGTCACACGTCTTATTAGGATCATGAGATAATTTTGTGGATTTTAATCGGATTCGATTAGGAGAGGATTGAAAGAAAAATTGAAGGAATTGGATGTACAAAAAAATCAGACCCCGGCGGAAAATGAAAGTGCACCCATTGGAAAATGTTGTGGAGGATTTTGAATTAGTGGAAGATGACATGGGATGATGTCATGGTGGTTGAGGCCAAGGGTGGAGATCTTGACAAGTGGACGGTGGGGATTGGCTCTTGAAAAGAGGACCAATCAACATCATCTTCAACCTTGGGAAGGAGAGAGAGGGGGGAGGGGGAGAGAGAAACCAGCGAAAAGGGGGAGCTCGCCGTTCGGACCAGCAGCCGCGTCGCCCGTCCGCCACTCGGTCGCCGCTCCTCCGTCGTTCGCCGCCGCCGTGCGCCGCCGCCGTCGCCGTCTCGCACGACCGCGCGCGCGCCTCGCCCCTCCGCCCCGTTCTCCTCGCCGCGCCAACCAACTTAGCCATCGTCCGTAGCTGCTCGTCGTCGCCGCGCCACCACCGAGGCCGTCGGAGTCATCGCCTGAACTACCGTCGCCCTTCCCCGCCGGTTTCGGGCCAACCGCGCCGTTTTGGGCCCTCCTCCGCCGCGACTAGCAGCTGGTTTTGTGAGTCTCGCAGCCCACTCAAGGCCCGTTTTGGCCACCTTCCCGGCCCCGGAAGCTAGTCTCGCCTTTGGAAAAGTTGATCCCGGCGTCGCCCTCGTTGTTTTGGTCTAAGCGGCGAGTTAATCAAGTGAGTTTACCTCACTAAACCTTGATTAGAATGTTAATGATGCTCTAAGTGTGTTTAGTTTAAATTAAGTAAGTTTAGGTGGATAGATTAGTATATTTAATTATAGGTTTGATTAAGTGATTGGTTTATATTAAAGTGTGTTTAATTAAGGTTAAAAGGAGTTATTTAATGTTAAACCTTGATGGGACATAATAGGATTTTAGTTTTGAATTATTTAATTGCTTCGAAAATTCTGGGAAATATAATATTACATTAAAATCCGAAAATTTAAAAAAAAAAAAAAACTCGAAAATTTACTTTTGACCCTATTTGCTTAGAATTTCATGCCGATCGTTGCTGTGTATTTAGAATTTGAATTTGATGAGTAAATATTGCAAATTGAATGTTGATTGTGAAAAATAGGAATTTTATTCAAAAATTCCCACGTGTTGGGTTTGGCACCGAAATCGAAATTTGAAGGGTTAATATTGAAATTGGAGTATGTGAGTGACATGTAAAGTGTACAAGAGTCGATTTTGAATTGTCGTGTGCTGGTTGAAAGGCTTGGTCGCAGTAGTGGCGAGACCGACTGGACCCTTACTTTTCTAGAAATGCTGTCGATAGAACGACGTGGCTTGGTCGTAGTAATGGCGAGACCGACTGGACCCTTACTTTTCTAGAAATGCTGTCGATAGAACGACGTGGCTTGGTCGCAGTAGTGGCGAGACCGACTGGACCTTTACTCATCTAGAAATGCCGTAATGCTAGTAGATAGCCGACCTACGTGTAGGCTGTGCCCTTGTGTGGCAGTGGATAATGATGTCATGGAACGCTTGCTGTGATTGTGAAATTAAGTGAAATTGATTGTGTTCTGATGGCTTACATTTTTATCATTACTGGTGCTTGAGTGATATGAATTATACTAACCTGCAGGAAGGCGAGAAGGCGAGGTAAGTCTTCTGTACTGTGTGGCTAGACCATTTTGGGGTGTATTTGCTTTCTAATAGGGGTTTAGGAGGGGTGAACTTGCTGAGACAAAGTCTCATCCCGGTTTGGGGAAAAATATTACAGGACCGTAGATGGCGATACCTCGAAGATGAATGGCACGCCGACGGAGATGGACCAGACGATAGAGAGTGCTCCCGACCCTTTTTGATTGCACAAACTCGACCATTTTTGGTGCATATAGTCTCTGGATCCTATTGGTGTATGTAAACTCTGGATTGATGATGATGTGTGAAAGTGTGTTTGTCTTTGAATTTATTTTTCCTGTTGTCCTATCCTGTATGTTTTGTCAGGGGATTTCTTAGCACGTTCCGTATGCGCATGATAATTTAAATAAATGAAATTGGGGTCGGCGACACTACCTGGGAATGTCGCATTTCCATGACCATGGCGGGTTGTTCACGTGTCTCGGGGTTCGGGCGTGACACAAAGTGCCATATTTTCTTCTTCAATTCAAATATCAAATGCCCCCTTTTCCCTAAAGTCATAGAAACAACGCATCAAGCCATAAAAAGGTAAAATTGCCTTTACAAAATGTTATGTCACATTCGATTCCACAGACGAGGCATGCATGCATCATGAATTTAATCGAACTGTGTTCAAGTTATTGCTATGCATTTACCTTGACATTTCGACATCACTCACGCAAACAAGTAGTCTTTTAACGATGGATAAAGCTCGAGTTAAATTCGGCCACTCAAAATTATTATAATCTTGAAAATTATTGAGGCATTTCTAGGGGGAAAAGTGAGAAAAGCTTGTTAGGTCAAAATGAATGAAATCAATTGACTTATTATTTACCTGAGTGATGCAGCCGCCGAGCCCCATGCCTTCAAAGAACTGATGGAAAGTAAAAGCGGCCATCAATGGCTTCACCGTCTTTGCGCCCCGGAAGTCCCCAGCGAAATCCCTAACATCTCCGAGTGCACCAAGATCCCCAGCTCCAACACCCGTTTATGTTATCATTTTGCCCCCGGAAAACACCATATTTGCATTCAAATACTCGGTGTGAAGTTTTGAAGAGAGAACGCATAGAATTGAAAGAAGTTGGCAGATTTCCTGTCACCTGGGATACGACTCTATGTCGAAGAAGCTCCGACGTGCCCGGTTCTTCATCCTGATGCGCCAAGCCGTGGGCGTGCCCGTGAGTCACGTGGATGCGCATGTGCAAATGCCCAGCGTGATCGTCGCCAACAGCGATGGTGTCGCTCTCCTTGTTGATGGGAAAATAGCAACAATTCGAACAATATCAAATTAACACAGCGGAATAAAATAATCTCCCCTCTTGTATAAACCTAAAATGAATCGATATAATATAGTAAAATAAATACCAAGCACGCGAACACAAGACAATTTTTTTACGTGGAAAACTTCCTCAATGTGAGGAGATAAAAAATCACAGGACCAAAGTCCACCCAAAAATCTTCACTATCAACAAAATTTGGTAAACAATGTTCTTCTCTAACAAATACTAGAGGTACATAGCAACAAACATCTCAAGAACATAATTCTTGATAATACACTTGAATTTCACAAGAGATCAAGGATAAATTTAACAAAAACGCAGGTTTTGATCAATCCACAAAAAATCTAATGTATGGAGCTTCAAACAAAAATCAAACCATTAAGATTCGAGAAAATTGTGCCCCGAACATACTGACAAAATTTCAGCTCAATTGGATCACGAATCGACCTCCGATGCCAGCTTGATATAAATCAGATATTGCCACAACCCTAGATTTTCTGCTTTCTCTTTTTCTCTTGTTATAATTTCCTTTTGCAGCTACCACTTTATATAGATAGTGAGAAACCCTATTTCTCTATATAACCTATCATATGGGCTCAAGCTTTTTTTGGGCTTGCAACTCATTAGGCTTCTTCCACATAGGAGTGAACCCAGCTAACAAATCTCCCCCTCACGATAATGTGGAGGGATTCACCATCCCTACTATCAATTGGCAATATTCAAGATTCTCTCTTGGTAAAGGCTTCGTCATCATATCAAAGCCATTATGATCCATATGAATTTTCTCAAGTTCCAACAACTTTTTATCTAGAACATCTCTTATCCAATGATATCTAACATCAATATGTTTCGATCTAGAATGAAAAGATGAATTATTACCAGGATGAATTACGCTTTGATTATCACAAAATAGCACATACCACTTTTGCTTGAACCTAAGTTCTTCTAAGAACTTATTTATACATACCATCTTTTTACTAGCTTTAGTCGTTGCAATAAATTCAGCTTCGGTTATAAAAATTGCAACACACTTTTGCAATCTTGACTTCCATGACACAGCTCCACCCGCAAAAGAAATCAAATAACCAAAAGTAGATTCATGAGTATCAATATCTCCTACCAAGTCGGAATCTATGTATCCAACTAACTCAAGTTTTCTGGTCCTAAAACTGAGTTTCAAATTTGAAGTTCCCTGAAGATACCTCATAATACACTTCACTACATTCCAGTGCTCTCTACTTGGATTTGAAAAATAGCAACTAACAACACCAACCGCGTGCGCCAAGTCTAGGCATGTACATATCATCACATACATTAAGCTTCTTACAGCTGAGACATATGGAATACTTTCTATATCTTTCTTCTCTTTATCAGTTGTAGGACTTTGCTTCATATTTAACTTAAAGTGGGTAGTAAGAGGAATATTAACTACTTTAGCCTTGTCCATGTAAAATTTTTAAAGGATCTTCTAGATATATTTTTCTGGTGACAAAAACTTCTTAGCATTTCTGTCTCGAGCAATTCTAATGCCAAGAATCTGCTTCACCGAGCCCAAATCTTTCATAGCAAAAATCAACTATTTCTTCAATAACTCAATTCTTGAAGCATTCTTGCCAACAATCAGCATATCATCAACATAAAGTAATCAAATAATAAAGTCATCATCAGAAAATTTTTGGAGAATCACACAGTTATCCAAGGAAGTCTTTTTATAGTCATGTTCCGTCATAACTGACGCAAACTTTTTGTACCATTGCATCGATGCTTGTTTTAGGCCATAGAAACTTTTCTTCAATTTGCACACATAATTCTCTTTCCCTTTCACTTTAAAACTCTCAGATTGTTCCATGTATATCTCTTCCTCCAAGTCACCATGTAGGAATGTGGTTTTGACATTCATTTGCTCAATTTCCAAATATAGGGTAGCTGCCAAGCCTAGTACCACATGGATAAAAGACATTTTCATTACTGAAGAAAATATATCATCAAAATCAATACCCTTTTCTCTGACGGAATCCCTTAACAACCAATCTAGCTTTGTATTATGGTTGTGAAGTATGTTCATTTTACTTCAACCAATATACCCACTTGTTCTTCAAAGCTCTTTTACCTTTAGGTAACTTCACTAACTCAAAAGTATGATTATCATAAAGTGACTGCATCTAATCTCACATAACATCAAACCAATTGCTTTTGCACTCATCTTCTATTGCTTCTGCATAGCACTCTGGTTCATCTGCATCAGTCAATAATACATACTCATCTTTAGAATACCTAGTAAAAGGTCGTCGGTCTCTAACGGATTTCCGGACTGGAACATCCAATGGAACATCTAATTGAGACTCTAGTTTAGGAATATTATTATATATTTCAACATGTTCAGGAACTATTTGGAATATTAACTTCCTGCTGCTCTTCATCAACCCGTATAGGAATATTTGTAAGAGGAACTGGATCCAAGTCAACCAAATTATCACTTACCTGTGGTGCTGAAATCATCTCTACTTTCTCAAGATCCTCTATTGTTTGATCTTCCATAAACACAACATCTCTGCTTATTACAATTTCTTTCCAACCGGATCATAAAATTTGTAGCCGAGCATATCCTATCCATAACCAATAAATATGCACTGTCGTGTTTTCACATCAAGTTTAGACCTCTCATCTTTGGGAATATACACAAATGCTTTGCATCCAAAGACACGCAAATAATCATAAGAAACATCTTTACATGTTCAAACTTTATTAGGAACATCAAACTCTAAAGGAATACATGGAGTAAGATTTAATACATGCACAACTGTACTTAAAGCCTCACCCCAAAAGGATCCAGATAGCTTTGACTATGAAAGTAAGCATCTTACCCTTTCAACCAGTGTTCTGTTCATTCTCTTAGCTAAGCCACTTAACTGAGGCGTCTTAAGAGGTGTCTTTTGATGTCGAATGCCTTGTTGTCTGCAATATTCATCAAAATGTCCAATATACTCTCCCCCGTTATCAATTATAATGCATTTCAATTTCTTTCCAATTTGTCTCTCAATTGAAGCCTAAAATTGCTTAAAAGTATATAATACTTAATCTTTAGTTTTCAAGGTATGAATCCAAATTTTTCTTGAAAAATCATCTATGAAGATAACAAAATAAAAAGAGCCACCAAGTGATTTTGTTTTCATGGGACTGCAAATATCAGAATGCACTAAATCCACGTATACCCGACTTTCTTGAAGAAGGGGGGCTTTTAAATGCAACTCTGTTTTGTTTTCGTGTTAAACAGTGAGCACACTTCTTTAGCGCCGAACTTTTCAATCCTGAAATGAGCTTCTTCTTGGCCAATAGTGACAAACCATTCTCACTTATGTGACTAAGCCTCTTAGGCCATAACTCAGCTGCATCTTCGCTGTCTACTGCATTAATTTTATATGTGGACAACTTTGCCTACATAATATACAATGAAGAATATTTTTCACCTCTAGCCACAACAAGAGAACTTTTGGTGAGCTTCCATTGACCATTACTGAAGGTGCTACAATACTCCCCATCATCCAACTTGCCCGTAGAAGTCAAATTCAAGCAGATATCAAGTATATGTTTAATATTACTCAATATTAACCTTGTGCCATTGTTGATTTCTAGGTACACATCACCGATGCCTATAGCTTAAGCTAGCCTATTGTTACCCATCTTCATAGATCCGAAATCACCTGACTTATATGATGTAAAAAATCCCTACGAGATGTAGTATGAACGGATGCACCACTATCAATTACCTAACTAGTCTCATGAGATACAAAATTCACCACATGTCATTATCACTTTTCTTCTTTTTACCTTTCTTCTTTTGTTTCTCCATTTTTAACTGACAACAAAACCTCTGAATATGTCCATTCTGATGATACTAATGGCACTCAACATTAGCAAATTTGTTATACTTATTTCTGCTTTTGTCTTGACTTTTATCTCTATTTTTTGGACCTCGAGACTTACTTCTTCCTCTTTTCTCAACAACTAAGGCATCAGAATGTGAAGAGGACGATCCTTGTGTCTTCATTCTCATCTCTTCATTCAAAATACTACTCTTGGTCAAATCCATGGTAATCGTACCATTTGAGGTAGAATTAGACAAAAATGCTCGGAACGTCTCCCAAAAGACCGGCAAAGTACCAAGCAACCATAGTGCTTGTATCTCATAATCAAACTTGATTCCCATCGCAGCCAACTGATTTATAATTCCTTGAAAAGAATTTAAATGATCAGTCAAACGAGTACCATCTTGATATCTTAGAGCCATAATCTGTTTTATAAAAGATAACTTATTAATTCTAGTCTTTCGAGCATTTAACTGTTCGAGCTTATTTCATGAACTGCGTGCATGTGTTTCCTCAATAATATGGTTCAAAACATTATCATCCACCCACTGTCTAATATAACCACACACTTGACGATGAAATATAGACCATTCAGCATCAGTTTTATTCTTCGATTTCTCCTTGGCAAATATTGGCAGATAAAAATCTTTCACATATAAAAGGTCTTCCATCTTCCCTTTCTAAATATGATAATTCAAACCATTCAGTGTAACCATTCTACTTGTATTCATTTCCATTGTTTAATACACGGCAGAAAAATCAAGCAATAACCTAGCTCTAATACCACTCTGATGGGAGAATAGCAACAATTCGTAAAATATCAAATTAATGCAGTGGAATAAAATAATCTCCCCTCTTATGTAAACCTAATAGGAATCGATATAGTAGTGTAAAATAAATACCAAGCACGCGAACATAAGACCATTTTTTTACATGGAAAACCTTCTCAATGTGAGGAGATCAAAAATTACGAGACCGAAGTCCACCCAAAAATCTTCGCTATCAACAAAATTGGGTGAATAATGTTCTTATCTAGGAAATACTAGAGGTGCATAACAACAAACATCTCAAGAACATAATTCTTGGCAATACACTTGAATTTCACAAGAGATTAAGAATAAATCTAACCAAAAAAGCAGGTTTTAATCAATCTACAAAAAAATCTGATGTATGGAGCTTCAAACAAAAATCAAACCGTTTAGATTCGAAAAAATTGCGCCATGAACATGCTGACAAAATTTCAGCTCAATTGGATCATGAATCGACCTTCGATGCCAGCTTGATATAAATCAGATATTGCCAATAACCCCAGATTTTCTGCTTTATCTTTTTCTCTTGTTATAATTTCCTTTTCCGGCTAACATTTTATATAGATAGTGAAAAATTCTATTTCTCCATATAACTTATTAGAGCTCATGCCCTTTTGGGGCTTGTATCTCATTAAGCTTCCTCCACATAGGAGTGAAGTCAACTAACACTTGTCCCCCTTGCTCGCCGCTGGCCAAGCCTTGCTGAAGTGGGACCTCGTGTAGAGGTCACGTAGGTGTCCACCATCAGCGACCCAATGGCGGCGACCATGGCCACGAACCCCGTGAAGTGGAAGTTTCCCCAGGGGTTCTAGTCGAGGCACGAGGGCGTCAGGCTATCAAATGAGTCGGGAAGGACATGGATGAGGCCCATTGCAAGGAAAACCCTGGCTGCGAACGCCTTGACTAGGAAGAACACGTCCTTCTCGGGGTGCAAGGGCAGGACGACCTTCCCGAGCAGCAGGATGCACACGTCAACCGCGCTCGCAAGGAGGATGGCTATGATCGCCCCCACTTTGTACTTGAGCGCCTCCCTCTTGTTCCAGCCCCTGCCGGCGCCCCCGTCACATGTGCAATCCCCAAGGACGAGCGAGGGAGAAGGACAAGAACACACAACATCAAGAACCGACACCACCCACGCCGACCTGGCTCGCCTGCCATCTCAATTCGCTATCCGATATCAAGAAGACAAAGAACGTGACGCGAAAAGAGACTGCCGTGCTGGCTACTATGTTGGCTTGTCGAGAGCAAAAAAAAAAAAAAAAATGCATTGTGAGCCTCGGGACATGTTTGCGAGCTATATAATGATCGGTGTTGCATCAGCCGTTCACGAAAAGGGCTCTGTGCTGCTGCCGCCACCGCCGCTGCCGCTGCCGCCGCCACCCAATGGAGCAAAGATGAGGACACTTTCTAGCCAGTTTGACGACGACAGACTGGCTCGGAACTCTATTTTGTACGCACCCGCGTGATGAAATGGCTGCCTGGTCAATGCCATTATTATCATTAAAATATCCGCAGCGGAGGCATTTATCTGTAGCAGGTACAGAAGTGGCAGTTGGCATATATCTGTAGCAGGAGACTGTTCGAGTGTCGTAACAATGTCGACATAACTGTTCTCGAGGGAGCAGCAGATTTCAAGCCCAACTACAGTCGTGTTCCAGTGTCGTGGCTTACATCTGCTAAAAGTCAACGCTTTGCATGTGGCCCGATCTGATAATTTATCTAATAATCGCTTGCCATTTTCAAAGAAATGAGAGAAGCAGAGAACATTTGCCTCCGTGTCCAGAGACTCGATAAGTGATGATGAACCGATCGGTATTGCCTCGAAAAAAGCGCGGCGTCTCGTGTTCGACTCCTACTCGGTCCAGCCACCCAGGGTTAGATTGTACAGAAGTGAGATCGGAGCAGTGAGGCGGTTTGGCCCAGCGGGCTGGAAAAAATAAAGGGAATTTTTTTCATTTATTTGATTTAAAAAAAAAATTCCCCCCCCCCCCACTCTTCACCCAAAAAAAATAAATTGTGTTGATTGCTTTTATTTACTAGTGCATACGAAGTCAACCGTGATCAGAGTAGGAAAATGACAAGTTGATCCCCCGATAGAAAATGTACGTATTTATATATAGAAAAATGCTAAGCTAATCGTTCTCCATCAAGTGATAGAATGAGAGTCGGTCTCACCCAATTTTTTATTTTTTTTATTGCAAGCGTAAATTGGGAAATAAAATCCTAAAAGAACCCAACATCAATTTTCATGAATATGATGAAAAAGATAATTAGATACTAAAATAAAAATATTACAAGTGAAAAATATTATTACCTACTAAAAAGAAATTGTTAATTTCATTATATAGATCTATTAAATTTAAATGATGAAAAAGCACTTGAAACTACGATTGATTTTTTTTAATGTTTTAGGCCAATAGAAGTACAGTAGAAGTGCTAAAATTTGGCATACAAAGACACTTAAGTGTAAAAAATTACGAAATATACACATAAGTGCCACTTTTTTTTAAAAAAAAAAATTGAGACATCTGATAATAAGTCGAGCAAAGGCTTTCAAAAATCCGATGTGGGATTTGTTTAATTACGTGGCTCGTCAAATAGCTGCATTAATAAAGAAAATGCAAAATGACGTCATTTTGTTTGTTATTTGAATTTTAATATAAATATTAATTAAATTAGTTTTGAAACTTGAAAAAAAAACAGTTGCTGAAGGCGTTATGTGAGGGTTGTGCAAGCTCTTGCTGCTAAAAGAGGCCTTGTAGGCCATCACCGCCGGTCGGTCGAGGTCGCTGGCCTTTCCCGATGAAAGTGGGGGAGGTGCCGGTGGCGAGGGCTTGCGCAGCCTTCGCTCAACACCTTCTGCAAAAGAATACATACACACATATACATACATAGAATGGTATGGTCAGAGGGTATGTGGAGTAAAAGAAAAATAAAAGGACGTGGGTTTTGCTTTTATTTTCGTCTCCAACGACAACCGCCTAGTAGACGCATAGTGGGGGCCTCCTTTGAGCCACTCCGAATACTGATTTGTGCAAAGGATTCTACACTGGAATTGTGACGTTTTCTATGTGGAAATGTAAATGTTTCAAGCAGTGAGATAATCCTCTACGAGTGTAAACACACTAGACTATATGTTAGTGAGAAATGTTCAAGCATGTGAGTAATTATAACTCTGTAATTTTTTAATTGATTAGTGGAGTATTTGTCGTTCGCCCTCCCATGGATTATGTATCGATATATAAAATAAGTAAATCTCTAGTGTTATCAAATTATTGCTTGGCGTCCGTTTACTCCGCGCAAAATTCCAAAACCACCCCAGCTAACGTCAACCGATGCATCCAATTAAACAAATGCAAAAATTGCTAGAAAAATAAATGAAAAAATAATTAAAAAACCAGAGATTTACTTAGTTTCGCCCTTGAGCGGGAGTCCCTCGTGCTGTCTTCCGTAAAGGCAGGTAGGGGCCTTGAAAAAGATTCCCTCCTCACTGCTGGATCGGTCAAAGGGGCCCTTTACGGGTATCCCTCGAACAGCATGCCTGATGGCCGTGAAGCCTTCCCCAGATATAAACTCCTGGGCGTGGTTCAGCCAAATGATGGTACCAGTCTAACAAACTGGGTGACCGACTCTGGTTTTTTTATTATTTTTTCATTTATTTTTCTAGCAATTTTTGCATTTGTTTAATTGGATGCATCGGTTGACGTTAGCCGGGGTGGTTTTGGAATTTTGCGCGGAGTAAACCGACGCCAAGCAATAACCAAACTTAAAATTTAACAAACGCAAGTCAAACTAGACGGCGATTTCGACCAATAAAAATGAAACAGGCAGCGGCGAAGACCTCAATCAGCACGACGTGGTCGCCTCGTGCTATTGATTCCTTCATTCCACCAACTGAAGACTTTCAAGTTGAGATCCATAAGAGCCTCCACCTCGTTATCATCTTCGCAACCGGCTGTACTCAGTTAGGAAAAGAAGAATTTTCGAAGGCATCGTCGTCATCATGAGTGCTAAATCTGAGCTCGTGTTCATCCCATCTCCGGGCCTCGGCCACCTGGTATCGATGGTGGAGATGGCCAAGCTCCTCGTCGACCGCGACAATCGGCTCTCCCTCACCGTCCTCATCATGAAGTTCCCCTTCGACTCGGAGATTGATTCCTACATCGAGTCGCTCACCGCCTCCGTGCCTGCCCGCATCCGCTTCGTCCTCCTCCCTAGGCAAAGCCACTCCCCAACGACGTCTGGCATGGCCTTCCTCCATCACTTTGTGGAGAGCCACAAAGCCAACGTCCGAGAAGCCGTCGCTGAGCTCTCTGTCCGAGGCTCTCCACGGCTCGCTGGGCTTGTCCTTGACATGATTTGCACCTCGATGATTGACGTGGCTGTTGAGTTCGGCATCCCTTCCTACATGTTCTTCACATCAGGCGCGGCGATCCTTGGAGTCATGCTGCACCTCCAGTCCCTCCGAGATGAGCAACACATGGACCCGACCAGGCTCAAGGACTCTGACGCCGAGATGGACTTCCCGTGCCTTGCTAACCCGCTGCCTGCCGCCAAGTTCTTGCCCTTGGAAGTGTTTATGTTAGAAGACTGCCGGATATTCTTGGACTTCGCCCTAAGGTATAGGGAAACCAAGGGAATTTTGGTAAATACGTTCGCTGAGCTGGAGCCGCGCGCTATGGATGCCCTGCCCAGCCTAGGAGCACCTGCGGTGTACTCTGTGGGCCCCCTACTGAACATCACGGATGAGAGCAAAAAGGGTTTCGAGATCCTGGACTGGCTCGACCAGCAGCCAGATGCGTCAGTGGTGTTCCTGTGCTTCGGGAGCAGGGGGTACTTCGACGAGCACCAGGCAAAAGAGATTGCCCACGCGTTGGAGCAGAGCAGGTACCGCTTCCTGTGGTCCCTACGACAGCCTCCGGCGAAGGGCAAGCAGGAAGCCCCCCGGGATTACGTAGATCCGGCGGAGGTCCTGCCCGAGGGTTTTCTTAGTAGGACAGCCGGGGTCGGGAGAGTGATTGGGTGGGCCCCGCAGGTCGCAGTCCTGGCCCACCCAGCCATTGGAGGGTTCGTGTCTCACTGTGGGTGGAACTCCACCCTAGAAAGCATATGGTTCGGCGTGCCAGTCGCCGCATGGCCCCAGTATGCAGAGCAACAATTCAATGCGTTCCAACTGGTGCTGGAGCTCGACCTTGCGGCAGAGATCAAGATGGATTATCGAAGAGATCTGGTCAAAGGTAGCGACGGTGCCGTGAAGGCAGACGAAATAGAGAGAGGGATAAGGAAGTTAATGGAGGGCGAGGAGGCCGGGGAGAGGAGGAAGAAGGTGAAGGAGGTGAGCGAGAAGAGTAGAAAGGTCTTGATGGAGGGTGGCTCTTCTTACTTGTGTATGGCTCGCTTCATCGAGGATGTCTGTAGTCAATGAGCCATCATTTAGCTTGGAGACAGGGTTGGCTGGTGTTTTGAGCACTGTTGGTATTTTGGTTCTACGATTAATTGGAGGGCGTGTTTTAGGGTTTCTGTGGCTACAATCCATGTTTGATTGTTCTAGCAGTTTCGTGGCACAATCCATGTTGATTTTGTTGACGTGTTTTATGTTGAACCGGTCAATTTGGGTTTGGCCCGTCTGCAAAGGTAACGATAAATATAGAATGGGTTCAAAAAGACATCATTGGTAAAATTCATGTGGTAGATTTACGTGTCCTTGCACGTCCTTGATCTACGAGTATGAATGAATTTCATTGTGCTCTTGTTTTCCCCTTCCAAGGTTTGTTGTCCTGTTTCTCTCTTGCGTCCATTGCTCTTCTCATTCCTGCTTCTGAAAGTTAGGGCCCTCTGTTCTTGCTTGGCGTGCAATGGAGAGGAGGAGAATAAAAAGAATTTCGGAGTAGCAAATTTAGCGAAATTGAACTTTAGTCGAAAATGTAAATTTGATTTGACCCCATGTGGAACCCAAAGGATCCACATACTCATGGACCGATTAGAACACTACAAGACATGCTAATCAGCCCCTCCTTGCCCATCAGATGAGACGGTTTTACGAGGAAGTCTGCATCGAACGGTTGGTAGAGAGAATCCCATATAGGCCAACGTCTCATAAGATTAATGTAACACCATTGACAAAACTAAAGGCAAAAAGAGTGCACAAATAATTCAAAGAACATAATCTCTCTTGACATAACACAACTTACGTAAATGACAGTGGTTATTACTTCCCGATTGTCTTATTTACAAAGGGGAATATCGATCTCGATATACAAGTTCAATATATATAGTGATGCAATGAAATTAAGAGCTTTCTCACATGTCTTTCTTACATTAAGATCAAGGATGGATGATCGCCTAGCTCTAATCAAAACGGTGGACTAGTTTTACCAGGCATGGCAATATCGTGACTTGGGCACCAAGAGATTTCTTCAATCCTTGATTTGATTTTCCTAATAGTGATGCAGACATGCATGATCCATCACATCGAATAAACTTACATGTTTAGTATCAAGACGAAAATAGGGATATTCAAACAATGACGTTCAAACATTCGATCTCTTTAAATTCAAAATAGCCGTTGAAATTATTAAATAACTATCTTAAATATTTTTACATTACAATTCTTCACTGTTTTGCAAAATTTTAATTAACCTTCAAATGAAAATTTAATTGAGGTTAAGTCGAAAGTTTCTGTTCAATTAATTTATGATACTAGAACGGAGCGCCCGCGGTGTACCCCGTGGGCCCCATAGTGAACGTCAAGGTTGAGAGCAAAAGGGGCACAGAAGGTAATAATAGTCCGCGGGGTTTCGAGATCCTGGAGTGGCTTGACCAGCAGCCAGAAGCGTCTGTGGTGTTCTTGTGCTTCGGAAGCTTTGGGAGCTTCGACGAGGACCAGGCGAAGGAGATTGCTCGCGCGTTGGAGCAGAGCGGGCGCCGCTTCCTCTGGCCCCTACGTCAGCCACCCGCGAAGGGCAAGCTGGAAGCCCCCTTTGACTATGCGAATCCGGCAGAGGTCCTGCCCGAGGGGTTCCTGGACAGGACAGCCGGGGTTGGCAGAGTGATCGGTTGGGCCCCTCAGGTCGCGATCCTGAGCCACCCAGCCATCGGAGGTTTCGTGTCCCTGTGCAGGTGGAACTCTACCCTAGAGAACATATGGTTTAGGGTGCCAGTCGCCACATGGCCCCAATATGCAGAGCAATAGCTCAACGCATTCGAGCTGGTGGTGGAGCTCGGCCTCGTGGCGGAGATGAAGATGGATTATCAGAGAGATCTCGCCAAAGGGAGCAACTTCGTGAGGGCAGACGAGATAGAGGGAGGGATAAAGAAGCTAATGGAGAGCCATGAGGCCGAGGAGAGCAGGAAGAAGGTGAAGGAGGCGAGCAAGAAGAGTAGGAAGGCTTTGGTGGAGGGTGGCTCGTCTTACTTGTCTTTGGCTCGCTTCATCGAGGATGTCCGGAGACAATGAGCCTTCATTTGGCTAGGAGATTGGTTTGACTACTTTTCTTTAATTGCTTTTATAAGTTAGTATTTTGAATCTTCGAGTACTTGGGAGTGTGCATTGTAGTGATCTTGTGACTATAATCCATGTTAATATGTCATAAGGAGAGAACAGATCGCCTGGGTCGGGCCATGAGCTGCCGTTCATTGTGGTGATGTTTGTTATTTACAAAAATCATAATAGATATAGAAAGTGTTTAAAAATCTATTAATATCTATGAAGTTCTATACAGCTCGAAAGAGATTTCCGTCTACTCGCACCTCTCAGTGACCCGCCTCTAATCATGAAAGCCGCCACGCGAGTCTCGGTCTTGCCATTCACGACCGGACACAATGCCTCGCCGCTCGATGGCCACGGCCACTTTCGTTTCGATCAATGTCCCCCGGTTCCAACCCATTTTCGAGACCAACCCTAGCAAGTTCCGTAACCTCTTCACCGAAGGCTGCAAGCCCAACGTACTCGCCTAGTCCTGCTCAAGTCCCGACTCACCTCAGAGCTCACCGGCTGTCCTCGACATCTTCTGTGCGATGCCGAGCGATGTGGCAAGCGAGCTCCAGATCCCCATCTACGTGTTCTTCATAAAAAAAATCAGAGGAAAAAGATAGGGGAGTCTGTCAGATCGCCGTGTGACCACCCCAGCCGGATACTCCCCGCCTGAGAACGATCCTCTACGACTCCGAGGGATCGGAAGGGACCCACCGGAGCTATTAATCACGCTATGGTCGCACAGCCATGGTTCATCCACCAGACTTTGGTTCCTGTCTCCTTAGGTCTCAAGGACACTGAGGTACAAGCCTATAGAACAGATCCTGTTCAAGTAAGGTCGTGACCTCTTACCCTCACTCTCTTCTTTAATTACCCACTTTCCTTTGAGCGAGTTTCCAATATGGGACTTTTTGGAGGTCGCACTTAGCAAGTGCGCTCCATGAATGGAAAAGTAATTTGGATGGACTATGATTAAATACTCTTTAAGGAAAAATGGAAATAGAATCAATATAAAATTTATTTAAAGAATATTACACCTGTCCCTCCACCGGTTCCTTCTCTTTTGTTTTTCTCTTTTAATTGTCTAGTAGCTTGGCAAGGGGGGATTCGTATTATTTTAATTGAAGTGGTCGGGTATTTTCTTCTCTTCTTGTCCCCTTGCTGGAGAGAGAGAGAGAGCAAGTCCCAAACACGTTAAATGGGATGGACGGTGAGAGCCGCCAAAAAGGAATCTAATCTACTATTTTAAAATAGACATCCCAAAAAAAATTTCTAAACTTGGTCCCTTCATTTTGCAAAAATTGACTGATATGAATATTTTCTGAAAAATAATTACTTATATCATTAAAAAAATTAGTTAAATCGAAAATATTTTCATCATTGATAACAATATATGCCTAATTATTTTTGTGAACAATGAAAAAAAATTTATTCCTTAACTCTTTGTTCAAAAATCATCATTAATTATTTGATGTGGCATTTTCACATTGGTAAAAATTCACATGAGCAAGGTGGCATGGAAAATTATCTACAAAACGAAACCGTTCTTTGACGTTAAAATTAGAGAAATTAGGGACAACTAATGGCAATTTTTGGATAAAGAGTTAACGGGAATAGATTTGGAACTAGAGTTGAAGCTTGAGGCAAATTGGCTATTGAAACTAAAATTGGAATTTTGTTTAGATAAAAAAAATTAAGGTTGAATTGGGATTGAACCTAAAATTAAAGTTTTTTTTATAAGATCAAGCCTCTTTCAATAGAAGAAAGAGTACTGACGCGATCCAACATTAGTCTTATAAATTATGAACATGTGATTGATTTAACGAAATTGATTTACAATTCATACAAGGCGTACTACCCTAGAAACCCTCCAACCTTAATTTTTGTCCTAATTTTACCTTTTGTCTTATAAAAACCTTTCAACTTTCAATCCAGTCTCAATTCTACTGTAAACACTTTTTTTTTTGTCTCATAAAAAAACCCTCAATTTTAGGTCATGTCACAATTCTATTTTAAACTGTTTTTTGTCCTATGAAAAACCTCACTTTACCCTAAAACTTTTACAGTGTCATAAAAACCACAAACCTTTACTTGAGTCACAAATCTATCCCCATAACCCTACATCCAAAATTTGTCATTAACAACCAAGAGATAGAAAACTTCCAAACATGAGTTGTTCAAGCGTCTCGAGCGCAAGCTCTCCAACCCCGACAAGCGCAAAATCACTATGGGCAATTAAGACAAATGGTTAGTAAAGAGTAGATTTGGAACTCACTTAAAAGCTAGTAATTATGAGATAAAAAAGTAGATTAAAATTGAATTGGACCTAAAGCTGAGATTTTATTATAAGATTAAAAAAAGTTTATGGTGGAATTGGTATAGAACCTAAAGTTGAGGTTTTTTTTTATAAAACAAAAAGTTTAGGGTAAATATGGGACTACATCTAAAATTGGGGGATTTTTTTATGGGACAAAAAAAAATTATGGTAGAATTGAGACATGACTAAAAGTTTAAGATTTTGTATGAATTGATGGGACTGGGACATGGGGTAAAGTTTAAGGTTTTTTAGGATATTAAGCCTTTACTGAATGCTTGCTTTGAAAAACCTCCAACTTCTTCTTGGTAATCACCAGCTTACAATTTTCCAAAACTGGCCTTCCATTTTGCCATTTGTTCTTTTCCTCATTGAGTGCATGACTGCATGGAGCGATTGCCAGTCTTTATTTCTAAGAATGACTGCAATAGAAAATAGAGCTATATGGATTGTCCCTTAGGACCTTCCCCTCGCAAGAGGCTTCAAGTTCTAAAGCTGAGAGCTCGCTTTGCTCTGCTTTTCTTTCTAGGTTTTGCTTTTTTATTTATTTCTCTCCCGATTTAATTTGGGAGTGTTTTTTTTTCTTATTTAGCCTCTTCTTTTGCTAGTTGTTGTTGCTTTTTTTTTTCTCTCATCGTAGTGAATAAATCTACTTGTAACTGAAAATTTTGTGAGAAGTCATCATCAATTCATCCAACAGGATGCTCGAGACATGATTTTTTGACTTCTCCAAGATTTGACGGAAACTTTCATCTCCCAATTTAGGTGTAGATTTAAATTCGGAGCTTTTCTCTTTTAATCTGAATCTAGATCTAGAAGTTTTTTAAAAAGTGTTCGATTTTCTCCTTCAATGTAAGTCTAGATATGAGGATTTTTTAAAGGCGTTCGATTTGTGGTAGTTCAACACGTGATTGTTGTTGTTTTCTTCATATGGCGATGGTGTTGAGGACTCTCAATCTAGGCATGCATTGCAAGCCGTAGTTTCCAGATGAGAAGATCCCAAAGTATGCCCATCACTAACGGTTCGATGATCGGTTTCTAATTGTTTTTTATGCTATCACAGATCTGGTTTTAAGGATCTAATTGTTTTTTATGCTATCACAGATCTGGTTTCTAAGGATGAGAGCATGCTTATAAGCTATACATTTTTGTTTTTTGGGTTTTGTTTTGTTTGCAGTTCCTTGGAATTTGTTGTGGTTGGAAGTTTTCTATATTCATCTCATGTTTGACTAAGCTAAATGAATGACTTTAAAATAAAATAAAAATCAATTTCTCAACTCTATACTAAACATATAAGTTTACTCAATGTGATGGATCACAAGTTGTTTACATCGTTATAAGGAAAATCAAATCGAGGATTGAAGAAATTTCTTGGTCCCAAGTCACGATCTAGCCATGCATGGCAAAACTAGTCCACCGCTTTGATCGCAGCTGTGCCATCATCCCTCCTTGATCTTAATGTAAAAATGACAAATAAAAATATTATTAATTTTGTCGCACCACTACATATATTCAATTTGTATATCGAAATTGATACTCCCTTTTCTAAATAAGACAATCGGAAAGTAATAACCATCGAGATCTACGTGAGTTATATTCTTTGAATTATTCGTGCACTCTCAAACATCTTGCCCTTAAACTCCAGCGTGTTAGATTTTGCCTTTATTTCTGTCTATTGAGCGTTCCATTAATCTTACAAGATGTTGGCCTGTATGGGATTCGCTCTATCAACCGTTCGATGCAGCCTTCCTCGTAAAACCGTGTCATCTGATAGGCAAGGAGGAAGTGATTATGCGGGTCCCTAGCGCTACGCATGGGGTCAAATCAAATTTACATTTTCGACTAAAGCTCAATTTGTCTAAATTTGCTACTTCGAAATTCTTTGCACTCTTCACCTCTCCATCGCACGCCGAGCGAGAAAGGAGGGCCCTAACTTTCAGAAACTGGAATGTGAACAGCAATGGACGCAAGAGAGAAAAAGGACGACAAACCTTGGGAGAGGGGAAAGCGAGAGCAAAATGGAATTCATTCAAACTCGGAGATCGAGGAGGGGTAAGGATACGAAAATCTACCATGTGGAGTTTTACAAATGATGTCTTTTCGAACACATTCTATATTCGTCGTTACATTCGCAGATTACTGCTCGCAGGCCAAACCCAAATTGACTGGTTCCCCATAAAACACGTCAAGGGTCGACAAAAATTAACATGGATTATAGCCACAAAGGGCGCGCATGACAACCATTCTGTTCTAGAAATAATTTCTGGAACAGAAATAGATTTTTCTATTTCTATTTCTAGACGAGTTTCTGAGCAAAAAAATATGTTTGATAACGATACAAAATTTCTATTTTAGAAATAGAAATTCGTTTGATAACAATATAAAATTTCTATTTCTTAAAACAAATTTTTCTTTTTTTGGAGCAAATGAGATGTCCATTCTTACAAATTTCATATGCTTATGAACCCATTGACCCAAATACAAAGTAAGAATTTTTTTAGTAAAGTCTCCCTTTAAAAAAAAAATACAAAGTAAGAGTTGTTATATCAAATTTTCTAAATTTTTACACAAAATTCTTTAGCATCCACTTAGATAGGCAATTACGGTCAAACAATATACTTATCAATAGTCTCCATACAATAGAAAAAAGAAATCAATATGCATTACTTTTGAGCATGATAGAAGGTTCCAAAACTCTAGTAGAATGAAGGTGGGCAACCATATTCTAATCCCCTTCATGCTAGTGTGTTATCTCGATCACCGCCACGGTTTATGATATCGAGCAATCGTTTTAGAAAGAAACACAAAGAAGTGTATTTGGCAATTTGCAGCAAATTTTACAAAATCGGCAAATTTTACGAAGTGTAATAGAGTTTGTCATAAATGACCATTACAAATAAGGGAAATCCTCAAGTAGAATATCACATTACAAGAATTGAGATAAGAATCATTAAATACAGTATCACATTACAAAAGTAAAGATTGGGAATCCCCAAATACAAAATAATAGAAATACATTACAAAAAGTTGAAAACACGATCTCATGGAATCTCGGCATATTATGATCTCTTGCCATCTTATTGGCAACATTTTTTCTAAGCATATTAATCTTAGTAGAAAATTTCATGGAGAAATTATTTCTGATTTCTATTTCAGAAATAGAGAAGTAGAAAATTTCTATTTCTAATTTCTAATCAAAATCTATTTCTGGAATAGAAATCTATTCTAGAAATAGAAAAACGGAATAGGTTTATCAAACGGATTTCTATTCCAAAAACAGGTCGGAATAGAAAAATTGTTTCTGGAATAGAAATTCTGGTTTGTCATGCACCCCCAAACAGACTAGAAAATTCAAACATGGTTTCTATAGCCGCAGAAACCCTAAAATTCGCCCTCCAAGTAATCGTTGAATCAAAATACCAAGACTGGTCAACCTACCAGCCAACCCTGTCTGTAGCTAAATGAAGGCTCATCGACTAACAGACATCCTCAATGAAGCGAGCCAGAGACAAGTAAGAAGAGCCGCCCTCCATCAAAGCCTCCCTAATCTTCTTGCTCACCTCCTTCTCCTTCTTCCTCCTCTATCACACCCCGAACCTCGAGCATGCCAACATCCCGCCATGGTCATGCAAATGCGACATTTCCAGGTAGTGTCACCGACCCCATTCATTTATTATTGAGCAAGCGGAACGTATTACAGAACCCCTAACAAAAACTCACGGGATAGGAAAGTAGGAAACCAACTCATTCATAAACAAACATGCTTTCAAAGGTAACCACACTAGGGTTTACACATATACCAAAAAGGGGCAATCTACAAAAGGGATCAGTCCTATGACCACTAGTTGAACTCGTTCTTCGATCCCACTTCTGATTGATCAGCCTCTGGGGGTTCCACCATCTACAGTCCTGAAATTTTGGTCCACAACGGGGTGAGACATTGTCTCAGCAAGTTCAACCCCCTAAACCCCTATTAGAAAGAAAATATGCCCAAGGGTGGCCTAGCCACACTACATAGAGAACTTACCTCGCCTCAGTTCCTTCCTGCAGGTTAGCACAATTCAAATCACTCAATCATAGATAATAATAGGAACTTAAACCACTGGAACGCCAATAATATCATTTCGAACGACCACAGGAGTCCGGATTATAAGACCAAATCATTATGACATGTCCCATACCATGCCACACAATTCCGTCCCATAATCTGACCCGTCAATAACACTCAGCATGCGATCCAATTGTTATTCACTACCACACAAGGGCATAGCCTACTCGCAGTTCGGCTATCTACTGACATTAATGCTAGGCATCGCCTCCCCCTATGGAGTGCGGCTTCGTCATTACGTCGACGGCATTCCCGAAGGAACATAGGTCCAGTTGGCCTAGCTTCTACTGCAACCCGAGCCTTGTCACTATGTTGACAGTGTTTCTAAAGGAATAAAGGTCTAGTTGGCCTAGCCACTACTGCGACTGAGTCTTTCAATCAACACACGACAATTCAATACTGGCCCCTGGACACTTTGCATTTCATTCAATACTTCCACTTAAAATAATAGTCCTGACCTCTTTCTTTTGTATTAAAAACATCTAAGAAAGTAGTCATGTGTTGGCACACATCACTTCGAACCAAAAACAATTACCTTCCTTTCTCAAACCCCATTGTTTGATATAATACTTAAAATCCATTTCGGTGTCAAACCCGACATCGGAATTTTTTGAAAAAATTATATACTTTTCACAATCACCACTTAGTTTCACAATTTAGCAATCAATTACACAAATCATCACTCAATTTGCAATATCCAATCATCAAATTCATAATGTGAATACATAGCAGCGATCAGCACGAAATTCCCGAGAAAATAAGGTCCCGACAAAATTTTTGGAATTTAATAAATAATTAAATATATTCGGAAAATTAATTAAATAATAGTATTTTAATAATTTCGAATAATAAAATATTATTAAATTATTAAACAATTTCGAAATATTTATTTAATCCAAAAGTAATTCATTTATGTCAAATCACCATTATACTAATATAAACATCAATTTAACCTTAACTAAACATACTTTAAATTAAACCAACCTCTTAATCTAATTCACAATTAAATAAACTAAACTAACCACCTAAGTTTACTTAGCTCAAACTAAGAACACCCTAAGCATAATTAACTCGCTAATCAACATTTAGTGAGCTAAACTCACCCAATTAATGAATCGATCAGACCAAAACGACGGGGTCATCGTGGGGATCGACTTTCCTCAAGGTGGGCCAAGCATCCGAGGTCGGGAAGCCAGCCAAAATGGGCCAAAACTCCACTGTGATACCCATTTTTCTACTCACTGATCACTGTTGGTTGGGAACGGATCCGGCATCGGTTGAGGCTTGCAAGGGCCGAGATGGGCGGAGGAGATTGAACCAGACCTAGGCGATGGCAGTAGGAGCTCTGGCGGTGGTCCACAGCGGCTAGGATGAGCTAGACAGCTTGCTGGAATGGCGAGAGGGAGGCCGAGACGTGAGGAGCAATGGCGAGGCGACGGCGTGCAACTCGGCGGCAAACGGCGAAGGGCGGAGGCGCGAGACGACGGTCCAGCAGCTAGCTGGCTGCTCCGGCATCTCCTCAGATCTGTTGGGACGTCGAGCATAAATCGAAGATGGAGAGAAACACAATGATGGGAGAGGGAGAGGGGAAACAGAGGCGTGCGGCTAGGGCAAAGCAACGATAGCGTGCGGCGAGTGGCTTCGGCGACGAGCGAGCAAAGGGCGAGCGGGTGAATAGGGCGTCGTTGAGCTTGCTAGTTTTCGATCGGTTTCTCCTCCCTAAGTCCAAGAAGTCCCGAGGTTGAAGATGAAGTGTGAAGTGATGGGCCCTTTTTGAGATCAAATCTCCACCCTCCACTTGTCAATTTCTTCTTCACTTTGGCCCAACCACCATTAGGGCTGAGCGCGGTTCCCGGGTTACTGGGAACCGGAACCGAACCGGAGGAGGGTCCGGTTCGGTTCCCGGTTCCGCCCGGTTACTTAGGGTAGAGAAAGCTCGACCTTGGATATTCTAGTGAATTGTATGTGATGTTCTAGTTGAAGTTTGGCTTCGGCCTCTAAATGAAAGTTGTAAAGGACTTTTTTGAAGTATAACATACTCAAATTTGGGACAAAAAAAACAAGTATAAGTGGGTGAAATCGTTATTCTTTGGAAAGACTGGATCTGGAGATTTTGGGACCGACCCTTGATGAATGCATGGACTGTAAGGCAACCTTTTTGTCGAAATTTCACTTCGATTTCTTTACAAAAGTTGTAAATGACATCCTGAGGTAAAACATATCAAAACTTTAGAGAAAAAAACAAGAATAGGTAGGTGAAATCATGGTCCTTTGGAGATAGTTAGATCTGGAATTACGGTACTACGAATAGGGATTTTAACCGTCCATATTTAATTATCTAGGACGAATTTGACTTTGATGTTTTCATGAAGTATCTACCTTTTGGTCTTGGCTATCACATAGTCAAATTTCATAATTTTTAAAGGTCATTTGAGTATTTAATCGGAAATGTTTCCAAAACTGTGCAATCTGATGTGTTCGGATCTTGTAAGTTGCAATGCGTAGACTATATGATTTTGTATGAAGTTCTTTTGGAAATGTGTTCTGCATGAAATATCTCTCTTCATGTCTTCCCTACAACATATTTAAATTTCGTAATTTTTCTAGTTCATTTGCCTATTTAACCAAAAATGTTTCAAAAACTGTGCAAGTAGAGAATAGGAAAAGTAAATCGATTTTATCTTGGGTTAATACCCAGAAAAACCCCAAACTGGTGCACTTGTGACAAATTTACCCCAAACTATTTTTTTGATAATGAAAAACCCTAAACTGGTATAGCTGTGACAAATTTACCTTGACTGATTATAAAAAATCTTAAACTGGTACATTTATGACAAATTTACCCCAAACTAATTTATTCGACTGCAAAAAAACCCCCAAAAATGGTAAATTTGTGACAAATATACCCTTTGCTAAATTGGATTAATACCACAAAAATCACAAAAATGGTAAACCGTAACAAACAAAGCATAAAATCCTAAATCGGTATATTGGTCAACCGTCACGTGTCATTTAACTTAATAATTTGAGAATAAAATTTAATAAAAACTAACAGTGGGTAATTTTGTCACAAGTGTATCAATTTGGGGTAAATTTGTCAAAGGTATACCAGTTTAGGATTTTTTATGATCAAAAAAATAGTTTTAGCTAAATTTGTCACAAGTGTACCAGTTTAGGATTTTTCAGGGTATTAACCCTTTTATCTTTTAATCCAGAACGAATTGGACTACGAAATTTCAGAATTTTCTGAGTTTATTTAAGGGTTCATTTAAATACAAGGTGTCCAAATTTCAGAATTTTCTGAGTTCATTTAAGGGTTTAATCGAAATTGTTTTCAAAACTTGTACCTCTAGACATTCTTGTTCTAGTGGTGTTTTATTTCTACTTTCTAGTTTGCTATTTGTTTTGAAATTTCTAATTATATTATATTATTGTTGTGCAATGCGAAGTTAATGTATCAAGATAACATGTCAATGGGAAGTTACCGTGTAGTATACGTGTACATTATAATTTTTTTTGGTAATGTGCTCATACGTTATATTTTTTTTTGGTAACGTGCGTGCACGTTATAATTTTTTTTGGTAACGTGCGCATACGTTATAGTTTTTTTTTGTTGGTAACGTGCGCGTACGTTATATTTTTTTGAGTAACGTGCGCATATGTTATAATTCAAATATGAAAATAACAACAAAAAAAAAAAACGAACTGTTGGAACCTGGAACCCACCAAAACCCGTGACAAGGTAGGTTCCGTGTTCTCATTTCCACGGGTAAGTTCCAGGTTCCTCATTTTGAGGAACCTGTACTATAGCAGTAGGTTCCAGGTTCCAAACGGAACCTAGAACCGCTCACCCCTAACCACCATGACATAAGGTGACATCACATTCCACTAACTTCAAATCTCCCACAACAATTCTCCAATGGGTCCAATTTCATTTTCCACCGTGGCACACGAATTTTTAAACTTTGTTCTTCAATTGTCCTCTAATTGAACCAAATGGAAGTCCATTAAATTAATTCAATATCACCACACTTCAATTCACATTATTACTCGACCATAGAACCATCTCGAGTCCAAAAGCACGACCAAAAGCGGGCCTACTAATTTCTCGAGCCAAATTAACCATATGTTGATTCTTTGCTGAAAACTCGGCTTGCATGAAAAATCTTCCGAAGATGAGTCAATGTTCCTAAAATGATTTGTGACACACCAGGACTTCCAATTTCTGAATTCGATCTCAATTTCATAGTTGATTTCACTCTGGCACGATATTAGCGCGTCCTAATCTACCGGGTAGCTTTTAGAAATTTTCATGCATTTGACTTGTGGTTGATCAAGCCACAATGTATATCTTTGACACATTAGCGACTCTCGATTGTCATGGTAATCTCAATGTTTCAAATACAGACACAGGGTACCCAATCGACAAAAAAGTCATTCCAGTGCCGATCAACAAGAATTGTGCGATCTGGTAGAATCACCCACACTTGATCACATGCCTCTGTCGAGTCGACCTATCTCCGGTCTTTAATTGATTTTTAAATTGTGCCGTAATGACCCTTGCAGATTAGCTCGGTCGAAAGGTCGCTTCCTTGTCAAATTCTCAAGTCTGATACATTAGAATCTCTTAACGGCTTTACCTGATAGACTAATTTTCACATGAGTAGCCGCCTCAAGGAAAAGAATTATATGCATGCCAATGAAATGCCCGTCTCAATTTATTGAAAATAGAATTGGAAAATCGAGATGTCATAACTCTTCCCCTCTTATAAAAATTTCGTCCTTGAAATTTAAACCATTACAAATCTTAAGCAAAAAGGTGGGGGTACAATTGTCTTATCGAATCTTCAGTTTCCCAAGTTGCTCCCTTAGTGACGTAGTGTTGCCAGACCACTTTGACCAATGGGATGGTCTTGGTGCGTAGAACCTACTCCTTGCGATCCACGATCTGAACCGGGCTTTCAACATACGACACCCTATCATCCACGTCTAATTCCTCAAAATTTTGAACGTGTGTCAAACCAAGTTCATGCTTCCTTAACATCGACACGTGAAAGACATCATGCACTTGTGCCAACCTCAGTGGTAGTGCAAGACCATATGCCAAAGTCCATATTCTTTCCAAAATCTCAAAGGGACCTATGTACCTAGGACTCAGCCTTTCGCCAAAGCGGAAGTACCTCTCATCGTGACACCTTCGAAAGATGTGCTCACCAACTTGGAATTCCAATGGCCTTCGACGCTTATCGGCATAACTCTTCTGGCGGTTTTGAGTGGTCTTTAATCTGTCTTTGATAGCTATAACTACTTCCACTGACTGCTGAACCAACTCTGGGCCTGTGACCTTTCATTCTTTGACCTCAACCCAACAACTGAAGTTCTGAACACTCTGCTCTACGCTGACTCAAAATGAACCACCTGATTGATCTGATAAACTGGGAACCTCTGGTCTAGACTTGACCTATCTCTAACATTGACACTCTGAGCAGACGAACCTTTTTGACACACTTACACTTCTGCATGCTTAATCAAATCAAGATCTGTCCGCATAGCCACAAGGTGAGCTGATTTCATCCATCTATCAATTACTAATCCCGATGATGTAGATTCTGACTCATCTTCGTATTGTCTGGACAATGCTGAAGTTGCTACAATGAGCTTCCCATAAGATCTCTTCTTTAACCTCTGAATTGTCAGTTACACACAATTGTTCTCGGAACCTTAGCGTTCTGCCTTCAGAAATATGAAAATCAACATCTCTCTCATCTGCATTATCTTATAGAATCTTCTAAATTTCTGAATCTGTCCACTGAAGTGTTTTGATTATGATCTGTACTCTCGGCTCGATTCGGAGGGTGGTCATAAGATTCAAAAGTGGCTTACCTTAGATTTGAAAACCGAATTTTGAACTTTCTTGAGTAAGATCTAAATCTTGAGTACCAATTGTGCAACTAAGGACTCTCGATTTAGTGCATCTGTGACTTTGCTCACCTTTCCAAAGTGATACAAAATACCATAGTCATAATCCTTAGGGAGTTCCATCCCGCGATACTATCTCATTTTCAGCTCTTTTTGAGAGAAAAAATATTGGAGATTTTGATGGTCAATGAAGATCCATAGTCTTTCTTCGCACGAATAATGTCTTCAAATCTTCAGAGTGAACATGATTACTGCAAGTTCTACAACGTGTGTCGGGGTAATTCAGCTTGTGAGAACTCAACTGACGGGACGCATATGTAACAACTCTATCATGCTGCATCAATACGCAACCCAGTCCTTTAAACGATGTATCACTGTAGATCTCAAACCCTCCCAGTCCAGATGGAAAAGTAAGCACAGGTGCAGTAGTTAGCTTCTGCTTAAGCTCTTGGAAACTACTCTTGCACTTATCTGACCACACAAACTTTTCTTCCTTCTTCAGAAGTCTTGTCAACGGCGATGCTAACATTGAAAACCCCTCTAGAAATTGTCTATAATACCCTGTTAAAACCCATAAAACTTTTGATTTCTGTCACCGTCGTCGGTCTTGGCCAGTTAATCACTGCTTCAATCTTGGCAGGGTCCACAAAGATTTCTTCGCCTGAAATCACGTGACCTAGGAGCGCAACACAAGTCATCCAAAACTCACATTTGCTAAACTTAGCGTAAAATTCAAGAGTCCTCAAGGTCTAAAGTACCATCTTTAAATGTCTCTCATGTCCCTCAGCACTCTTCCAACACACTAGGATAACGTCAATGTGCACGATTACAAAACTAATCCAAATACCCAATAAACACTATGTTCATCAAACCCAAACAAACAGTTGAGGTGTCCGTCAAACCACACGGCATTACAGTGAACTCATAACTGTTGTATCAAGTGCGAGATGCTAACTTCGGTATGTCTTTCTTCCTGATCCTTAAATGATGATACCCTGACCTCAAGTCGATCTTGGAGAATATCGATGTACAAATGCAACGAACCAACTTTCTTCTTCACAAATAGAACAGGTGCTCCCCAAGGTGATGCACTGGAACGTATGAATCCCCTATCCAATAATTCCTGCATCTGCACCTTCAGTTTTTTTAACTCGGGTAACACCATCCAATAAGGAGCCTTAAGGACTGGCTCTGATTCGAGTGCTAATTCAATCACGACTCTATTTCTCTTCCTGACAATAAACCTGGCAATTCTTCAGAAAATACCTTAGAAAACTTTTGTACCACGTTAAGTTTTTCATATCCGATTCCTCAACTGACGCATCCATTACAGTTGCCATGTAGATTTGGTAACCAACAACCAGAACCAAGTCATCTTTAGTGACGAATAACAAGGATTGAAGTTCCTATTCAACTTTCAGTGATTCAAAACTTTCGCACGCTAACTGAACAAACTGAATTATATCACTACTATGATTCAAAACAACAGAAAACTCCTTAAGCCAAACCTTTTTATAAATGACTTCCAAGTCATACTTAAGCAAACCCTTCAAGTACAACTATAGTCAGAGATTCATCTTTCTATTACTGTATTACCACAACGAAAATCCTACAACCTTCACTGAAAATTCTGCTGTATTATTCTGATAAAAACATCTCAAAAACATTCTCCCCTTGATCGATACATGGTCGACTCATTAATGCTCTTCTAGCCATCCTAGTGGCATCCTATTTGCAATAACGGTACTTATGCTCTCCTGGACTTACGCGGACAGTTCCTAACCCGATGGCCGTGCTGGCCACATTCAAAGCATGCTCCCCTTTTTACTTTGACACTGGGCTGACTCAAGCCTCCTTTCCACAAACTCGGCACACAATCGGTGAGTCCTCTACCTCCCATCAAGTGACATCATGCACCTTCCTTGCACTGGGGTCCGTTCCAAGTACCCCTCTAAACGTCCTAAAGCATGTTTCCTCTGTTCTTTTCTATCAATGGCGGTGATAGAAACAGTTGTGGTTCCATCTGCCTATATGGAAGGTTTTTGATCAGATGACTGTACTGGCGACACTCGTAACAAGTCATTTCTCTCTTACAGCATAGGACAGATCCATGTCTTCTCGTAGAGACACGACACACATCGATCGAGCTGAGCACTGACTTTCCAATTCTACTCTTCCGGTTGGATGAAACATGGCACCTTTCTTCTAACATCGGCCTGTTTTTCCCCGATCAATTTCCATCTCTGCCTAAACTGAACCTTGACTCAGATACGGTGGCTTGATCCTCGATCACAACTCTAGATTGGGCCTCAATAGGCGTGGCAACAACAATGGTCACAACACTGGTAGCGGTAGGAACAACAACAAGAGTAGAGGCTCGGCCCTGAGCTTACTAGCTCAACAAATTCCCAAGGAACACTAGCGCCTGAACAATCCCATCGAACCTAGGATCCGCAAGGGCAACCCTCACTGCGCTACTTCCTCCGCCGGAACTGGCGGAGAGAAGAAGAAAAAAAAATAAATAAAAGAAAAAGAAAAAGCATAAAGAATAAGAAGAAAATGCTCTTAATGGGATAAATGTGTCACAGTTTGCAAAGTTTGAGTTTTTTGTGTCACAAAAAAAAAGTTTGGGGTAAATTTGTCACTTTGGGCAAAGTTTGGGGTTTTTTGTGGTATTTTCCCTTTATTGGTACATATAAAGTAAACTGTGACCAAAGTAGGAAAAGAAGGACAAGTTGATCCCAAGATTATATATATATAAGCTGACCCTTCTCCATCAAGTGATAGAATGATAGTTAGCATTAGGACCACTCATTTTGTGACCGCTTTCCTCTCACCAATTTTTTTATTTTTATATTTTTTATTGCAAGCGTAAATTGAGAAATAAAATCCTAAAAGAACTCACACAATCATTTTTCATGAATATGATAGAAGAATAAATTATATACTAAAATAAAATTATTACAAGTAAAAAAATATTATTACCTATTAAAAAGAAATCGTTAATGTCATTATATAGATCTATTAAATTTAAATGATGAAAAAACACTTGGTATTAAGATTGATTTTATAATGTTTTAGGCTAGTAAAAATACAGCAGAAGTGCCAAAATTGGCATGCAAAAACACTTAAGTGCCAAAACGTTACAAAAAGAACATATAAGTGCCACTTTTTTTTTTTTTCAAATTGAGACATTTGAGTGCTATGTCCCGCAAAGGCTCCTAGAAATCCAACATGGGATTTGTTTAATTATATAACTCATTTACATGGCTTGTTCTATAGCTGTGTCAATAAGGAAGAGGCAAAATGACGTCGTTTTGCCTATTATTTAAACTTTAATATAAATATTAATTTAATTTAATTTAAAACTTTTAAAAAAAAAAAGTTGCATAAGGCATTGGACGAGGGCTATGCAAGTCCTCGCCATTGAAAAAGGACTTGCAGGCCATTGTTGCTAGTTGGTTGGGGTCACCAACCTTTCCAAGTGATGGTGGGGAGGTGGTGGCAAGGGCTTGCATAGCCCTTGCCCTACACCTTATGCAACTTCTTTTTTAAGTTTTAAATTTAATTTAATGAATATTTATATTAAAAATTCAATCCGAGGCAACACAACATCGTTTTTGCTTATCTAGCCACGTTAGCATAAAAACCAATATCATTTTTTTTTACTTATATAGTCATGTCTGCATGCAAAATGATATTGTTTTGTACTTGTCTTGTCAAAAAAACACCACCTCAGCATTTTGGCTAGATTTTCTCACGCCGTTGGCACTTAATTAATCCATTTTACTCTAATTTTACTACTTAAGATTACGTTTGGTCGTTCGGATTTCTAATCAAGATAGGATTGGATAGGATAGTGACGCAATGGAAGATATGCTTGGAAAGGATTCCAAAATATAGTGTTTATTTTGAATAATGAAGTGTTGATTACAATATCTTAGGCGCCTATTTATAGAGAGGTTGCATCTAAAAAATATCCAAATAACTTAAATCAAATAACAAAATCAAGGAAAAGATATTCAGAAAAGGAAAAGTTATTAAAATGCAACTAGAAAATATACAAAATACATATGAAATCTTTGACGTTCGAAAATCAAGGAAAACATGTGAATTTAAAATCAAGTATCATAACCCATTCATAACTTCGAAGATCATGCAATCCTCTTTGATTGATAGGATTGCATGCTTTTGTGAAGCTCCAATGTTTCCATAAAAGCCTTTGCATGTTGTTCTACGTCAGTCTCCTCCACTTCAGAAGAACTTGACTCTGAGTTATGGTCAAGATAAAGGTGAGTATTTGGAGGATGATAATCAAATAGGTTTGCTACATTGAATGTCGAGGAGACATTGAGGTCGGTCACCAGGAAGATCAACAACATGGGCATTGTCATTGATTTTCTTCACGATTCAACAGAGCTAACTTTCTTATGCTTCAGTTTTATTATATGTATTGACAAGAAAACATTCCTTGAGGAGGTAGACCATCACTTCATCACCCTCTGTAGATACTTTGAGGCGACGATGTTTTTTTGCACCAGCTTTGGACATAGTAGTGGAAGCTTCCACTTGTTGCTTCACACCCTTTTGTATCTCTTGGAATTTTGTTGCTAGGTTCTTAGCCATAGCACTATATCCTTGGACTTTAGGCAAAGGCATGAGGTCTAGTGTATGCTGTGGCATTCGCTCATAGATGACCTCAAACAAAGACTTGACCATGGAGCGATTGACAATGTTGTTAAAAGCAAACTTAGTAGGAGCAACATACCAGTCCAAAAATATCCACTATAGTACGATTGGCGACTTCAGCTTGACTATCATTCTGACAATGAAAGGAGCTATTATACTATAAATCTATCCTAAATAAGTATCACAGGATCATCCAAAAATGACTAAAAAATTTGGTGTCACGATAAGAGGTGATAGTTTTGGGCACACAATGCAAGCAAACTACTTCCCTAAAAATAAGCTTGCTACAAGAAGCATTAGAAGTCTTTTCGCAAGGATGAAGTGTGCCATCTCTATAAACCCGTCCACTACCACAAAAACAAAATCCTTACGTCATTGGGTTTAGTGAAGCCCTAACACGTAATCCATTAAAATGTCTATCCAATGTCCGGAAAGGAAAAGGTAGAGGGGTGTAAAGACCAATGTTCTAAGAGTAGCCTTTAGTAGTCTGACAAATGTAGCACTTTTTCACAAATCGCCCAATGCCTTGTTTCAATTGAGGCCAATAGCATCACTCTTCAACTAAGGTAATAGTTTTGTCTCGTCCAAAATGTCCTCCAAGGGAGCCACCTTGGAGCTCTCAAATAAGTTTTTCCCACAAAAAGGTGCAAGGAATGCACAACCTATTGCCAAAGAACAATAATTTATCTTGAATGATCATGTTGCCATGAGAGCCTGTCGTAGAACAATTCTCCCAAATGTCCTAAAAATCTTCATCATCGATATAAGGGGCACAAACGTGATCAAAGCCTTATGCGCATGTGATGAGTGCTGCAGCATGATGGCTAAGTGCACCAATGACTTTGTTCAAGTGGTCCACCTTATGTTGAAGCATGAAATTGAATTGCTCCAAAAAGGAGACCCAATGTCCATGCATTCGATTTAGATTCTTTTGGCTCTTAATATACTCAAGTGCCTGATGATCAGTGTTAATGACAAACTCATGTTGATAAAGATGGGGGCGTCAATGTTTGATGCCTTGTACTATAGCAAAGTACTCCTGCTCATAGGTAAACCATTGCTTGCTAACATCATTAAGTTTCTTGCTAAAATAAGCAATAGGCTAACCTTCCTTGGAGAGGATAGCGTCAATGCCTACACCGAGGAGGTATCATAGTCTAGTTTGAATACCTTTTCGAAATTCGGGAGCATTAGTATTGGTGCTGTGGAAATTTTTCTTTGATGAGATCAAAGCTAGCTTCTACTTCGTCACCTTAATAAAATTTTCCTTCTTCAAGCACTCAGTAATTAGGAGCCATAATAGAACTGAAATTTCAAATAAAGGGTTGGTAGAATGTCTCAAGTCCGTGGAAATTGCCATGCCTCCCAGGTGATGCGGGGAGTCGTCCCGATCACGAAGGGCAACTACTTTTTTCCGCATCAACTTGAAAGCCTTCTGCTCCGACAATATACCCCAAGAAGCAAAGTCAATCAATCATGAAGCTACATTTCTTCAAAGTAATGTATAATTGGTTTGTCCGCAAGGCCGATAAGATGTCTCTTAGATGCCCCATATGCTATTGGTCATTTGTGTTGGAGAAAACTTCCTTGAGTGTTTTGAAAGTGACAAAAATGTTTCCATCAGTTTAGTTTGAAGACTTATAGACTCTTCCATCAAAGTTTGAAGATCTCCTATCTGCCAAACTCAAGACTCAAAAGTTTATCCTTATTGACGCTTTCTAGTCCATCAAAGAAGGCTTATCTGGGAGGATTTGATCTTATCGATTTGAGTAAATCTTTTGGCTAGATATAGCATGTTGGAATCCATTATACAAATCAAGATTGATTTGGGAATGCGTGATCCGTTGATTGGCGAAGTATACTTGGAAGGTTCTACTTTTGGAAACCATGATCCGATTGTATGGCGAGCATGATGATGAAATATCGTCATGTTCCTTAAATAGCTCGAAGATCTTCCTAATTGATTCTGTCCAACGGGTAGATTACAAGAATTCTTTGGTAAGTGCCAACGGGTATGATGACATAAAGGAATATATAAGGAAGACGTTCTAGTTGTTCAAATGTGTACGCAATAGAAGAATTCCAAAGTCTAAAGCTCCTTGTTCTTAGTCAATTCATTTGTTGAGCAAAATCTTGACGCAAAGAGAGTATATTATTGAGAGACCTTGAGAAAGTGTAGTAAAGTCTCTACACTATGGAATCAAGGGAGAGCTTTACTATAACAACTCTTTTGTTCATAGTGAAATCCAACCGGTGGGCTGTCAGTGCGGAAGAGTGGACGTAGGCTTGGATTAAGCCGAACCACTATAAACTCTGTGTTCAAATTCTCTTCCCTACACTCTTTTACTTTGATCGTAACTTGTTTATTCGAAAAGAGAGGAATTTCCTTTTCATAATCCATTGTTGATTTGTGCTGCACTTATTTCGCAAAATTTGTTTCTGCACCTATTCACCCCCCTCTAGGTGCACATACTAGCTTTCACAATTTGGACTATATATGAGAATGTCATCAAATTAGACCACCATGCTTGCTAATGAAAGCTTTAAGGGCTTGGGTCATCAAGCGCATGTAAGTGCTAGGTGCGTTGGTGAGGCCAAATAGCATGACAAGCCATTTGTACAAACCTTCACTTGTTTTAAATGTTGTTTTCCATCCATCGCCAAGGTGGATGTGTACTTGATGGTGTCCTATACATAGATCGATCTTTGTAAAGTCCTTTGGATCACACGGAAGCTCGGTCGAGCATGTCATCCAAGCGAGTGATTAAAAATTGATACTTGATAGTAATCCAATTAATGTCCGGCTATCAAAGCACACATGCATACTTCCATTTTATTTGGAGTGAGGAGTGCGGGGGACTGCACAAAGGTTCATGCTTTCCACGCAAAAACCTTTTGAAGGAGTTCTCCCACTTGGTCTTGTAAAATCTAGTTATCCTTCGGATTCATCAAGTAGTACAGCAATTAGGGAGGCTCGCTCCTAGAAAAATGTCAATCTCATGTTGGATATCCCTCAAGAGAGGTAATTCAACAGGTAGATTCTCCGGAATAACATCACCAAATGCTTTCAATAATGGTCAAGAGCCTCGGAATGGGAATAATAGCTTGTTGATCTCTTTTCTCCATAATCATGTACATGCCTTCATTTATGGACGTTTAGCATAATGCTTGCACTTTGCTTCTTTAGGCGTAAGGAATGTTACTCTTTAGCTTCAAAGTAATCTTCATCTTTTTCCACATAAAGAGTATGTGTTCTCTTGAGCCTATGGGTGATGTCGATGTCGTACTGCCATGGTCGTCCTATAGGACATGGCATGCATCCATTTCCATTACATCACAAATAATGGTGTCCTTATAGGACTTTCTACTTGAAATAAGTAAATGACATGCCTACATCACCATGAATTCAGCCCCTTTACGAATCCATTCGGTTATGTAATAGGAGCGATATGACTATGTCTTTATCTGTAAACGGTCCAACAATACCTTGACACTATGTTCTCATAACTTCCACTATCAATTATGACATCGCAAACTTTACTGTTGAACGGACAACGAACACGAAAAATACTATTCTCTATGTGTCCTCTCTTCACAAAGCAAGCAATAGTCATCTAATGAAACAATTGACATGCTCTCCTCTTCATCCTCCACTTCTTCTTCATCAACCCAATCATCTTTGCGTATGTCATCATTTGTCTTTTAAACATTGGCCATCTTTTTCCATGGGTAGTCATCATAACGATGTCCTAGTACATTACACTTGTAGCATTTGATTGGTGGTGGCTTAACGTATGGGTTATGGGCATTCCAATTAGCGTTATGTTTGTTTGCAGTAACTGGTTCCTTGGGCACCCCAGTAGTACTCCTCGAAGTTTGGTTCATAATGCTAGTTTGTTGGTTGGAGGATTTTGGAACATCTAATTATCTCCCCTTCCGAATGATCCTCAGCGGAATAATTTTTAGCCTGGTTAATGGAGCTAGTTCTCTCCCAATTGCATCTCTACCTTTCAAGCCATCTTTTGAGCATCTTTAATAGAGAACAAACGATGTAGAGAAACATGGTCTTGAATATTAAGTTGCATGCCGTTAATGTACCTAGTGGTCTATTGTGTCTCTAACTCAACCAGGTTGTTACTAGCGGAAAGCTAGAGAAACTTTCTCTACGAGTTCGGATTGATCGGCTCAAATGCTTAAAATTCTAGAATTGTTGAAATAATAATTGTTCATAATTAGTTGGGAGGAACCAAACCTTCAACATATCTTTCACTCGATTCCACATTTGGATGGGAGATTTTCCTTGTTGACGTTAGGGTCGGCTACGTTTGCTCTACCCGTTGAGGGGCACGCTTCTCAACTTGTATGCTACCAATTTTACTCGAGCAATCATCTTCAATCTCTGTGGCATCAAAGAATTTCTCAACTTCTTAAAACCAATCCAAAAGTCTTCAATATTCAAATTGCCAATGAAGTGAAAGGTCAACTTGAAGTTGATATTGCTTTGGGGTCTTGTTGATATTCCCGATTATGATGGCCTCCATGAACAGGCTGTCCATCCTGGAACTCTTATTCTTCTTTGGAATCCTTGACATAGGCATGTTGCCTCCATCGAGGATTTGCCCCATGTTCCATAGCTACTTCTGGATCTTGAGCGGCTTGAGCACGTTCCTTCAAAAGATTACCCGTGTAAGATCATGGACAAATGTTGGATGGCGACAAGTAATTCTTGAAAGCTCCATTTGGTTTGCTATGCAAATTGGTTGAACTCAGCTCATGTAATACGCTCATTTTCATAGCCGTCAGCTATGAGTAGATTTTCATTAACGTTATTAGCCATTGTCGGAGGAGAGACTTGCTATGATATCAAATGATGTAGAGGATATGTTTGGAAAGAATTCCAAAAGATAGTGTTTATTTTGAACAATGAAGTCTTGATTATAATATCTTATGTGTCTATTTATAAAGAGGTCGCCATCTAAGAAATAAACTAGTAACTATAATCGAATAACAAATTAAGGAAAGATATGTGGATAAAAGGAAATTTATCAAAATGCAACTAGAAAATCTAAAAATACATTAACGAAATCTTTGACTTCCTGAAAATCCAAGGAAAACATGTGAATTTGAAACCAAATATCGTAACCTATCTATAACTTCAAAGATCACACAATCTTTTTTGATTTGTGGGACTGTCCCGCTGCTATGACACTCCAATGTTTCTATAAAAGCATTTGCATGTTGTTATGCATCAAATAAAATATAAAATTCAAGGGATTATGTTATATCATATTCAACATTTTGGATTGATAAATAATAAAATCGGATATATCCGCATCATATTATATATATATATATATATATATATATATATATATATTGTTTGGTATAAATGCCTATATGAATCATAAATTTTAGGGTTAATATCTAAAAAACCCCAAATCAGACACTTATAACAAATTTACCCCAAACTATTCTTTTGACCACAAAAAAACCTCAACCAAGATACCTTGAAAAATTTACTCCAAACTGGGGTACACTTGTGACAAATTTACCTTACACATTTGGTTTTAGCTAAATTTTATTCTCAAATTATTAAGTTAAATGACATGTGACAGTTGATCAAGATACCAATTTAGGATTTTAAACTCGTTTGTCATCACAATTTTTGTGATTTTTTTTATGGTATTAATCCAATTTAGCATAGGTATATTTGTTACAAATTTATCATTCTTAGGTCTTTTGCAGTTGAATAAATTAGTTTGGGTAAATTTGTCATAAATATACCAATTTAGGATTTTTATAGTGGTGGGATAAATTTGTCGTAGGTATATCAGCTTTGAGATTTTTATCGTAAAAATAGTTTTTGGTAATTTGTAACAAGTGTACCACTTTAGGTTTTTCAGGTATTAACCCTAAATTTTACAAGTAGAAAGGGTAAAAATCTCCTGCTAAACTCTTGTGTACTTTATTTTTATTTTCTTACTTATTTTATTTTCCTCTCTTTTTAATTATTATTTTATTTCTTTCTTCCTCTTCCATCATTATCTAATAAAATTTTATTAAATAGAAAAATTATTAATATACCTAAAATACTAAAATACTAAAACACCTAAAACATGTAATAAATATATCTTTACATATTGAATTTATATTATAATAAGATAGAATTAAATTTGAATTTATAAATAAAAGTAAGAGACTAAATTAAGAAACTAATTTTGTATTTTTGTTATTTGAATTTTTTATATTAGAGTTCATATTTTATATATATTGAAATATAATTTTAATTTTTTAATTTAAGAAATTTATTATTTTGAGAAAAAATTTCCTATTATGGATATTAGAAATCATATCCGCATTTATCCGAGACTCCCGAATAAGATAATTTTGATCCAGTTTATATCTCATTTATATTTGATTTTATCCTATCTTGAGCAGGCACTAGACACAAGATCGATAAATTTTATTTTATCTTAAATTTTATCTTGGCCATGGAAATGTGAATCCTAATTGTACTTTTCTTAACTTTTGAAATCTTAAGTATCTCCAACATCGAGTTTTGGCGTTCTAGATGTCCAAGATCTCATTTTAGGCTTAACACATCTTCATATCTACAAGATTTGGATCAATAGGTAAATTTTCTTCTCTACTAATTCATTATTCTTATTTTGTTCTTTTCTTTAGTTCATTCATTTATCTAGAATAGATATCACTAGTCTTAATTTTAGGGTCACCAGAGAGTCCTTATAAAGCAATTTGATTTTCGTGAAAGGACTTTGAAAAGCCAACAATGAATTTGTTATTAATTGCAAAACCAATGCTTCAAGTGTTTTTTCATCTTTTAAATTTAATAGATCTATATAATGATGTTAACAATTTCTTTTTAGTGGGTAATAATATTTTTACTTGTAATTATTTATATTTTATTATCTAATTTATTTTACTTCTTAAGATTTTATCTCTTAATTTAAGCTTGCAATAAAAAAACCATAAAAATAAAAAATTGGGTGAGATCAAACCGGTTGAAAACCTCAACTGGTTTCGTAACAAATGAGCTGTTATTAGTTGATCATCACTCCGTCACTAGAAAGGAGGATGGCCAGCTAAGCCACACTAATATATATATATATATATATATATATATATATATATATATATATATATCGTATTATGTATGTATGTATGTATGGTTTATCGTAAACCCCGAGATTAAGGATCCTTCTTTTTCTCTGCCATCATTAATCAAAGAAATCGTTAAAGTGTGAGGCTTTGACCAATATCATGACATCATTGCATAAGAATTTGATAGGAAAGCTTCAAATTTGTATGAATGAATACCAATTTACCAAATAAACCAAATTATCTTTGGTCAACGATTTTGCTAGCAATTATATATTTGTTGTATAATAAATATATGTCTCATCCGGACCACCCTAGAAAACGTTTTAGACCCAAACTATGACATAAGGGGCATTGCGTTTACTCTCATAAAATTTTTTTAATAAACCTTTCACTTTTATAAGATGATATAGCACGTGTAGCCCTCATACCTTACAAATAGTGCATGTCGATTTGAAAAAGAAAATAACAATTTCTTTCCAAATGACTGAAAATAATTTCTAACTCACTTTTGCAGTGCAAATACTCAGATAGCCGAGCATTCAAATGTAAATAACATTAATATAATTTCTCCCCATAATATCACCTTTAACTTTTTTTAATTTTTTAATAGTATTTTAGATCCCTTCTCTTAGCCTTGGGCCTTCTTCTCACTGATTGTGGGCCATTTAAATTGTACTCTATAAATAGAATTTTGGCTAAAATACCATGATTAAAACATTTTGGGTTCAAAGCCAAAACCCATTAACTATATTAGTTCTTTCCATGGGAAACATAAACTTAACTAACCATTATCATGTGCTTTCCTTCATATTAAGAACATAATTTAATTCGACGCATCATAGTTGACCATTTAATTATATTAATAAAAATCGAAAGTATTTGTCTTGTGGTTGGAGAAACTTTTTGGAAAAATGCTTTGGATTGGGAAGAAATAGAATCACACTTTGAGGCATAATATTACTATCTTCAAGTAATTATTTATCCCTCAACATTGCTAATGATTACTGGAAAAAATCCTTTATGATACAATAAAGTCTCAAATGAGAGTACCATATAACAATTATAATATATCTCTAGGAATTAAACTCTCAAAGAAACGATTAGAAAGAATGTTGTATTTTTTAAAAGAAAATTGAGCTTTACTCTACTATGAGAATAACAATTTATTATGAGCCACAAATTCTTGAATGAGTAGGCTCCATAACAATTTATAACTATTTATTATTTGATTTTTTATGATAAAAAATAGACAACTATTCTTGCAGTAAATTAAAACTGTCAAAAATTCGACAAGACTTAATTAACATTGAGTCCATAAATATAACATATTTATCTCTGCCTTTTGAGCAGAGGCAGCTCTTCGAACAAGGTTGCATGGTGAATAGATACATTAGAAAGACATTGAAAAGCACACAATTTTTCATGCACCCACATGCAAGTATAGTGCGGCTGTCTTCATTTAAATTAGTTAAAAGACATCTATACTTATATAGGCATATACTCTTAATTTTCTTATGTGGGACAAGAAAAACCACCATTTTATTTGTTTTACAAACAAACAACCAATAAGAACTGCACCTCCAATCTCTCCAAGACAATCAACAAATGGATCTAACCAGGCTCAAAGGCTTTGACACCAAGTTGGACTTTCCATGCTTTGCAAAGCCATTGCCCGTGGCTAGCCTCAAAATGCCCACGATGTACCCTGTGTGCTCCATACTAAATATCAAGGGGCCGGAAGGTAACAATAATTTGTGCAATTTAGAGATCTTGGAGTGGCTCAACGACCAACCAAATGCGTTAGCGGTGCTTCTATGCTTTGGGAGCTTTGATGAGGACCAGATGAAATAGACGCGTTGGATCGAAGTAGGCATCGCTTCTTGTGGTCCTTATGGCAGCTACCTGGGAAGGGCAAACTGGAAGCCCCTCAAGATTATGTAAATCCCATAGAGGTCCTACCCAAAGGGTTCTTAGACAAGACGGCCAGGGTCAGGAGAGTGATGGGGTGAACTGCTCAGGTAACGATCCTGGCCCACCTGGCCATCAAAGGATTCATATCACATTGCAAGTGAAACTCTTGTAAGAGTTTTCCTAATATTAGCTACATTAATTAAGATTTTTCTTAATAGTTGAATATGCTTGGCTTGTGTGGCCAAGTTAGGCCCAGCCTGTAATAAGAGGGCTCGACCAAAACTCTATAAATAATGCTAAAGTCCCTCCTCTAACCCTCATTCTTCCACAAACATTCTCTCACCTCACATAAGGAAGCCGTGAGGGGCGATCTTATCATGCCAGGATCTCGAGGGCTATAGAGAAGAAGAACTAAAGCGTCGGATCATCGCCATTCCATATAAAGAAAGATGGATTCCAAATTAGTACGCAAATCTTCGTATTCTCCTTAATATGTTTGAGTTTCTAGTTATGTTGATGCTGGGATACTGCTTCAATGGTCAACATTTTGTATCGAGTATCATAGCCTAGAACTCGAACTGTTACATTTGGTCCGTTTCGGAAATTTTGTCCATTGAAACTTCAGTATGAAAACATATTCGAACTTGTCTCGTCGAGACGAAAGCTTGATGGGTAGCACTCCTTCGGCGGAGACCAAACGCGCCACCCATGAACATTTCGGATTTGATCTACCTTTGAACCGTTTTGCTCATTTCCGTGATTTTTAGTCCAACAAAAGTGGATTTTGATCATTTATTTGGCTTCTACTTATTGAGACGAGCATTTTGGTGGGTCGTACACTTCCAGATGATATTGGACATGTCGTCATGCATTGCCATATAGGCTCTCACACACGCTTTCATGCGCCCGGCGAGTGACCGCTTAAGGTGATGGGTGATGTCATGATGATGTCACCCTAACAACTATGATGACATCATGGTTGACATCAATGGGTGGTGATGACATCACCAATGATGCCATTTCCCAGTTACTGACCTGACCCAGCTGACCGGCATTGATTGAGTCGACCCCACCCAAGTCGACCGGGTCCTAACCAATTTGACTATTGACTTGACTCTAGTGGACTGTTGACCGATTGACCAGTCTAAGCTGTCGAACAGGATACAGCATGCAGCCATGCGTCGGCAACTCATGAGGGCACGTGTGACATCCTTTGGCATGGTTTGCAGCTACATACTCATGGAAGTTCTTTAGCACCATGATGTGTTTATTTATATATGTTTGATGATTTTATGGATATGAAAATGCATGTGGAACCTTGCAAAGTATGTGATTTTTTAATATTTTTCATGTATTTCTATGGTTTTGGAAATACATTGTGAGCTAAAGATTGTGTAGCATTGATTCATTAATAACATGTATAAAATTCAGCATGTATTAATGAATAGAGCAATGTGATTAGTATGACATGTGATTTTTTAGTGACGAATTGCTCTTGTCATTAGGTTTAAAATCACATGTATAAAGTGAATGTGAGTCATAAAGTTTATATTCCTGGTATGAGAGAATTTCAATGATTCAATTGGGTTGTGACTACCAAAATGACACACTTAGTTGGATTTAAGAAATATCGGTCTCATATTGTGATGAGATGTCTCTTGTTCTAATGCGTGGTCGTACTCCCAAAGGATGTAATTGTGTATTAGTTCATGAAGGGATGCATACACAGCATATGATTAAGGAGTGACTGACCCTAGTGGTTCATACACCCAAAGGTGATAAATTCGCAAAAGGTTAGAATATATTCTTATGACCGTTGCCATGTGGAGAGTATACAATTACATGTTATGTGTTCTACCCAAAGGTATTTATATGATGATGCGTGTAGCCTTGTGATGTGTACTTATAAGGTTTTCAAGTTACAGAGTACTGTGATTTATGCTCCCATCAAGTTAAATTTTAAGTATTGAAGAGAGGATTTTCTATTTATGAAAAGGGCAATTAAATTTGGCAATCTCATTAGCTGGGTAGATGTTCATATTACTCTTACTAAGAATAAATTGGCAATCTCATTATTAGTGATATGGAACTAGGAAAAGCACCTTTGGCTGCTTGAGAAAAGGGCAATTAAATTTGTCCATTATCCATGGAGAAGTTCCATTTCAGAACACTTGAAAATAGTTTACTAGCTAACCGCATCTGTCTAAAAATGATTATGAAAGTCTTGATGGCTTGAAATTGTGTCTTGTTTAATGCTAAGATTAGGATAAATGTAAAGACTTTCAAATAAGGTGTGATGGTTTTGATGAGGTTAAGAATTATGTCCTAAGAATGGTAGATATAAAGTCCAAAATCATACTCACAAAGGAACTCACTTAAACCACTAGTCTTTGACAACTGGGTATCATAGAGCACCTTTAAGAGAAATGGTATCATTTACTACTTTTGTGTGAAGAAATTACACATAAGGAATACCTTAAATGAATATAAAACTTGGTTGTCCAAACATAAGTCTAGAGTTGATGATTCATTGGCATTCATTTATGAATCCAATTCCTATCAAAAGCCTCATCTAATTCTTAGTGGCATAAATAACGATACAACAAATTATGTTGTTTACCATATGGGATTCATAAATCCAAGGAAGCCAAATCAAGATGAATTATAAACTCATCATGAGAAACAATATTTAACGTTGAGTTAGCGAGAGATATTGTTTTGATTTTGGATTTTGGTTTGTATTTAATGTTGAGAAACACTTTAGATAGAATTTAGTTTTGTATTATGTCTGAAAGTTTTTTGTTATTCTTTTGAAGTAAAGAACAAATGCCATATCTATGTTTTCCAGGTCAATAAAGTTGGGTGTCGCAATATGTCAAATGGATTACACTAATTGTGCGACCTTCAACGATATGAACGCCGCTTATATAGTTGAAAAGATTGTTTTTGGCAGATTCACCTAAGGAACAATCTTATACTGTGGCAAAACATCTTGATCTCATGTCTAGAG